>VZTR01000762.1:75511-117975 GCA_013400775.1 Chaetops frenatus
AAATAGATCAAATTGCCAAACTTGGGTTATAAGATTCCCTTTCTTCTTTCCTCCCTTAGCTCCAAATACATATGGTAATCAAAATGCTGCCTTTGCTTACTTCTCCTACAGATCTTAAAATGGTCTTACAGTGGTCAAACTTTTTGAAGAACACACATGTAAGAAAAGCAAAGCTCAAGTCATTAAACTATGCAGAATTCAGGAGATCTCTGCTGCCCTCTGAGCTGTGTCCTTCATGAAAGGTGAAAGATACTCCAGAGCCTGGGATTTGGAACTCTTTTTCTACAGACCACATTCACTCAACTGGCTTGTGTGGTGCTTAATTTAAAACTGGATTCTGTATCTTCTTACCTAGCTACAGCTCATGAGTCAGAAACAAACAGCAGCTCAGCGACAGAGGATTAACTCGGAACAGTACTAGATTAAGCAGCAGCATATAATCAGACCAGAAGATAAACCTTCAATATGCCCAGTAATACAGAAATGCCTAAAACCCACAAAATATGTGTACATTTCCCAAAGAAATCTGGAGAAGTTTGGTTGACACTGCTGTGTGGCTGTAGTGACTGTGCAGATTACTGAGCAAGCTGCCTATCACATGGCTGTCTTGCAGCCATACCCGCCTCCTTCTCTCTTCAAAGCCAATTTCTGAAAAATGGAAACAGAAAACTACAAAATTAGAATCACAGCACTAAGATGCTGCATTGGCACAATTCATCTTGCATCACAAAACTGGTGTGGACATAATGTGTCTCACTACAAAAAAAAAAAAAAAAGGAGGGGCAAAGGAACAAAGAAAATATTTGTAAGGACCCTGACCTTTACTATTTACAATCAAATCAAATTCTACAGTATTTCAGGAAAGCATTAGTCATTCAGTAATGTAACAGCTTTTTTCTTGCTAAAATCTGGCAGGGCAAGGAAAAAATAACACAACTCCCAAAAGGCAAGTGATTCTACTAGAAGATACAAACAAACTATAGGTTTTCCTGTGTATCTGAATTACTTTGGTATTGAACAGCATGCGTAGCTTGAATGTTTCCTCCTTTTGGCTTCAGACCTACACTATAATTTGATTAGGGTAATTCTCTTTCCTGGTTTTCAGAAGAAACAATTTTTTATTCTTAAGTATCATATCAACAAAATTGTAATACATTACCTAAGCAATTGGAAGTGTATCAACATAATAATCCATACACTGATAACTAAAGTCACAGTTAAGTATTTAATCTTGAAAACTATCAAATTAACATGGCAAGTGATTGAAAAGGACAATATGTCAACAAAATTTCCCAGCCCTCCTGTGTAAATTAGAACACTTTGCTTTCCATTTCACACTTACGCCATGGAAATAGGAAATACAGCCCACTTCCTTATGTCATAAGGAATCCCAAACCTTCAGACTACTGCCTAATTCAGTGTAGACCTCCAAAAGTAAATAGCCAGAGCAAGAAACAGTCCTCTGCTTTACTTTAAAACAATCATAAATCTCTCCTTGCCTCGACAACAGCACTTAGTACTTCCTAAACCTCAGGCCATCACATCATTAATTTTATTGTGTTCTTCTCAAAAAGTATTTCTGGAGCAATAGGTGGTAACTAGGAAGTCCACATCCCAAAACCCTTACCACAGGCAAAAATGAGAAATTCAGTTTTACCTTTTTACAAGCAAAGGTTACTGCAACAGAAAAATATATAGTCAAACACAGGAGGAAAGTAAATAACTCCTTCATTCCCTACAAACTAAATTCAGTGAAAGCAGACTAGAAACTTGAGTCCAAGCACGGCCCTGCAGATGAGTCACACGTAATTCAATGGATCAAAATCCTTTGCCTCCTCTTCCTTTATGATCATTCAGGGAAAACCTTTGCTTAATTAGCTGATTTCCCCTTTGTTAGACTCTTTTCATTAGAAATAATTTCAGATTTGCTTTGTCTGAGATTCCAGTTTTGTGGCCTTGGGATATTAAATTCAGGCATTTTAGATAAGCCACTCTATCCCTGTCCTGTCACTGTGTAATGATCACAACATTTAAATGATTATAGAAAGAACTAAGTGTAGTTTTGTCACCCTGTTTTCAAAAGCCTTCTGAAAAGTTTATATTCTCGAGTCAGATTTTCTCACACATTGTACTAAAAACACGAGTTTTGTTTACATTTCTTCTTGGAGAAGGGAAACTGATGGACTGGTCACACAGCCAGTCCAGTTGAGAGGTGGAAATTCATCTTCCAAACCCTATAAATTGCGTATCCATAATAAACAGGACCTTTTTTCAGGGCTTCGGCTGTTCTCTCAATTGTGGTGAAACCGTGTCCTTCTTTCGTGTCCTGTTGCTACACAGCTTTACAAGATGCTTTATGCATTCTTGCAGCAAAAGGCTGTCAGAGTGCTTACCAGAGACTGCTGTTCTTCAGTACACACAGTCCCCATGCTCACAGTCGTGCCTTGCTATGCAAGGCTGAAATCACCTCTCCTTTGCATACTACAGACACATTTGCCTCTTTCTTCTCCTGCTTTCTGTACATTTTCAGGACAAAACCATACTCCGTTTCAAATCCTCAGTGGATATTTACATTTTAACTTCTCCTTCCTGTCCCCTCACATCAAAAATCCTGGGTACAGGCATCATTATAGACTACACATCTCAAATAACACCTAACTTCTCTTCAAGTCGGATTCTACAGACCAGCCAAATTTGCTTTCCTAACACCTGGTAAACTGTCAGACTTTGTTTTTACCTCAAATTGTAAGGTCTCAATGCTTCTCTTGGACTCAGCTAAATTTAGTTGTGGTAATGACTGCCTCCAAGTCAGGTGACAACTGCCCAGCTTGATTTGGCTTCATTCTATGGGTAACACATACACAAAGATTTGAAGAACTTCTATAGCTACTCCTTAACAAACAGGCTGTACGCTGACTGGGGCCAGGGGAGGCTGACTATGAACTTTGACTAATTGCTAATGGATGAGAACAGTAAAACTTTACCTGAGAACCAGAAAAAAAGAACAAGTAAGCAGACCATCATACAACAGAAAGGTGGTGTAACCATGGCAGGAAAGGAAAACTACCATGCAGTGACCATACCCCACCGCAAACCAGTATCAGCAAAAGGACAGAGAGACCTTGCTTCACTTACAAGGAAAAGCCACACAGCGATGCAATTAGTTTCTTACATCTCATCAGATGGTACAGAAAAATAGAAGGGAAAACAAGTCTGATTGAAAGCCTTCCGTCCCATCTCACTATAAATTAAATGTTAAATTTACTCAGATTTAACCAAACTACCCAGAACAACTAGCCCTGGAATCAGAGACAGCCTTCAAGTTTTCCAGTGAGTAACTGTCATCCGTATCTTTATCCAAAGTCTGAGCACACAGAAATGGTGGCACTTCACTGACAAGTAAATGACTTTTGAAACCCTTCCTAAATGAGAAAGATTAGAAAAAGTTATGGTCATCTGCATTAGCCTATACCAAGTAGAGTTCAGCAAGAGCATCCTTCTGCAGTTTTGTGTTCATGTAACAAACAAGTTGTTCTGGTTGCAGAGAGGGGTCAGGTTGTTATTCTGTATTATGCATGCCATTGGTGGGGGACACGATATCAGAAGGAAAACCCTGGTGGTCCACTGGGAGTTGGCCATTTTGCCTCCCCAGCCACCAAGCTGCCTTCATCTAAGAAAGCCACGTAGACACAATCTATGAAAAGCATCCACCATTTTATTGTTGTTCACAGTGGTGAACATTTTTTGTCAGTAAAATATCTTCTCTTTTTGTATCCTTTTGCTATTAATATTGCTGTTGTTACTGTACATGTCTTATTCTTGCTTTGTGCTTTTACCTCAACCCATAATTTCTGTTTTTGCCTCTCCCTTACTGAAAGAAGTGCAGGAGAAGGGGAGTGGCTTACTTGGAATTTATTTTCCAGCTAATGCCAAAACAGAACACAAGTTAAATAAAAATACATAAATATAATCAGAGGCGGTACTTGTGTTAACGAACAAACAACTTGTTGTATTTGCCCGTTTTGTCACACTCAACCTTTAAAAGTACACATTCAAGGCTGCATTGTTGCCATTCATACTCCATCTGGATCAGTTTTGTGTTTGCAGCATTATGATACTTGGCATATGTAATTCAGACATTTGGGAAACACAGCTCACTTGAGTAGCCACTTGCACACCATTCCAACACCAATAACAAATGCTTTGTAGGGTTGGAAAGGATATATATCTTAAATTCAGCAACCTGAGGATTGTAACTTATACATATATGCCCCTTAATGGTAGGGAATGGTGTTCTAACCTCTTTTCCATATTAAAGTTTTCCACTTCTATAAAAACTTTTTTGTAACTTTTGGCAAACTTCATATTTTGCTTTTAGCTGGGAGGTAATCTTCTTCCCATTAGCTGGTACAGCATTGTGTTTTGGATTTAGAAAATACTAATGCTGATAACACACTGATGGTTTTAGTTGATGCTGAGCAGTGCTTACTCCAAGCCAAGGACTTTTCAGTTTCTCATGCTCTTCCAACAAGGTGTGCAAGAAGCCAGGAGGAAGCACATCCAGGACAGCTGAGCTGAACTGGCCAGAGGGATATTCCACACCACAGAATGTCATGCACAGTATATAAACTGGGGAGAGTTGGCAAGGAAGGACCAATTGCTGCTCTGGCATGGGCTGGCCATCTGTCAGTGGGTGGTGAGAAAGGGTACCATGCATCACTCATCTTTCTTAGGTTTTACTCCTCTCTTTTTATTGTTGTTATTATTATTATTGTTAAATTTATGTCAATTATTAAACTATTCTTATCTCAATCCATGATCATGGGTCTGACCTTTTCTTCAATTTTCCTCCCCATTCTACTGGATGAGTGTGGGGACTTGGGTGAGTGAACATCTGTGTGGTATTTCCCTGCCAGATGGAGTTAAACCAGGACACTGTATTAAGCCAGTTAACTACATCTCTCAGTAACCTCTCAGTAAGTTTGGGTGGCTTCAGACAACCACTGTACTTCAGTTCTTATAGTGAAAACGTATCTTCATATGCCATCTCTCCACGTCAATCTTCTCTTCCAACAGGTTGAGTCAAAGCTAAAAATTTCAGTAAGAAACCAAATTAGATGTTTAGGATCCTGTTTCTGGTGGAATTTCCAAGCTTTTTGTTTCACATCCCCTAGAATGTTTCAAATCATAGGCCCATACAGTGTCTATTCCTTCTCCAGTAGTATGATCTGGAATCCAGCAAGGGAAAGGAAAGCGACAGGCAATGATTCTGGCACTACACTCAAGTTCTTCTTCCAGCTTCTTCTCCAACTGTGGCATCTGTAGGGTTACAAGAAAAACCTCTCAGAAACAGTAAAAAACAGGAGCATTCTCTTTAGAATTTAATTCAGGCCTTCAAGAGAAATCCAAGATTTGAAGGGGGTTTTTTGAAAAATCTTAGGGAAGTATTCATGATACATATTTTGGCTTTGATGCCTTGACAAAGAATATCTAAAACCAGAAAATGGTTATTGTGCCCCAATTGGTGAGATCAAGGAAATCATAGCTTTAAGATCTAAAAATTAAGTCAAAAGCCATAAATTATCCCTTGAATAAAAAAAAAAATTAAAAAACTGTAAAGAGACTTTGCATGTTCCAATTCACGATTCTGTTCAGTGGGATTCTTCTCTGTAGAGAACAAAAGTTTGGCCCCCTGAAATTACACTACTTACGACACCTCAAGGTTCACGAGCTATTGGGTACTCAAAGATCACCACCACTCAAAACTTACAGTCTAATACCACAACAGATCCTAGGACACTCAAAACATCACACAAACAACAACCCAAACCAAACACTCTGCTGTCACTCTATGGTAAAATACTGTTATGTTAAATAATATTGAAATTGAGCTTAGTTGACTCTACACTCTGTTAACATATGCATGTGAATCCCTTCAGCAGCATGCCATTAAACAGACTGCAGAATCATGGAATGGTTTGATTGTATGGGACTTTTAAAGGTAATCTAGTTGAACACCCCTGCCCATGGGCTGGGACATCTTCAACTAGATCAGATTGCTCAGAGCCCCATCCAGTCCCCATCTACTGCCTCTCTGGGCAACCTGTTCCAGTGTTCCATCATTTATTCATGAAATTTTTCTTACTTATATCTAATATGAATCTGCATTCTTTTAGTTTAAAACTATTACCCCTTGTTCTGTCCCTACTAAAAAGTCTGTCCCCACCTTGTTTACAAGCCCCCTTTAAATACTGAAAGGCCACAGTAAGGCCTCCCCAGAGTCTAGTCTTCTCCAGGCTGAGTAAACCAAATTATCAGCATGTCTTCATGGGAAAGGAGCTCCTCTGAACCCATTCCCAACAGGTCCACATCTGTCTTGTGCTGGGGTGCCCAGAGCTGGATGCAGCACTCCAAGTGGGGTCCCACCAGAGCAGAGTAGGGGGGCAGAATCCCCTCCCTCCCCTGCTGGCCATGCTGCTTTGGATGCAGCCCAGGACATTTTTGGCTTCCGGGCTGTGAGTGAACAGTGCTGGGTCATGTCCAGCCCCTCATCCACCAGTACCCCCAAGTCCTTCTCAGCAGGGCTGTTCTTGATCTGTTCATCCTCCAGTCTGTATTGGTACCTGGGGTTGCCCTGACCCAGGTGCAGCACCTTGAACTTGGTCTTCTTGAACCTTGTAAGATTCCCATGGACCCACTTCTTGTCCAGGTCCCTCTGGATGGCATCCTGTCCTTCAGGCACATCAACTGCACCACTCAGCTTGGTGTCATCTGCAAATTTTTCTGAGAGTGCACTCAATCCCACTGTTTATGACATCGATGAAAATACTAAGCAGGACTGCTCCTAATACAACCCCTGAAGGACACCAGTTGTAACTGATCTTCATCTGGACATTGAGACATTGACCATTACCCTCTGAATGCAGCCATCTGCACAATTCCTTATCCACTGAACAGTCCATCCACCAAATCCATCTCTCCCCAATTTAGAGAGCAGGATGCTGAGGGGAACCATGTCACATAACACTATGCAACTCTCCCTGGTGGAACACCTACAGCCCAGCTTTCCTCCATTCACAAAAACTGAGACAATATGAACGTCAGGGGAAATATCACTACTTTTCTAGAGCAGAGCAACACCCTAAACAGTCAGATGCTCCTTTCCTAGTAGGTGCTTCGCAAATTCTGCCATGGATTAAGTGAGAAACAAATTAACACATGTAGACTTCAAAGAAATTTCTTTCCCGTGTCAGATAGTGATAATGTTCTAGAAAAAAAAAAAAAAAGAACCTAACAGATTTAGCCACTTTTGCCCTTTGGAAAAGTTTCATGGTGTGCTTAAGAAAATTAGCAGTGCACAGTCATTTGGAGTTCCTTTTATTCTTGCATATTGTATCTATCTGAATGAGTAATTTTAACAGCAAACTCTACAGGCTACTTCTGTTACATGTAAATACTATTTACTTTGGTATCGTGATGTAATGTTTAAATATTAAAAAAAATAAAAGGGCAGTAGTTATTTACAAATATAGCTGAATTTAACTCACAAAGACAAAAATACATAAAATTTCACAAAAAAAATATAAAAAGAAACAAAATCCAAAAGAACACTACTAGAAAATAAGACTGACTAAAGAAAAGGTATTTCCAAAGGCTGCAAAGAGCTTCCACTAGCACATACATGCAGGGTGTGCTTTTGATGTAATATCCTATTATAGCTACATTTAAGCTAACAATGGAATACTTTAGGAAAATTATAGTCATAGATCTAATATACCAAAGAGTTACCTCCAAATATTCTGATTTCATCCACACTGCAAACGCTTTTAAACACTTTTGCTGCCTTAAACACCTAGAAAAAAAAGCCTACTAGCACCTTAAACAAAATAGAAAAATAAGCCCACTTTGTAATCTAAAACTAAGTTAAGACATCATAAAAAATTTTGTTACAGAAATTATAAATATAGACATGGACTAATTTTTAGGAGTAATTATGAAAATTAGTGGCTCTCCATGTCCACATTAGCTCAATTTAGAAAACATCATTAATAGTTCAGCCAAGTTTAGCCAAAAATAATTATATCCTTGAACCAGTTGAACTAGTTTTTAAGCTAAATATATCAGTTATATTAGGTGTTACAATCATACTGTATTTTATGTGAAGCTAGGGTTTGGGGGGATTTTTTGGTGTGTCAACACAGATACATAGTTCAGTAAACCTTTTGTACAGTATATAATCAGTTAAAATACACAGGAGCTGCAAACATGAACACCTGGCAAGAATTCCATCAGCCCACACTGAACAAGTAAGTCTCCCTCTGTGATGACTCAGAAACAAACACACCTTCCCCCCAGATGCTTGCAGGAACAAGAGAGGTCTTGGTCTTCCCTGAAGATCAGTAAATTCAGGTTTTTAAAGCTAATCTTGGATACGAAATAAAAGCACTGTGTGACAGCACCAAATCAGGCCATCATTATTAAAAAAGCTAAAGAGACCTATTGTTCCCCAGTAATAAAAAGAAATGCATTAAGGTTTCTAGAAAATTAGTTTAGTCATTCAGGAGGCTGAGCATTAATAACTTCCAAAGTAAATTTAAAGGATATCATAAGCAAACGAATGCTCAGGAAACACAGAGGTTCATATGTTTGCATCTGTTGCATTTATGACAGTACTTGTGCTGAAAGACTTTAACCTAGTATTTACTGGATCTACAGAAGTCATTCTGAGCCCCACAGCTACCCTTTCTATCACAGCTGTTACTAATGTATCCCACTTTATTACATTTAAAAGTTAATTCAGTATTTTCTGCTGGGTTTACTCACACTTTTCCAGGGCATTTGTTTATTCCTAGTTTACTGAGGCAGCTTTCCTCACCAGCACTTTTCCCCTCGGTGGAACGGCAGAATCCCTGACTGCAAATCCAAACGTTTCCAGTGCCCCCTGCCGGAACTCAGGGAGAACGGAACACCCAGAGCTGGCAGCATGAGGAAGATCCCGGTGCTCATTAATACCCACCCATATCCACTTCAGTTTCCAATACGCGTTACAACTGGAATCTGAAGTAGGAATTTACTTCCAGTGCCGTTGAAAAAACCTGTTACTGCTGCAGAAATGTTTTCAGTGTATGCTGTGTGGCATGGCACCACACGCAGCTCCTCACTCACTTCATCTCACAACTGCCTTAGCAAAGGAACACGCAATCCAGAAGAACAGGCTGACAGAATCGTGTTTGTTCAGCCTGGAAGAGAGAGAGGGCTGCAGGGGGATCTAACTGCAGCCTTCCAGCACCTGAAGGGAGCCTACAGGATGGAGAGGGACCTTCTACAAAGCACATGTAGTGACAGCACAAGGGGGAAGGGCCTCAAACTGAGAGAGAGTAGGTTTAGATTGGGTCTTAGGCAGAAATTCGTCAGTGGTGAGGCACTGGAACAGGTTGCTCAGAGAAGTTGTGGATGCCCCAGCCATGGAACTGTTCAAACCAGGTTCGATGGAGCTCTGAGGAACCTGGTCTAATCAAAAGTGTCCCTGCTCACGGCAGGGGGGCTGGAACTAGCTAGGAGGAGGTTGCATGGAGACCTCATAGAAACCTCCCAGTACCCAAAGGGGGTCTACACAGAGAAGCTGGAGAGGGACTCTTCATCAAGACCAGTAGTGACAACACAAGGGGTAATGGATATAAAGTAAAAGGGGAAATTTAGGTTAGACATTAAGAAGAGATTGGTGAGACACTGGCACAGGTTGCCCAAGGAGGTTCTGGATGCCCCAACCCCGGCAGTGTTTAAAGCCAAGTTGAATAAGGCCCTGAGTAACCTGGTCTAGTGGGAGGTGTCCCATGCCCAGGGGGATTGCGACTTGATGACCTGTAAGTTCCCTTCCAAATCCTTAATATTCCATGATTCTTTGATTATTACTGACTACCTTTGACCATTTGCAGGTTGATTCATTTTTCGGATTAATGTATTAACACTGAATGCCTGGTATTAAAATAATTAAATACTGTAACAAATAATTAAACAGTATAATACATAAAATACAACAATACACTAAAAAAAATAAATAGTAAGCTTACCATTTGAGGCACGCCAAAAACAACAACATTTGTATAATGTGAAAAAGAAACCTAAAATAAAATTTGAGAACAAATCTTATTGAAAATGGCATTTATAGTTGGAGAAATTCTCACCATTCTTTTCTTCTAATCCCTCTGGCTGCACTTCTTTCAACAGGGATTTAGACCAAAAATATGTAAGGAGATCCCTTACCAACTTTTCATCACAAAAATTTCCACATAAAGAAAACTTTATACTGCTGAACAGCAAAAAACTTCTACAGTCTGGCCAAGAATATGGCACCAATTCAATTAGCACAGAAAGCATTAAGTTTGAAAATATCTACATGATTTTACTAATAACTAAGGGGTTATTTTCATAACTCCTGTATATGATAAAATCATGTCCGCTTTAAGTTTGCCCCTTCTTTTGTTAAATGTTAGCTAGCTATAAAAACTTTGTAGCATTCTAATAACTGGGTTCTTCCAGTGAGTGCCATGAAGTCCTCCTATGCTCCTCTATGAACACAAACAGCCCCACACAAAAAAAAACCCCTCCCATATAATTCATCAGGCCCAGGCCTGCTCAAGGAGCCTCTACTGATAAAGGAAGCACTTCAATAAAGCACAGAACCAGAAGAACAGCATACTGGGCCCATAGAAAACAGATTCCCAGCACAAGTACTCTGCACAAAGCCCAGTATAGCACCTTGTGGTCAGACAGCATTTCAGCTCTTTCAGGAAAGTATTTCCAAACTAATAAAATCTCTCAATCACCCCTTATATAATTCACTACCTACCTTCCATAAGTCTGAAATATAAAATCTGGTGTTCTGATGTACCCCATCTCTCCAGGCACGATATCTGGAGTACCAGACCAGCCAGGGATTTAGTTCATAACCAACAGCTTGGAATCCCTTTTTTGCAGCTGCTATCACCTAGAAGGAAGAAAATAAATCTTTACTTAGAAACATAAAAGTCTATTCACCTAAACAGGAGCACAGTTTTATTTAAAATACATATCAAAGGAAAGCACTTTTCTAAGTCACCCTGGTTTTAATGCCCAATAGATTAGTTGTATAGTGAACAAAAACTCAAAACTACATTTTACTATTATTACTAGTCCAACTGAAATATAGTCAGGCAAACAAAATGAAAATAAACACTCACAGGGCAAAGCTGTGAGCTTGCAATACATCTATGACATACGTAAAAGTTTAACACACTTATAACACTGTCTTGGAATTAAAGAGTACCAACACTGACCATGGAGAGAACAGTGAAACTCACAAGCAAAACTGCTCAAAATTAGACTGCTTATTTCAAAAGCACTGAGGGGTAGGCATTTAAGCAGCCTCTGAATCAGAGCCAAAATGATCTACCAATGGAAAGAGCCTGAAAGTAATCTGTCAATCTACATTTTTTAAAAATCAAAAAATGCACTGATTTCTAAAATAAAGGTTTAAGTAAGATACAATTTAAAGGGTTACTGCCAGCTTCTAATCAGGAACTGCCTGATGAACTATCTATTACAAAAGCAATTACAAGCAAGGTGAAATCAGGAAGTACACATTTCTTACCCGAACTTCTCAAACAGCATTACCTGGACTGTGTATTTCACACTGTTAAAATAATGCATCTTCCATCACACACAGAGCACTTGCAAATTCACTAAAAGAATCCTACATTTTTTTACTACTATGGGAAACATGGTAAATATATCCATATTTATCTATCACTGATTACATCTGAGTAAGCACTAAATAATTAAAAGCATCTGAACAGGCTTTTTTCAGGACAGATGCATCAAGGAAACACCAAGCACTCAATTTTGGGTACCTGGCTTTCCAAGTAGTCTTCAGTCTCCATTTAGGCACCTATATAACAGATTAGAATTAATGACACAGTACCTATTGAAATTAGATACCTCTGATGAGAGTCAGCAGCCAGAATGATGAACAGAGAGGGCATCAGAAACTGCAGTTATCTCATGCTTAAGTTTTTTGGTCTTTTTTCTACCCGGACACAATTCAAGCTATCTTCACAGATTTGGGGTTCCATATCATTTTTTTTTTTTTTTTTTTTTACATAGACAAATGGTTGACTCATTCACATAAAACATGGACAAAGGTAGTATTCAAGAACTTGCCTGTTTCCATCAAAAACCACCATCTTGTTGCTAAACCTGACTTGACACAGATAGTTACAAAAAAGCACACAAAACATCACAGCAACAAAAGGAAAACCAAATCACATCATTCTCCAGGATACCCTCACCACATTCACAAACTGGGGCTCAAGCAATATCCTGGCAGCACAGTATCACTTTGTCTTTCATGATTCTCACCATTTCTCTTGGTGTTTATTCTAGTTTCACCACATGGATTTGAAAGTGAGGAAGCCAGCACTGTACAAAGGTGTGAAGACTACAGTTTTAACCACACCAGGATTTTAATTTTTGTAACCCATTGCTCATTTTTTTTTTTGCACTTCTATCACCTTCATACATTAAGCACCTCACAGCCTCACTTGCTGCAGATACACACCTTTGTGGAATCACAGCTCTTTGTCAATCAGTACCAAGACTGATTGCATCTTTTCACGTGAATGCTCTGTGATTCCCTCCACGCACCACAATGACATTTTGTCCACTACCTTGGTCAAACTACAGGTAAGACTGCAGCAAAACCTATTTATTGCTCACGAAAACTGAATGTAAACCTTTCTCAGCTTTGATCCTATTTGTGAGACTCAGACACGACCACCGGAAGCCAAAGACGAGAAATTTTTAAGTGTGAGAAAACGCAGCCCCAACACTTTGGCACTTTTATAAGGTGATCTAAAAGGCAGGCAAGATCCATAACTTACAATGCGGCCATCCCCGCTACCAATGTCAACTAGGGAGCCACTTCTGTTTTCCAACATTTTCAGCACGTTCTGGATCTGAGCGGCAGTCGCAGGAACGAAGGGCAGGCACACCTTCCTCAAGGCCGGGGTCACGAAGGGGGTGACCACGGCATAGAGGGTCAGCAAGGTGCCTCCCACACCGGCCGTGACCAGCAGCCCCCAGCTGCTCCTCCGGGAGCCGCCCTCGCCCTCCTCCTGCGGGCTCTCCTTCGCTACCGCCTGGGGCATCGCGCCTGGGGACGGACAGAGGGAGTTTTGGCTGGCACAGTTACTGAATGCTCACTTGAGACAAAGCAGGATCGTGTAGCAAAGAGACAGGACGCAAGAGAGGGAAAAAACCACGGCATACCCCTGCAGCCGATTCCCAGATCAGGGGGAAATGCTACAGCTGCTGAAAGCCTGAGACACGAGGGGGCAGGAATGCAGGTCCCATTCAAACCCGTGGCCCTGCACACGCGGGCGGGCGGGCAGCAGCGCGCCCCGGAACAGCTCACGGGCGGCGCAGGCAGGGACCTCCCGGGAGCCCGCGACCGGGGCACGGCCAGGAGTCACCGCTCTCTCCTGGCGGAGGAGCTTTTCCCTGCCACACAGCGGCACCCACCAGCGAACGCCCGCACTCGCTAATAACCAACCCACCATTGTGCTCGGCCTGCAACATTTATAGACAAGGGCAGTACCACTTCATTATGAAGGGTGGGGGACCAAAACCTTTCCGAAGGCACTCCGGAGAGAAGCGCCGCGCACACTTTTTCCGCCGTGTGTCTGTCTTCCCTCCTCCGCCCTCACGTCACCCGGCGCAGCCCGCTGCCGCCTCGCCCGGCGCCCGTATTCCGCCCCGTTCAGTACATGCTCCCTCCTTGCCTCCCCTCCCCCGTGAGCGGGGGGACGCGGCCGCGAGCGCCGCGCTCTTCCCCCGGCGCCGGGCGCTTCCAGAAGGTTCCGCTGGGGGCGCCACAAAGGTCCCGCCCGCGAAAGAAGGCGCGGGTGTGGCGGCTGCGCAGGCGCGGAGCGCTGCGTGGTGTCGCGGCGGGCGCGGCGGCTTCCGGGCGGTGCGCGCGTGTGCGAGCGGCGGCAGCAGCAGCGGCCGGAGCAGGAGTTGCAGCCATGTCGGCCATGGGGACTCTGGCGTTTGACGAGTATGGGCGGCCCTTCCTCATCCTCAAGGACCAGGAGCGCAAGACGCGCCTCATGGGACTGGAGGCGCTCAAGGTGAGCGAGCGGGGTGGCCGCCGGCGCCTCCCNCGCGCTGCCGCGAGGGGCGGCAGGATGGAGCCCCACGGGCGAGGCGCTGCCGCGCTCAGCGCCTGCCCCGCCCGAGGCGCAGGGCGGATGGAGCCTGGCCTAGGCCCGTAAGTGAGGGAGAGATGAAGGGAGAGAGAAGGCATCGCCCCGGGGCTGGGAGTCCGCGGCACGGCGTCCGTGGGGTCTCCGTGCCGTGGGTCCGCCCCAGAGCTGCGGGGCTGTGGGGCCGTCACCCCCGTGGGTGCAGCGCGACCCTCCCCGTGGCCCTGCCCAGCTCCCTGCTGCCCCCTCCCATTAGACCGCCGGCTGAAGCTTGGCCGCCGAAGGAAGGCCGGGGCTGAGTGCGGGTATGCAAATCTCGACGGAGGAAGGGAGCAGACACTGGAACAGAGAGGCTCTGTGGGTGCTCCATCCCTAGCGGGGTTCAGGGGAAGGTTGAATGGGGCCCTGAGCAACGTGGTCTAGAGGAAGGTGTTCCTGCCCCTGAGAGGGGCTGGGACCTGGATCATCTCCAAGGTCCCTTCCAAGCCAAACCATTCTGTGATGGTTCTGTGATGGGTGAAATTACACTGCCTCCTCTTTCTAGCATTGCCGGCTTCTGTTGCTCCCTGCTTTGAGTGTTAGGGCTGTCATTTTGCTGCTCTGCTTTTGCATGCTTTAGCAGAGCCAGGGCAAGCAATATGAGAAAAGGCATAGGAAATGTTTCTGTCACAAAACCAATACACACATATACTGATTCTTTTTCAGTCATAGTTGTTGTCAGTTGAATTACAGCATTTGCACTACTCGCTGTGTTTTTCTTAGTTTCATACTGTGATTTCAGAATGCGTGATAATGATTTAACTTCTGTATGTATTATCCTTTGTTTTACAGTCTCACATAATGGCAGCAAAGGCTGTAGCAAGTACTCTGAGAACATCCCTTGGGCCTAATGGTAACAATGAAAAACTTTTTATGCTTCTCTCCTTGTAATTGTCTGGGGGGATTTTCTGAATTTTCCTTCATCCTTTGAACATATGTTTTTTAGGCTTGGATAAAATGATGGTGGACAAGGATGGTGAGGTGACTGTGACAAATGACGGTGCTACCATCCTGAATATGATGGATGTGGATCACCAGATAGCCAAACTTATGGTGGAGCTGGCTAAATCTCAAGATGATGAGATTGGAGATGGAACTACTGGAGTCGTTGGTAAGAAAGAATTTTAAATTTGACTTTCTTTTTCAGGTTTAAAATCGAGCTGGTTCAGCTATTTAAAAAAAAAATCTTGAGGAATAACAGTAGCTTTCCTGTAGCACTTCTTTGGAGTATTTATTGTTGTAGTATTTCTGTCAGTTCTTCTATTAGAAGTCTTCTAATCGGAAAGAAGCTTTTGTGTATTTTGTCAAGTTTGGTTACATTTTAAGGTTGTGCTGAGAGCCCTCTTGATACTTTCAAAAAATTTTCTGCATAATTTTATTCTGTAATCTTGTCCTGCCTTGATGCTTCATTTTGTTCTTAACATAACGTGGTTTTCTTGCTAAGCAAAGCAAGGAGGGGTTTTTCAGGGTTTTTTTGTTATTTATGAAACTTTGAATTCTTAAATTATTGCAGAAAAATCAGAAAGTATGCTTTTTAATCTGTTGATAATGTACTTAAAATGATGCTTCAATCAAGAGTAAAACCTCCTTTAATTTTTTTTATTTTTTCTAGTTCTGGCTGGGGCATTACTGGAACAGGCTGAGCAGTTACTAGACCGAGGCATTCACCCCATCAGAATAGCAGATGGTTATGAGCAGGCAGCACGCATTGCTATTGAGCATCTAGACAAAATCAGTGACAGCTTCCCAGTTGATCCACAGAACACTGAGCCTCTGATCCAGACAGCAAAGACAACTCTGGGCTCTAAAGTGTAAGTCACAAAAACTGAATGTTTAACCTTCCATTGAAAACCCTGTGTGGGGACAGGAAAAATCCGGGTGGCTTTGGTGGATTATTATATTGCTTGTGTTATTGGAGTGCTGCTGAAGGCTCTTCTATGTTTTGGCTAATTCCTCAGTGGACTCCTGTCTCAGGATAAGAAATTGTGAATCCTTCATCTCCAAAGGGTCAATTCCATGAAGTTAAACAGCTGCAGCATCAATTTCATTGTAACCAGTTAGTTTCAGATTTCTGCATCATAGCAAGTCCCAAAAATAATGTAAATCTGTTATAACATGTCATCTTTTGTTGGGTTTTTTTCTGCTAAAAAATTTGAACTTAGAATGGTTCCGTAAGTTAAATTTTCCTTTGTGGGTTCTATGTGTGGTTCATAAATTCAGACATTGGAAGGGCTTCCTTTACAGAGTTGTCTTATGAGTGGTTTCTGTTTCTTGAATGTTCTTTAGTAGTTAGTTCTCCTAATTTGTTCCAAATCTGTGTTGAGACTCCATTCACAAAGGCTCCTCACACCAACCATGTTGTGTGTTATGTTCTCTACCATAGCCAGCACCTTCTGTTTCTGTGAACAAACAAGCAGAACCCCCTCTTTTAATGCAGTGTGCAAAAGTTGGTTGCTGTAGTGGTACTTCTTGCAGTTCGAGATTGACTGATAGAATCACCTTTTCCTTACAAATTGTGGAAATGGAGTGCAACTTGATTGTATTTTTTTCGAACCTAGAGTGAACCGCTGTCACAGGCAAATGGCAGAGATTGCCGTGAATGCTGTACTGACAGTAGCAGACATGGAACGTAAAGATGTTGATTTTGAGCTGATCAAAGTGCAAGGCAAAGTGGGTGGTAGACTGGAAGATACACAGTTGGTTAAAGGAGTGATTGTGGATAAAGATTTCAGTCATCCACAGATGCCTAAAGTAAGTGCTGTCCTTGTGTGCGTCTCTCGTGTGTAATGACTTAAATAAGAGTTTCTAGCCTACCTCTAATGTCACCCAGGCTTTCATTAAGTATTTACACAGTCTTGTGACTTCAGCTTTTCACCCATATATCAACAGAGGAAGGGGCAACGAGCGTGAAATTTTTCATATTGGAAGAGATCAAGTTAGAATTTACAACAATATTTAGAAATTGTGGTGGAAGGGAGGAATTACTGTACTGCTATGTGAGGACAAGTGCAGGGTTCTGTGTTAAGCAGAAATAATTATCCCTGGTGTGTGGTATGCCTAGTGCAGTGCAGTGTTGAGATTCTTAACCTCTATGAATTGCCATGTTGTCCTGTTTGGAACATTCCAGAAGCTGTCCTTGTTTTATGTTTGGTGTAGGTAAGGTCTCCAAGTCTTTGGGCAGTATACTTCAAGAAAACTTTTGCTCTTCTGAAATATTTATTGAGCAGGTGACATTGTTCATCCTGTAAAAAGGAAGACTAGTGGAAAAAAACAGTCATGTAGTAGTTGAAATGTTGTTAAAAAGATAACTAGCTCAGCGGTCACAGTGGATAGGGATGGTTTCATTGAAATTTTTGGTTTTTAAACATTAAACCATAAAGAAGCATCGCTGATAAAGATTGTTAAGGGCTTAAACAGTGTCTTGGAGCTATGGAATTTGTTCTAAGTGGTTTATAGAGACTATTGACAGAATTATTTAGTTATACTTAGTTAACTTTAGAGTAAGTCAAATGATCTTCGCATTTTCTCTTATGCTTGTGTTTTTAAAGATACATCTGTATGTTTTGCAAATACAAGAAAGAAATATTAATGAGGTCAAAAATCTTTTTTTTTTTATTGCCCAGGAGCTAAAAGATGCTAAAATTGCAATCCTCACTTGTCCTTTTGAACCACCTAAGCCTAAAACCAAACATAAGCTTGATGTCACATCTGTGGATGATTACAAGGCACTGCAGAAATACGAAAAAGAGAAGTTTGAAGAGATGGTAAAGCAGGTAGCCTTCAGGATTATTTCTGTTTTCTTTGTCTTTCATAGCCTTTAGAAAAAAAACAAGCATAGTGCATTGATTTATTCCTGTAAAGGAGCTGCTAATCCTGGTAGGAAGCAACATACAAGCAGTTGTAATGCTATGAATCAAAGTGAATTTAATATAAGAAAGGGATACCAGCTTGGTTTAAAATATATTTTGATCTCTGTGTGTGCCAGACAATTCTTGAGAATTGTCTTTTGAGAAAATTGAGAGGATTAAAACCATGAAGGGTGGTTTTCATTCCTTTGTTGGTTCTGATCAGAAGCTTGATAATTTCTGTTGCTTTCAGATAAAAGACACTGGTGCAAACCTTGCCATTTGCCAGTGGGGTTTTGATGATGAGGCAAATCACTTGCTGCTCCAGAATGAGCTGCCTGCTGTTCGTTGGGTTGGTGGACCTGAAATAGAAGTAAGTAAAACTTGGCTTTGTATCAGTTGTTAAAACATTTCTGAAGTAATAGGCTGTAACAGCTAAAAGGCTTTCTGGGTATCAGTGCATAATTGTGTTTTTGGGTGGGTATTGAAGAAAAATCATTGGGGATTTATGAGAAGATCCTACCATGAAGGGGATTATTGTTTATAATTGGAGCATGTGTATATTACTTAATAAAAGTTTTCGGTGTCTGGGAAGGTTTCTGCTTTAGTCCTGCTGTTTGCAGAAACGAAACATTGGCCGAAGTACTTTGAAGTGATGGGAAGTTAATGTTTTGGAGTAAGCATTTGACAGATGCTTTTCTAGTTTTATGTTCTGAAAAACACCATGGAAAAATCCTGTTAAAGTAACTGGTGGCTGTTTGACTTCAGTTAATCGCCATTGCGACGGGAGGGCGCATCGTGCCTCGCTTCTGCGAGCTCACGGCAGAGAAACTGGGATTTGCGGGCGTTGTCCGAGAGATCTCCTTTGGAACAACCAAGGACAGAATGCTCCTCATCGAACAGTGCCAGAACTCCAGAGCTGTGACCATTTTCATTAGAGGAGGAAATAAAATGGTGAGATGCTTGCTTTGATACATAGTTGCAGAATGTGTAGTTTCTTTGTAAAGCGTATTAGGACACTCTTCTCGACTTGGTCTACATTTTCCTTTCAGTATGGGCAAATAGGAAGGTGTAAGGGTTGTAGGTAGTCAGGACTGTGTGTTCAGAAATAACTTGCTAGATTTACATCCTATGTTTTTAAATGAAAACTTTCGTTTTCTCTCTATTAGACCATATAGTTCATAAATACAGAAATAATTTTACCTGTGGATGCTCTTTTTTTTCTTTCTTGTGAGAGGGTCACTTTTATGAGTAAAGACATATTAGCATCTTTAAAAGGTTTGGTTTTATTGTAGACCTAGTTGTATCACTTCTGATTTAGTCCGGTTTAAATAATTTAAAATAAAAGCCCCAAGCTACTGCAAACCTATATCCCCACACCCTATATCCCCTACTCCCCCAGAATTGAGACCACTTTAAGTGCTTATGTACTTAAACTGGGTTTTGGTTGCACTGTAAGTGCTATATTTACTATAGGTCAAGTCCAACCTTAAGTAAAAAACCTTAGGAAAAAAGGAACATACCTTAGTCTGAAATTTTCTTTTAAGAAAGCAGAAATACTGCTTTAAAGGTTAGTGTTTCTAATAAATCTCCTGCATCTCTTGAAGCTGGGAGTGGACAGAAACTGCAGTCTGAAAACAATGTTGGCATTTAAAATTCAGTGTTTTGTGTCTTATAAATGTGCAAGATTGAAAACCTTGTCATGTAAGTTTTTGTTATTTCAAGTTACAGGTTTAACAAATAACAGTATATTTTTGTGTATATTTTTATTCCTTCTTTGCCACTGGATGTCTAGCATTCTCCATTTTTAAATAGTATAACATAGCAATAGTAGAGGTGCACTGGAGCCATGAAAAGATCTTACCATTTATTTACAGTTTCCATGTCTGTATTGGGAAGTACATCTTCACAGCCTGCAGATGTGTGTATTGTCAGACACATGGTGTTCTGTAATTCCAGATCATCGAAGAAGCCAAGCGCTCTCTTCACGATGCCTTGTGTGTAATCCGGAATCTCGTTCGTGACAATCGCATTGTGTACGGTGGTGGTGCAGCTGAAATATCTTGTGCCTTGGCAGTCAGTGAGGCAGCAGATAAGGTAAGAAAGGAACGGTTAAAACTTTAATGTATGAAGGATTAAGCCTGCCTTAAGAGGTTCCAGAAGAACTTCAAAGATTTTCCAGAAAGTTCCATAGCATTCGCTTTCTGACATTCCCTGATAATCAGCATTAAAAGTTATCCTTCCCTTCTCTGTAAAAAGCCATTACGAGTAATTTTTTTCCTTCTGTCCTTGGACCGGTTTAATTTTTTTATAATTTTCAAGTAGTTATCATTCAGAGGTATCTGTTTAGTTACTATAATCCAAATAAAATCTGCTTATTGTGTGTATATATTTTATATCTAGTATGAAAATCTGCTTTTACTAGCACTGGAGTTTAATAGCTTATGAATTTGAATTTCTTTTGCTCTAGTGCCCATCTTTGGAACAGTATGCTGTGAGAGCTTTTGCAGATGCCCTGGAGGTAATTCCCATGGCCCTCTCCGAGAACAGCGGTATGAATCCAATACAGACAATGACCGAAGTGCGGGCAAGGCAGGTGAAAGAAAATAATCCTGCCCTGGGCATTGACTGTTTGCAGAAGGGAACAAATGGTAAGAACTGCAGCATGGAGATGGAGGAGCATAAAAGCTTTTCTTTCTCAAAAGCTCAAAATGCTCGCTATGATTTTTTTAAATCTGTGCATCACTTGAGTTACTCTAATTCTTGTGCCTTGCCGTAATAAATGGAAATGTGCGTGAAGAGTACATGTGTGTCTGCCAGGAAGAAAATGTTGACTGATACTGTAGTACAGGAAAGAAGGTTGCTCTTGAGATGAGCAGGCTGTGCTTTAAATACTGCACTTTTAGTGATCCAGGTTACACTGCAGTCCTAAAAACAGTTGTTTTAAGAAACAGCTTGTGATGAAGTAAACAAAAGGCTGCAAAAACTTGTAGACAGCAATGTTCACACCAATATGCATATATAAACCTGGACCAAATATGTGAAGACTAAGAAGCCGGTGTATAAAACTTTATTTTCATCTGGATCTATACTTTTCACCTTCTTACTCTGTTTTTTTTCAGAAAAGAATGTAATTTGTACTTTCATAATCCTTCTTTGATTAGGTGTTCCTGTTTGATGGCATTTGAACTTTCATTTCTTTAGCATTTGCTCAGCCTTTAGGGTTCTTTTAATGTGTGTGTATGGAAATTCTGCTTTTCACCATTCTGAATTATCTTTGAAAAGCACAACCTAGTTGGGAAAAGAGTTGTATCTTAGTGTCCTAGGATCTTCATTAAGAACCCAGATGTAAAACTCTCATTGTACAAGTTGTGTATATAAACCACAGTGGTCAAGAGTAGTAATTTCACAATGTTCTTTAAAATGATGTGGAAATTACTGTTACTAAGAATTAACACTTACAGGTTAAGTCTTACGTCTAGATTTGAGGAGGGTGTCTAATTTTTCTGCTTTCTTTTGGCAGATATGAAGCAGCAGCATGTTATAGAAACCTTGATTGGTAAGAAACAGCAGATTTCTCTGGCAACTCAGGTTGTTAGAATGATCCTGAAGATTGATGATATCCGTAGGCCTGGAGAATCTGAAGAATGAAGGCTGAAAAGCAGGAAACATTGAGGGGCCACAGCAATAGCAAAGATGGTAGTATTCTGATGCTTCATCTTCAGCTATTTATTCTGGACACTTTCTGTTTCACATACTGTAATGGCTGGTTGTTGGAAATAAAACAATTTTAGCACTGGTGACTTCAAGACTTGTTTCAGATGTATTGTTGCATCATTTTTTAGACAGTGTGAATATTCACAGTAACCAGTTCCTGAATGTGTAGAGGAAAAAACATAAATAGTACAGCAATAAAATCTAATGGATCCTTTTCCATTGTTCCTTATGGGGGAAGCCCACAGATTCTCATTTTAAGAGGTCTGCCACTCTTTGGTGAAGCTAGGAGAAATTACTTTAATTAATCATTTTGATTAAATTTAATTAGTTAAATATTATTTAATTATTTTAGCCTCCAGTAATTCTCATATGTTAAATATATTAAGAATGAAGTTTCAGTCTGAAGATTTAAAGAACTGTATTTCATGCTTCCAGTTGCTTTAATTTTTTTCTCTTGTTCTTGCTTTGTTCCTGATTTATGAGGGTTAAGGAGGACTTTTTCCCAGGGATGTACACATTCAGCCAAGCAGACTTTTTTCCCAGAACTTTATCTGTAGTACCACAGTTGAGTGCACTTACTCAGAAGGTCCCCAGTGTGATCTGAGAGTGGTAAAGTAAAATTGATCAGTAAGGTGCCTTGCCTGTGAAACTATCAGCAAGAAGCAAGTTGGCAGACCAGAACTAATGTACAATTTCTTTGAAAGATTTCAAAAGTGAGGGAAGTGTTACAAATACCAGCTTGGCATTACTGTGTTACATAGGGCAGAGGAAGCTCTTTACTGGCTGCTGTTTCCTAGCAGGTCATGTTCTGGTTGGTTTTGGCTGTGACTGTACCTTACTTGAGTCAAACAAAACCCTTCACTGAGTGTTGACCAAAGAAAAAGGGTAGAAACAACAAGTATATTAATTACAGGACTGCTTTTATTTCTAGAGCTATTTAAGGAGAAATCGTGCAAAGCTTTATTGTCCTTGATAAAAAATTAGTAGGTAGGTGTTTCATTACTCTTTTTACCTTTTCCCAAATAAGCTTCGTTTAGATGCAGTTCAGTGCACAATAGTTTATCAGTTTTACTGCTGCTGAGCTCTGACATTCTGAATCTGTTCAGGGTTGTCAGCATGACTAAAAACCCATAAATACCTGAGCTCATGTAGAGCCATCTCTTACTTTGCTTGCTAACACAAAAGGAAAACAGCTGTAGCTAGAACTTAAAAGGGAGTAGTGTACTTCTACTAATGTACCCCTTTCACCTAATAGTGAAGTTGTGCATGTGATAGGAAGTGAGGAAACAGTTACTCCAATTTTACTGTTTTTTCACCTTCTGTCCCGTGGCATGGTTGAACCCCTTTGCCATTTAATTACATTACATTTGGTTACATTTAGGTTTTGACTGTAAACTGCTGCCTAATACAGAAGCCCCTAGGACAAATTAGTTTGAAAATTGAAATTATGGCTTTAGAGATGTGGCTCTAGGAAATAAACATTTTGTGCTCTATATATAAATAATTGTTAATTATGAACTAGATCTTAGTATGGGAAGTCTGAAGCTTGATAATGGAATTTCAATAAAATTGTAAGAAATTGAGGTGGTTAATTTTTTCAGGGGTTTGTACTTCAACATAACAAGTGCATGGCATTAGCATTGTCAGTGCTGCATAGAGGCAACTGGAGGACAAATGGCTTTCATCACAGCATGCAGCATGCAAGTGGAAGTATTAAACCAAATTAGTGAAACCACTGCAGCTCAAACTGGTACACTTTCACAGCAGGAATAACTAAATTTGTGCTTTGACAGAACAGTGGAAATGCCCATATTGGTAATTTGAGTGCTGGTCAAACTAAACAGGAAGCATCTGAATAACGACAAGACTGGGGGAGGCAAACACTGATGTTCAAATTAATCATTATGTGTTTGTAGCCACTGGGAAATAAAAGCCTGGCCTGGTGGTGTGTTCGGAAATGAGGGCCGCAGGCCCCACAGTTCGTGTACTGCTCCATGACTCCTGGGAAAATGCAGCGTTCACCACAGGAGGGCAACATCCACCCATCACTGCCCTAGCAGACTGCATCCGGATTTTTTACAACAGGGAGCCGAGACAGCCGGCAGGTCTTTCCCAGCGTCACTGACATGGCACACGGATGTCATCAGCAAGACATGAATCCTTACAACTTTCCCTTGAGGCTGCAGTTACTTGAGCTATTTTCATGTCTGAGTTCCATATGCCTTCTTACATTCAAGTTTTCACATCCTCCTAGGACCCTTGAGCTGGCCCTGCCTCTATGTCCCACTACTGGTTCCCGTTACCAGCTCCCTTTTCCCAGCCTCGTCTGTTGGTCTCTCCTGCTGCATTCTCAAGCCTGGGCTCCTTTCCTCCTGTGATCTCACACTTCTGTGCCGACAGACTTGCCTTTGCAGGGGCACAAGGCAGGGCTGCCAGGAGCACAGAGCACAGCACGCAGGCTCCTCTCGCTCCCTCCCTGCCACACTCAGACC
The DNA here is from genome assembly GCA_013400775.1 of Chaetops frenatus. Lineage (NCBI taxonomy): Eukaryota > Metazoa > Chordata > Aves > Passeriformes > Picathartidae > Chaetops > Chaetops frenatus. Next base: position 99,845 of record VZTR01000762.1, read on the forward strand.
ACAGCAGCTGTGGGGAGCCGTGCATCCAGGGCTGAGCTTTTCACTATGTGTGCCACAGCCTGAGTGGATTGTTTTCAGGAACAGGGTTAAGCAGAGCTGTGAAGCAACTTTCTTGTTTCTCTACAGATACTTTTTAATACAAATGCATTCTTCCTCTTTTTAGGAAGAAATTTGCTTTTTGATCATTTCTGCGTACTGCATGGGGAGATGCCTTATGATGTGAACAGTTCCCACCCCAGTGATCCAATCTGACAAGCTTACAGATGGGATCTTAAGTGGAGCAAGTCGAGCAGGTCTTGCTAATCCACAGGTCTGTTAGCTCTCCCTCTAATATCAAGACAATTGGATATTAGGGTACCTAGACCTACCTAATCTAAGCTGCTTGGCTCCAGAACCTACCTGGGCTGTATGTCTTTATGCTAAATCTGTACAGAGCAGGGGGCACCATGGTAGCTGCTTTCCTCTGTGGCAGGATGGCAGCACTGTCCCTTGCTGCATTAAAAGTACTATTAAAAGTATTAAAAATTGCTGTTACATTGGCCGTGGGGCTGGTTATTGCATCCTCTGGACTCATCATCATCTGCAGAGGAATGATTCAGTTGTGAGGTTTGGGTCTGGGACACCAGCCTTATTTGTCCTGCCTGCACAGAAGTGTCTCTCCATGTCATGTCTTGGAGGGTTTCCCAGCAACTCTCTGCCAGGGAACATTTCTCACCATGTTAAAGAGCTAATTAAATGGACCGACAATGTTTGCTTTATAAGCAACTCATCTCTGTGACACGAGAGAGACACTTTGCTAAACTCAAATGCCTATGGAGTAAAGCTTTAGTACATTCTCTGTAAGATGTGGGCTCTGTGATACCTGCCTGGTGTTCACGACTAGAATCCATGTTCCTTGTGGGATTCCTCCCTGAGGTATTTGAGACCAGCAGTTGTGTTGTGGTGAGGCTCCTGGCTCACAGCAGCACAGGCACTGAGAGAAACAGGTCTCTGCCAGCTCTCTGGTGCCTGGGTGCCCACTGAACATGGGAAAATGCTGGGGATGAGAGAGAGCTGGGAACAAGCTCTCCCATTTCTGCCCCAGAGCTGCATTTAAGCTCAGCCCATGCCTGAACTGTGTCTCAGCTATGCCTGTGCCCTGCTGATACTGATGCTGGGTTGCCTTTCTGGCTTGTCCTTAGTCTTGCCTTGTCAAGTCGGACTTTCCTGATGACTTTGACTTTTCACTGACCCTAGTCACTGTGGCTGAACTTGCTCTGCTTTTTTTTTTTTTTTTTTTTGGGTACAGTGAAACCAAAGAGCTCTGGAAGAGACCAGTGGCCAGAAGTTGTCTGGAAAGAGAATTTCAGAAGGCCATTGAAGGAGTCCTAACTCATTGGCATGGGCAGTTCTCCTGCAGTGTACAAGCAAGAAGGTCTGTTCAAGCAAAAGCAGAGTGAGCAAAGGGAAGATGGGAAACCTCAAGGAAATCAGCACAATCTGATAACTTGATTACAGGGAATGGTGGGCACTTGAAACTTTAGTTAGGATGTAAAGAAATATATTAGAATTGGGAAAATAGATGTCAGTATGAGAAATGCTATCATGGTCTGCTAAAGACATCAGCTCTGAAGGATGGGGTACTAGCAGAAGCTCTCTCTCCCACTCAGAAAAGTCAAGCAGCGGAATAACCCAGGATTTTAAACACTTGGTGTGTATTCTAACTTCTGTTTGATGTAGGGCCTGTAATGGGTGGTTTTGACAACAAGATAAGCTATTGACTGCCTCAGTGTCGTCTTCAAAGTGTTCCTGTGCACTGGCTAAAGAGGGAGCAGCAGTGAGGAACTTCCTTCACTGCATGAACCAGCTGTGCTGCCAAGGACAATGTATTATCTTCCCTGGACTGCAATATGTAGTTTCATTTTCAAATCCATGGGGGAGAAAAAAGCTCTATCAAGGACTGCTACCCTTAAAGTCTCCACCTGTCTGCAGGTTCCTCCTATGTCAAAATCTGCAGAAAGCTGGGAAGTGTCTTTGAGGAATTCTAACTATATGCTTGTCCTGTTCTTGTAACTATTTTTTTAAGAGACAGGATACTGGATTAGGTTAAACCCTTGGTCTAATGTGGAAATATAAGTCTGTTGAGACAAGCTCTTCAAACTTTATGCTATAGATAAAACTAGCCGATACAAAAAGCAAGGAGTAACTGGCTAACACTGGTGTACTGGCAGCTTGTTTCTGATTCTCACAAGCCAGTAGTCAAAACTATGTAGCTGTTTAAGACTTTTAAAGACTCTTGCTGGAGCACAGTCCAAAGTTACAGCAAAAGTGTATTTTGCCCATAGCCTAATTTCTGTGAGAAAACAATAATTTTTATATTTGGATCAATCTTGTCCAAGTTCAATAACAAAAGACTTTTACTCATTAAAATTTATGAAAATGCCACTGAAGCAGCATTGCTTTCCCTCTTTAAATATTTTGACTTGCTGGTTATTAAATGAATGGCCTTGAAAAGATTTCCTTGAATTCACGTTTAATTTGAAATAATTTGGTTTTTAAATAAAAATAGGTATAACTGAAATATTTTAAAATCTGATTTGAATTTAAAGTTAAATTTTAAATTTAAAATTTTTGTGATTTCTGATGCAGTGTGGTGCCTTTTTATACCATGTGAAGAAAATCATCTGTTTCTCTAAAACCCGTAAGTAACCAGGCTGACTCCTAAAAAATGTCATTTATCTTTTCACTCCAGATCATGAGGGAGTGGTTTCCCTGCTGGCACAAACAGAGGCCATGTACATAGGGAACTATCTAGTGTCACCTCAGCTGCTCTGATCTCAGGGCAGCAGGGTCTCACACTGTCTCAGTTTCAAGATTTGATTTATGTGCCTTATGGCACCTAGTTCTCAGAGTATTATTAAAAAAAAAAAATGCCCAACATTAAAATTGCTGAGTTCCCACTCTCTAAACTGAACTGTCTCCTGGTGAAATTCTCTACCAGCTGCTCGTACTCATCACTCACTGACCGTTCTCATCACCCAGCTCACAAGTGAGAAGTCCTCTGCAATCTCCTGACCATTCCCCTACGTGTGCACCACTGCCTCCCCAGCTGCCTGCTGCCAGGTGTGTGAACCCACAACCCACTGGCAGGAGCTGATAGTCCCCACACTCAGTTGGGTTTTCCAATGAAAATAACGCTTCTCCAAGGACCCTTGAACCATGTCTTGGCGTGCTTGCCCCTAGTGGTGTGGATTCTCCTTGCTCTCTGAATTTGCTCTTTGAATTTGAATGTTGCTCTGAGCTGACGTTAGCTGGTTTCTGTTTTCCACATTCAGCTACTGTGCTGGCTGGCATTTTGCAAGTGCCTTGACTAGACAGTTAGATATGAGGTCTTCTCATTAACGCGTCCCTTGTAACTGGAAGAAGGCCAAAGGCTGGGAAAGGCAAGTTTCCAGCACTGCCTTTGATTTAAGGGCAGCACTAATAGTTAAGGTTAAGTGAGTGTAAGTGCTAGTAACTGGGAGTGAGCCCTGAGGGACAGAAGGTGATGTATGGTGAGCAGTGGGGAACAAGGAGTAACTGAAATGACTGAAAATCCACTTAGGAAACATTCTTCACTGAGTAACTTCAGCACAGATTTGCGTCCTCTTAACACTTGCTATGCTGCCTTGCTTTTCAGCTACATTGACTCACTCCTAAGAAAAGCTACTGCAACAGATCCCAAGGGAGCTCCATTTCTGACTCCCCAGGATGTGAGTGAAGCTCTCTCTTGCTATTTCATGCAGGGATCATGTGAGTGCCCAGGAGATGGACAGATCATCACAGCCTTGCCTTCCTTTCCTTGACTAAGAAAGTTTGCAGCAATTTCTTCTCTTTTCCTAATATACAGAGGGTGTAACCTCCCGCTCCTGATTGTTTAGGAAGAGCAGAGAACAGAGGATGTACCTATGCCAAAACTGAGCAGTAAATATTAATGCTTTTGAGTAGAAGTGCAGAAGTGAACAGGGATAACAAAGTTCAGAGGCTGCCACAGTGATTTCATTCCTTGGCTGAAGCTAAGTATGAGAGAAGCTGAAACTCAGTTCTGGAGGGAGCACTTTAGAGCTGGTGGAAAACGGGTCATGTTTCTAAGTCCCAGGCAAATCTGGATTCCTGAGGCAGGAGTTATAGTGGGTATGGGTGTTTAATCCTTGGCATGCTCCCAGCGCTGGAAGCTTCAGCTACTGCAATGCAGCAGTGTGAGCATCCAAGGGACTGAGATGTGGCAGTGAGAATTCCTGTACTGAAACAGTCCCTTTAAGGCAATGCAAAAAGCAGCTCATACCTTGCTCCAAGAAATTGCTCTGCAGATGAGGCAGAATGGGGACAGGACCACACACCTTTGGAAGTTAGTGTAGGACTATAATCCTTTCCTCCAGATCTGAGCTGTTGTCTCTGCTCCAGGTCCCTAAAGGAAGTTGGGCCAGCTCCTGTGAGGGTTTAACTAGTGCCACAGATGAGATAGCAGAGGTCTTGTCGAGCACACAGAGAGGGTAATTCAGTGGATCTAGTGTCCTGATTGTCCACATCAGAGACCTGGTCCTGTTGGCTTCTGCTGTATGTGCCAGGAGATCTGTGAAAGTCAGGACCTAAGCAACCAGAAACAGTGCACACGCAGGCTGTGCTCCATCATGGAGCAGGGATACAGAAAGGGTATGCAGGAAGGCATTTACACATACCCCAGTTTACATGCTACCACAGTTTATCAGCCCCTAATCTAATGCTGAATTTATCTAGTGTCCAATTTACTCACCTACAGTGAACATGTACATTTATCCTCTTTGTATGCTAACATAACTAAATCTTGGGGCAAAACTGTAGGCCTGAAAATTGAGGTTTGAGAAGGCTATAAACCCCTTTCTTATCAAGTATTCTTAAGTTATTCCCTAATAACTAGCCTACTGACAGCACTATAAGGAGGGGAAATATGTGAGTGGTGAAGACAATCCAGTAAATTCCTCGTCTCTGAGGCTGTGAATTCTGTCTCAAGACATGTATTGGCTGACTTTCTGTCCTTAAATGCTTCTTTTCAGCCCCATGACACACAGAAGAAATTGTCTGCTTTAGTGACTGCCCAGATATGGCTGGTGTGCTGGTGCTTGCCTGACAAACTATACAGGAGGGTGAGATTTTCTCCTCTATTCTAAGCAATAGATAGAGCTACGTAAGCTCTTCCCTTGTCTGCAGCCTGCCAGGTTAGGAGCCCTTGCCTCCTAATTGCAAGAAAATTATCTGTCAATGAAATGGTGACCAGCTTTATCTCTGAAGTAAATACATGTTCAAATCAAGAAGACAGTGGAATTAAGGATAATGAGGGAGATTTGTAAAGAAACAGTTTTCTGGACAGCATGGAAATTTCTTCCAGTATCCCATGAGATCCCAGAATAAAGGGAAGAGCCAGGAAAAAAAAGCTGAACAGTATCCTACCTAAAGTGAGCCAGCCTTGCAAATGCTCTAGTTTTGCTCTTGCTGTCCTCTAGCAAAGAGTTTCTAATTTCTCTTTTTTCTTTACCATCATCTAATTAGGATTACCTAAGGGAAAATAGCAGTTTCCCCTTGCCATTTCCTCAAGTCTTAAGAAGAAGCTGAGAATTTAGAAGCAGGGGACTGCAAAATTCAGCCTAATCCAACCTGAGCATTGGTCCTGACCTGTTACTCTTCCCTGCATAATTCTAACATAAGGATGTTACCCAGCCATCCTCTCTCTGGTAACAAGATGAGAACAATCCCATACGCCACTAAAGAACAACAAAATCTGTATCACAGGTTGGCAAAATGAGGAGCTATGCCAAAAACTGGAAAGAGAGGAAACAGGGCCTGGATCCATACAGATATCATTGCCCTTGCTTTCCCTAACATGAGGTAAGAAGGGAATAAGTGGAAAGGAAAATGAGCAGTCAGGGTCGGACTTGCAATTCTCTGCCTAACTCTGCAAGAACAGTGGTATATCTGATGATTAAGGAGATTAGAATTCAGGATTACTAAAGTGTTGTTTCCAGTTTGCTGGGTGACCCATGTTGAAGCCCAACTTTGCTTCCACTCATTGCAAACAGATTTGTGGTGGTGGGTGGCAAGCTACCCTCTCAAGGTGCCACCATTCCTTTCGCCAGTGCCACTTGGCAGCCCCCACACACCACATGCCATAAACTCATCTCTCTCCTGTCACAGAAAGAAAGGAAAGGACAGGGGCATCCTGTTACAGCCAGGTCTCTGCCAGCCCTATCCAATTCCTGGCATGCCCTTGTGCAGCCAGGAACCAGTGGGAGGGTGGCAGGCTGCTCAGGGGTTGGGCAGAACGGCTGCCGATCATGGCTCTCACTCCATCTCCAGATTTCCATTATGGAGCAGTACAGAAAAGACCAATCAGTTCAGCAGTTCCTGGGGCAGCCCAGCAACAGTAAACTCAAACAGAGATTGACGGTGGATACCTTCAAAGACATGCAGAGAATCACCAGGAAGTCCAGCTTCCATCTGCACTCACCTCCTCCAGAGCTGGGAACAGAAGCCACCCAACTTGTCTGCTGAAGGCCCCTCCTACCCCACTGCCAGCAGTACCCAAACAGCAGCTGCTCTTTGTGCAAGTGTCCTCTTATGTTTCCAGCTGAGGGATAAACAGTCCCGGTAGGATAAAGGCACTGCAGCCTTCTCTGAAGTACTATGAGCAGTATGGGTGTGAGAGAGTGGAACATGAGGACACAAGTGCATGCTGCTTCCTGCTACAGTCCCCAGATCAGTGGTGCAAGGAGGTGAACTGATCCTATAGAGTGGCATCTCTCCCAGATGAGTGAAAGGAGCCACTGAGTTGTACAGGGAGTGCCCTCTGTTGCTTCTTGAAAATATAGTCTTCCAGGGTTTGGTATAAAGGGATATTTCTTTTCACCAGGATGACCCCAGCAAGGGAAAAATGTGGATGGGCAAGCGATACAGAAACAGGGCTGAAAGAGTGAGAAAGATTGAACAAAATGCAAGAAAGCAAGAGAAAATGAACTGTACCACGGAAGAAAAATCCCTGGAAGTTCCTCAGAGCTGAAGGAGGAAAAGAGTCCCTGGTAACTTCCTTTCTTCACTGTAAGAGATGTTAGTCCACAGCAGCGTGAGCACTGCTGTGGTAATTTTACCAAAGTCTCATATCCACGGAGCAGCTTTCACCACCCACCTGGGATAATCTGTACTTCTGAAGATAGCAGAGATATTCCCATCATGCCTCCATGATGCATGTGTGGCTGTATGCAACAATGATGAGCCCTGGACTAGGACAGATGTGGGTCTGTCTGTAGTTTTATCCACATGTAAATCTGGTGTATTGTGAAATTCCTGCACTTAATCTGTATTGTCCATTTCAAAGGCATGGAGGTCTACCATTTGCTCATCTTGATCACTTCCAGGGGTTTGGACAGGTAAACAAGTTATGCAGCAGCTGTGGAAAGGGGTGCAGGTTAAAGCAGAGAGAGGCTTTGTTGAAGGAATTGTCAGGAGTTAAATCTGTCTAAGATGCCCTTGGGGAAGACAATTATGAGTTAGCTCTGCATTTGGCAATCTCTGTGAGATTTACTGTCCTGAATAGGAAGATAAAATAGTATCTCAAAGCAAATGTCATCTGCAACAACTGTTAGTGACAGAACAAGGGGATCTGAAAGATGCTGCTTTATCTGAGTTTGGAAAGAGCAGATTCAGCAGATGTCAACCAATGTCTGGCCGTTTCTGTCCTTGCTCTGCTTCCATCTCCTACTCTGCCACTGTGGCTGAGCCAGGCCCTGGGCAGCACTGGGGTCAAGGACAGAGGACTGTTCAAGCAGTGGTTTGAAGACATCTGCACAACCTCCAATCATGGTAACGTGACTGCTTTGCTTGAAGCCAGATCTGTATATCTAGGTGTCAGATACATACTTTAAAAAAACTAGTGTTTTACCACTTAAGATAAATTTTCTCCTAAGCACCTCGCTTAAAGAAATCTGTTCAGTCATGAATCATTTCTTGTGCTTTCCCCTAAGAAATATGTCGGCAAAGTGCAGGTGGAAGCTGCACTCTGAGTTAGCACACAGAAGGTGGCTACCAGGGGAGCTGGAGCCTTGTGTGAGTCTACCCTGAGACACAGGTGCCAGCCAGAGACACGAGTCCTTGGTGGGGGGCAGCTTGTAAACAGCAAAGAGGGTTAGAAGTGCAATTAGTCTGTGTGACAACCGTGACCGCCTTCTGTCACCACCCTGGGCCAGGCCAAATCCCCTTTCCTCCCTCTCTTGCACAAAGCTGAGCCAAGGCACAGGGCTTATAAACATGCCCAGCTGCCTGTCAGGCCAGGGGAAAAAAAACAAATGCACCAGAGCAACAGGCAGACCTGTATATGGGCAAGCCCAGATTATTGGCTGGTGTGCCTGGCTGTCAGACCTCGGTGCACCCCAAGTAGGGAGGTCTAGAATATTGGCTGATACTAGCCATTAGGGGATTTAGTAGTGGTCACTTCGCTTCTTGCGGTCAGCAGCAACACAGGTAGCACGGCACAAGGGGAACTAAAATTACAGTATGGGTAGTGAGGTACTGTGCAAGCTATGGGAGGTGAAAAACACCAAGGCAGTTCCTTTGATCTTCCTGGCTAAGGTATTTCCCTCTGGTTTCTGCATCTCCACCCAGGGATGCAGGATAGAGGTAAAAAAAAAACGTCAAAAGCTGAAACTGCATGTCTGGGACTAGGTATGTTGTGCTCCAGTCAATTTCAGTTCAGCATCTCTTTGGGATGAAAATGGCATTATACAACTTCTCATGGCTTCTCAGCTACAGGCAGCTCTAGAAGACATCAGCTGGGTTGCAGTTGTCACTCACATGGCTCTACATGAGTAAGAATGAAAGGTAGCAAATGCCACAATTTTTATTCCCTAGCTACTTTCTCTTTCCATCCCTGTGCTCAGGAGAGTGTCTCAGAACAGGGCCATATTTTATGGTTTTTAACAAAGCTCTGGCCTGCTTTTTCTTTGAAGTGAAAGTCAAAACTCAAGAACAAGGAATGTGGGAGGAGTCAGGTTCAGGCACCCTGCAATCCTGCATCTGCCCAATCCTATTCCCTGGGCTGAGATGCTTTCCCCCACTCATTTTTGGTAACTGGTGCTCAGTCCTTTTGCAGGCTCAAGACCTGACATTTGAGTGCAGAGTGGGAAGGGTCACACAGGGTGGTCACCATGTGGTCTTGTTCAGGGAATGCTGGGGAATACCACCCTTCCTAAGAAACTGATTCAGTCACAGTAGTGGTACTTAAGGGGATTTAAATGGAAAGAGATGGAAGTAACATAGTGTTGGAGTTGACAAGGCAAAAGGAAAGTTGTATGCAAACTTCCAGAAATTACTTCAGAAGCCTAACTGCTACATTCCTGAAGGCTGGGCCTCTACCCTGCCTTTAGTCACTGCTCCAGCATCCAATAGAGTGACTTTCATTATTTTTCCTGTAGAAAGGGAAGATGACATTGACTCCACTATGGAATTTGGTCCTACCCTGCCTTTTATGTCCTGAGTCCAGCCAGCATCACAACACAGTCTCTATGTTGGGGACAATGCTGACCTCTGGTTAGCCCAAATAATTTGCCTACAGGCTCTCTTTAACATTCAGTATTTTAACTCTAAAATTACTCTCCTGGGGCACTGTTTAACCATTATCACCACTTGGGTCATCACTTTTAAATCAGCCTGAATTTTCACATATCTGTCCAGCAAACAGCTTTCACTTTCGTTTCTTCCTAACACTTCCCAACTGGGAGAAGAGTTACTGTCAAACTATCTGTTCAGTTAACAGATGCAGGCTCAACCCACCACTCTTCCTCCTGCAGTAACAAAGTGCTGGCCCATACCTCCTTACACTGCAGTCTCTGATCTGCACCACATTCCCCAGGCTGCTGCTGAGTGTAGCTATTGAGGAGCCATGCAGACTGTACAGGGCAGAACTGCAAGCACAATCCATAGTGAGGTGCACAAGGGGATCCAGAAATGTAGACCATACATGCCACCAAAACCCATGGGATCCATGCTCCCAGCCTGTGCATGCTGTGTGCTGCAGGCATTAGGGCACCAGGGCCTGGAATCACACTTCTGGGACCTGCAGAGAGAACTTACATAGTGTGGTGAGCTCGGTAATTACCCAATTTATCTCTTCATTCCGTCCCAGAGAGGAGCAAAGCACCGCGTTTCTCCCTCCCCTTCAGAGCCACCTGATGCCCCTTTGGGGACGACACCAGATCCACCCCACCCCTCGTGCCTACACTGGCTGCAGCGTTGCCCTTTACAGTGCTGGGCACCTGGCCAGCCCTCCTGCAGCCAGAGGCTGTGCATGCAAAGGGCCGGGGTGGCTGCACACAGCCCCCTTCCACCCAGCCTCTCCCAACAGCTGCTCCTGGGGTGATGTGGGCAACCAGATCCTTTCCCAGACCCCCAGGGGATAGCCTTTGCCAGGTCTGTTTATTCCTTGATTTAAGAAATCCAGCTGCAATCATGAAGAAGCTACTGAGAAGCGGAGCCTGAGTTGGGGACTTGGCTCAGGGCAGGGCTTTTTGCCACTGTGCTCAAATCTGTGTTCGCTTCATTGCAGCCCTGTGCCCCCCACTGTCACATGCACGATGCAGTCACAGTGCTGATTTCAACACTTCACTATGCATCACACAACTTTCTGGCAGCAGAAGCCCCTTCTACCAAAGTCTCAAGGCTCTGTGACAACGGAGACAGAGAAACAATCCTGGTCATTGCCAGTTCTCACTGCCATTAGCCTGTCATATTGTCTTTGTCAGGCAGCTCCAAATCCCTGATTCTTGTTGGCATAATTGGCTCCCGCAAAAAAACAGCCTGGATCCTGATGGCATTGGGCAGCTTGATTTGTTTCCCCAAAGATGTCAGTGTTCCATCCGTTCTGGTTTACTTTAATTTGGAATAAATCCTAAAATCTTGCTAACCCTTTCTTGTCAAGCTGGTTTTGCACTTGGCGCCCAGCTTTGCTGAGACCATGCTTAGCAATTCCAAAGGAGAGACATTTGGGAGCCCTAAGCTTCCTTAGCTACAACACACAGTGTCTTCAAAATAAAAAATGTTGTGGAATCACAGCATGGTCCAAGCAGGACGTATGAAGCTTGCCTACACCAATCTCCTTGGGAAAAGAGAGACAGCTAAAGAAAGTTTACCAGAGTCTTGTCCCAATCATCTTTTGAACATCTCCAAAGCCACAGACACATGACCAGTGTTATGAAATTTGGCCACCATCACCATAAAGCCATTTTTCTTCTGTTTAAATGCCTCCCCTCTCACAATTGTGCCTGGATGTGTAAAGAGAGATACAAGATCCACCCTGACTCTTCTCCACTCCAGGCTGAACATTCCCCATACTCTCATCCTCTGCTAATATGATAGTTCCTTTCAGTAGGCAAGAGTCTCACTACTGGAATGTTTGGCTTCAGCCTCTCATGGTTGCTCTTGGATCATTGTCAAATTAAAATTGGTCATTAATAGGTGGTATTTTCTTCTTAGTGTTCTATACCATAATCAAGTCACCATCCAGTCTTCCTATTTTGGATAGTTTAGCTTGTTGCTTTCTTTAAGGATTTCTTACTGCCTTAAACCACAGTCCCACCATGGTTCTTTTTCTGAGCTGTCTCCAGTTTTCCAGCTTGCCTGTAAATGTGATGCCTTACCCTGGATTTCCCCATGAGGCATCATATATTGATCAATCACATACTGATCTCTCACTCCTAATTCCCATGCTCATATTCAGGCCTGCAGGAATCTTGTTAGCTGTTTTTGCTGGAGGTTTGACCACCCCTACTCTCTGCCCCTCTTTAGCCATGCAAGCATCCCATTTGCCTTTTTTAATAGGAGAACACAGTAAGAACTCATGTAATCCTGTGTATCCTCTATGACTTGGCTGGGGGTCCTTTTGTAAGGATGGCTTTTATTCCTATGTGTTCCTACCTAGTTATGTTTCTCCTGCCTGTAAGAAAATGTATTTTGTTTCAATATACTCAACTTATCAAGTTATCTAGATCTCTTTGAGTAGCCTGTTCCTCTTGTTACCACCCTATTCATGTTTGTGTCATCTGTAGGGTTTTACCTGCAGCTTTGTGTTTTCCTTAAAATCATGGTTGGAAATATTAACCAGTTTTCATTTAACAACTGGTCCCTGCAGAAACCAAACAAAATAGGTCATTCCAAGCAGACAATTATTTCTTCTGCCCCCTGAAAATTCTCAGTCCACCTAATCTATGTTTTATGGACTTTGCATACTGCACCTTATGAATCAATACAGCATACATTCTCTTTTTATTAATAGGTCATGCCTTACATAAACTCTGTACCATAACACTATGAGTTTACTGTATCAAACACAACTTTATTATAAAATTGAATGTCTCATTCCAAAAAGCCACATTCCTGTTCTGTAACTCTCTATTAGCAAGCATCTCTAACAAATTTTCAATAATTTTTCACTAGATAGTTGCCAGATACCTGGCCTTTAGATCCATTGGTCTTAAGGCTTCTTCACTTACTTCAGGAACTGCGTTGGCACCTTAACATTCCTCTGCTATCCCTATAGTAATTAAAGAGTAATTAAAGCCAAATCTCAGCAGGCTGGAGTTGAGCAGCATTTATTATGATTTCAACTAATGAAAGATTCTAAGAGATGGAAGTAAGCAGAAGAAAACTGTATCTTGAACAGTGTGAGCACAATGCTGTTTGGTAAGGTAGGCTGGGGAGTTGGAAGGAAGACACAAGGCATAAGTGATGTAGGGAGCAGGAACAGCACAAAATAGTAGTACAGAGATGATGCTGCTGAGAGAGGAACAAGCAAAAGGTGTTTACCAGGTGATGGGTAATGTTAGTAGAGAAGTTAAGTAACGCTAAAATGCCAGTGGGTGAGAAGAAGCTGGGAAAAAAGAGCTGGAGGTTGTGGAAGCACAGAAGAAAGAGTGTGTGCAGGAAAGGGTCTGACTAGAAAAAAAAAGCTGACAAGCTAGAATGTAAAGTTTTGGGACACTGCATTTTTAGAAGTTGTGAAGCCCCCGAGAGTGGAAAACAAGCTGTGAATGTTTTCAGTGAAAGACCAGGTTAAGTGTAGGAAGGCATTATTACCAACAGCATAACCATGGGGATTGGAAAGAGGGAGAAAAGTAAGAAGGGCTACTAACCCCTAGTTCTCTGCTATTCCTTTTCAGGATTAAAATCTGCACCTAGGAGCATATTGGGGCTAGGAAAGAGTTAAAGAAGTGATGGGAAAGGGGGGAAGGAAGGTCTTCTACAGGGGTAATGAGATATCTAAAAGTGCATGAAGGACATCGTCTTAGGACATGAAGGCAGTACAAGGGAAGAGATTTGCTTGGGCTGGCATGAGATAACCTCAACACCATAACCATTCCCCAGACACAATCTACAGTCTCCCCTGCCCCTCCACCCTACCAGCTCAGAGCCACCCTCCAAGGGTCCTGGCGTGTGCCCAGGCAGCATTCAGAGATGGCCCCTTCCTTTGGCATCTTGTCCTGAGATATCTGCAAGCTCTAAAGTGCTCCCTGCTTTCCAACAGCAAGTGGGTCCCAGCAGGCATTTATTATGAGGGAAAAAGACCCACATACAGAAAGACAAAAATACATATTTTGCTCTATTTTGAGACCGGGCAGGTGCTGCAGCCTAAATAACTCCCTGGAGTTCCTGTGGCTGGGAAACGAGTGGATGCTTCACACACAGTCATTTCCAAGAGAAAGGAGATGTTTTCAAGCCCCAAGGAAATACAAGGAGGTGGCACTGGGCAGCACTGAGTCATAGGGTAAGGACCATCAGCTGGGGAAGGAGGTTGCTCTGCGGCAGCAGGGCCAGCGCTGCAGAGAAGTTGCTCTCTGCATCACCATGGCCTCTCAGGCCCAGGCCACCATGGTGCCCAGACCCTGAAGCCCCTTGCAGGGTGAGCCCCTCCTTCCCTGCTGCTGTGGGGAGCAGGCTCTAGGACTTGACGGCAGCCTCCTCACTGCGCCCATCCTCCAGCCGCCAAGGGCAGTCGACGTAGCGCAGCACCCCGCTAACGGGGCCGCGCTTGGCAGGATCCACAGCCAGCAGGCTCCGCAGCATCCCGGCAGCCTCGGCTGTCAGGCGCTTCCAGTGCCGGGGCACGTCCCTCTCTAGGCCTGTCTCCTGCCACTGCACGAAGTCCTCAAAGAAAGGGTCAGCTGGCAGGCTCTGCTCCCAGGGGAAGTAGCCGGTCAGAAGGCAGAAAAGCAGCACCCCGAAGGCCCAGGCATCCATGCTGGCGTCGATGGGCACCCCCTGGGCATCAGCTGTGTTGCTCAGCTCGGGGGCAGTGTAGGGGATTACCCCGGCCACCAGCTTGAGCTTGGTACCCTTGGGGCGCGTGAGCCCGAAGTCAGTGAGTTTGACGAGCCGGCAGTGGGGGTCGAAAAGCAGCACGTTCTCAGGCTTGATGTCGCGGTACACCAGCCCCCGGCTGTGGATGAACTCCAGCGCGCTCACCAGCTGCTTGGCGCACTGCTTCGCGGCCGCCTCAGGGATCCCATCCTGCACGGGGAGAGACACAGCCAGGATGGCACACACGGGGCACCTCGGCAGCCCTGCCAGCCGGGCTCTCACCAGAGTGCCAGAGTGCTCTGCGCTCGGGAAGACCTTTGCGTTTCTCACCTTGCAAGCCCAAGGCTGCTCCAGTGCTGCAGACCCCAGATGGACCCACAGCCCATGGCCTTTACCTCCCTCCCTCTGACCCAGCCAGCCTTCAGAGGTGCCAAACGCTACAGCCCTGTCCCCATGGCCTTGTAGCAACACTCACACGGGGTTTGATGATGGAGATGAGGTCTTTGTGCAGTGCTGGTTCGTAGAGGAAACCATAGTACTGGCTGGATTCAATGGCAATTCCAAACATGCCGATGATGGCAGGGTGGGTGGCGAGGGACAGCGCGACACAGTACTCATACAGGAAGGTGTGCAGCTTGGTACTGGCTTTGGGTAGCAGCTTGAGAGCCATAGGAGTCCCTGGGGGTGGGAAGAGTGAGTTAGACTGCTCTGAAAGTCATACACCAAGGAAGGACAGAGCAAGCACAGATCTGGGCAGTCACAGCCACAAGGAGCTCTCTCGTCCAAAGTTTGTGTGGATATACCCTGTGGATACCAGGTCTGGGAACAGGCACTGCCAGTGGTGTGAGTTTTGAGCCCTGGGCATGCACAGGTGCCCTGGTGGGAGTAGGGACAATCAGGATATGTGAACCCATCATTCTGAGCTGGGACTGGGGAAGAGCAGTGTCAGGGCACTCATATGGCCAAGGCAGAACCTTCATTCACACTCTCTGTCCATGGGCCTTAGGGCACCTCTTCAGCTCAGGCTTGGACCTCCCTGACTTAAGTCCCTTGTCATGGGACTGCTTTCCATTTATATCACATCCATGCAGATGCCTATCTGTGAACTCTCCTGATCCTGACTTGTGGATTAACTTCCCAGCTTGACCTTGGACCTGGCTCATCACTATAACCTGGCCAGGTGTTCTGGGCTGCCCACTGGCATCACCTGGTGCCTGGCTGGATGTAATGGGATGGTCCCGGGCTGGGGAGGTCCCCGTCCTGCTGGTCTCCCTGGGAATCCTCCCCGCCATGCCTGATGCCTGGCCCCGAGGTGCCACCAGCCCACCCCCTGCTGGGTGCCCTGTGAGCACAGAGGAGATAAGGCACGGCAGCTCACAGGGAGCAGTCAGTTCCTTACCTCTCTGCCGGTGGGTCACTAGCATCACGTGGCCATACTTGCCCCTGCCCAGCTCCCGAATGACCTCGTAGTGCTCAGCCACCTCGGCACGCACCAGGCTCTGAGCGGTGATCTCCAGGAGCTCCTCCAGCTTGGTTGGTGCTGCTCTCCCTGCTGCTGCTGCAGTCACAGCTGAGCTCTCGGCCATCGCTGAGAGCTGCAGAAACACCACAGCCAGAGTCAGGGACACCACAGCCTGCACAGAGAAAGCCAGATCAGACATGCAACACAAACCATGGCATGGCAGGGCATATTTCTGCCACTTGGAGCCTGAGCACTCTTGAAGCTGTGCTAGAATTAAACTTGAATTTTTATACAGCACATCTCTGGACAAAGCCTCTCATCATAGAAAAGGTCTCTGTATTGAAGGGAACCTCTCTCAGCCCTCTAATCCTTTTGCCTAATATTAAACAGAAAACATCAGCAGAGTCTTGGGTTTTCAAGTGTGACCCAGTCATACCCCTTGCTCTCCTTAGCTTACTGCAGCAAGACCTCATCTCTCTACTCAGAATCCACAGAATCCCACCTCTACTGCTTACTGAAGAAAGTCCTTGAGGCAGCAGACAAGATAGACTTTCCCTTAGGCAGAGGCACAGCAAGCACATGACAAAAAAGGCAGAGTGCCCTGAGGAAGCCAAAGGGGCCTCAGTATCTCACATGCCTGATGACATTTCTGACCAAAAGTCACTCATCTGCTCAGCCGAGTAACTTATTCAGGAAGTAAGCTAGGACATCAATGGCATTTTGAGCTACAGCCAGCTGCTTCAGACCCATTTCAGAAAAGTGTTTTTTCACTTTTCCCCAGCCAGCTACAAGGCAGCATTTTAAGGCCTCTGTGGGAGCACTCTCTCCCTGTCTACCTCCCTGTGCTCTGAACAAGGCACCTTGGGCCTGGGAGTCCCTCCTGGCCTTGGAGCAAGGTCACAGAACCAGAGTCACAGGATGGCAAAGGCCAGAAGGTACTTCTGGAGACCACTTACTGCAATGTTCTGCGCAGAGGAGGGTTAACTAGAGCAGGTTGTCCTGTGCCCAGCCCAGTTTTAAATATCTACAAGGATGGAGACTCCACAACTGCTGTGGGTAACTTGTTCAGTGTTCAATCACCTTTCTGGTAAAAATTATTTTACTTGTGCTTAAATAGAAATTCTGTTTCAGGCCCATTGCCTCTTGCTCTGTCACTCGGTATCATCTGATATTGTGATATTCTTGGCTGTGTGTTTTTGCAGGTAATCACATGCATCGATGAGATTACCCACTCAAGCCTTCTCTTCTTGAGGCTGATCAAGTCCCAGCTCTGTTAGCCTCTCCTCCCATGAGACATACTTTAATACCTTAACTGTCTTCACAGGTTGGATTTGTTCCAGTATGTCCACATCTCTCTTCTGCAAAGGTGCCCTGCTGCTACTAAATTATTTAAGCCTGGGAAATCTACAAAAAGGCTGGATTTTTACAGGACCATGAGAGTATTTGTGGGAAAGTTCCCCGTCCCTTCCCTTCCCTTTCCTCTCTCCTAGAGTGCATTTCTAAATCTTATCCTATTCAGAAGTGCCAAGTAATTTGCTCAACTCTTCTGCAAAGGCTTTGGCTTGGTGCAGGAGTCAACAGCAGTAAAACTTAGTGCAGTCAGTAGGGAGTACAACAATGGACAATGGGAGAGGATAAATGGAAGGCTGGAGAGAACTCACAGAGAAAAAGAGTCTGGAAAGTATTTTAGAGGTTTTGCTTTGATGTCTTCCTGTTTGCTGCCCAGTCAATGGGGCTTGTGAAATTCCAGACAGCAGGGACATCTCAGAACCCACAAATGGATCCACCCTGCTAAACTGGCACTTCCTCATTTAGGTGTTATAGAGAGAAAAATTTAGGTGGAATATAGAGAAAAAAAACTAAAATGGAGTAGACCTGGGAATATCATAGACCTCCCTTTGATATTAGATAAGCTAAAGCTACATTAAATAGGGAGTGGAACAACAGGAGGGATGTCTGCTTGTCATTTGAGGAACATACTATATCAAGATCTGTGGAAAAAAAATTCTTTTCTGCAAAACAGTATTTCTCCTATATCAAATTTATGGTCACATACAAGTTCTTGACAGAAAATTGTTCATAATATTCTTAGATAACTGAAATTCTCAAACCTGAGTTAGGTAAAATTTCTTCCCTTGTATGCTGGCTACTTCTTACTACTATTTAGCCCAAAGGTTAGAACCTTCTTGCTGCATCAACTTTAAGTACTATTCATTAGTTATATGTTTTTCAATTATCTATTAATTAATGTGTTTTATTTGCATTGAATTATTTACAACACGATTCATCCATTTTATATGATTCATTACTTCTATTTACTGTATTAAAACTTGCTTTT
>VZTR01000762.1:122976-187924 GCA_013400775.1 Chaetops frenatus
AAAAAAAAGTCATATTAATCAGACACATCTAGGTTCCTCATGCTTAATGGGCACTATGTAAATCCATAAATGAACATCTGGTATAGCCTCACTACCTTTTCAGGCCATTAGACATTGGATGGTACAGAATTGCAGTAGAAATAATCTACAGTGATATAGATACACATCTTAATGATACAGACACAAGTCTAAAAGCATAACAGAACAAGGGTTACTGATGTTGCAGATTCCACTTTTGCATTCACTCTGCTGAAGAGAATGCCTGAAAAGAATCAGACACAGAAAAATCAGCAGTGAGAGGCAAGCTAGCATTTTCCAGGTGCTAAATTAAGAAAGTAAGCTTCATTGTAAACAAAACAAAAAAAAACCCAACACCAACAAAAACAAAAAATAGAGACAGCTGTTCAGCTTCATGTAGGCTGAGATGATTGTAACAAAAGAAGAGATCTGTTCTAAGGCAATGTGCCTCTTACAGTGAACTCCAATTTCTGCAGAGGTTCCTACATACAGATGCCATGAGACAGTCTGAAATTTAATCTCTGAAAATCAGCTGAGTTAGGGAAGCTGTATTTCTGAAGAGCTGGCCACCTGTTAACAGCTTCTGCACTGCAATTGAGAATATCACACACCAGTGAAATTTGGATTTTTGAAATAAATTTTTTTTTTCCATTTGCTCTGCTTTGTAGTCTTTATCTACCTTTTTACGATGATTCTTGAAATGTTAAAAATATATTGATGTGAAGAAAGCCTGGGTAAATTTCCTGAACTTTTCTGGAGGCCAAGTGATAGATCAACAGAACCAGTTACTGGATGTTTTCTATCTTTTTAATTATATCAGTGAGCCCACAGTTCATCAAGCTAGCACTGCTGTCCCCAGCTTGACAGAAAAAGGACCAGAGAAAGTCACGACAATGGCAAGAGGGCTGAAAATTACAGGGGAAGCTTCCAGGGGAGTTGTCTCTATAGCTTGTCAAACAGATAGTGAAGAAATTACTCTATCATCTGTATACACCTTTCTTAGTAGTGGAATTTCGCTTAAAAGGGCTCTCCCAATTGGGTAAGAGCATTATAATAAAACCAATAGATGAAGCTGAAGTGAGGCCATTTCAGACCTCCATTGTGGTGCAGATTTTGTGAAGAAGATATTTTCCCCTAAAAATCTCATCAAGCAGTATGGAAGAATATCCTTCTATCTCCATAACTTTTGGCTCAAGAACGGCACTTTTTTTTTCCCCTAGGAGGTCCACTTTGGTGCAAACCAGGTTTAATACGGCAAGGGATAAGAACAGATTATCGCAATGGTTGCTTGTGGCCTTTTTGCTGGTAGATTTATGAGCTTCTTTCTAAAGCTGGTCAGCAGGCTCGTACCTAATCTCGCTGCAGAGCGTGGCGTGACTGTGCCGCTAGCAGAACTGCGTCTTGCTGTTCTGGGGCAGGGGCACCCAGCAGCCTCCCCGGGGAGCCCCGCAAGCAAGCAGCACAGCACAGCCTCCGCACAGCAGCCTCCTCGGACAGAAACCGGCAGCAACCTCACTGGGACCAAGCCACATCACACCTTCCTCCCAGCCAACCCGCCAGGACCGCAGCACCACCCCACCGGGCACAAGTGGACGGACACAAAGCGACCTTCCAGGGCAAAGCCACCAGCGAGCTCTCCATCAACCCGCTGTGGGAAATGGGTGCGCTCCGCATCGTGCCGGCACACCACCCTCGAGTCTCCAAGAACCAGTGTGAGAGGGGTGGGTGCTCTTTTACATTTCTGTCCAGCGTCTCTCATCCTGCCACCGCTGTAACTTCCCTTCCCGCTCTCCTTTCCGCCTGTCCTAAGCCTCTCACCTTCTCCAGCGGCGCAGGACAGCCAGCCAGCCGCGACTGCCTCGCTCCCCTCGCCGCAGCCGCCGGGCTCAGCCTGCGCCAGCAGCCGGAGCGGGCTGCCGGGCGCTGCGGGGTAAGCGTGACGCTCCGCCCCGTCCCCACGGCTCTGGGCCTGGGGGCACACTGCCTCCCCGCTGAAGGTGACCTCCCGGAGGGGAGAAAAGAGCGGGGAAAGGGGAGGAAAGGACTATCCATCTACCGGCTTAATGGAGGGGGATGTGTTTCGTGAGTCGGGGTGGGATTGTTTCTGCTCCAGCCACAGCTTTATAAACCCCCAGGGACCCATTGGCAGACCCACCTTGTTCAGCCCTTTGCTCCAGCTTGGGCTCTCGTTACAGCTGAAGGAGCAAAGCAGCTCCCTGGGCTGGAACAAGGTCCTTGCTGTGGGGCTGTGCCAAGTAAGAGTCCGTTCCTGGTGGCGGGGATCAGAATGACCGTGGGCTGCCAGTGCTTGTCCTTGGCTACCAAAGATGCCTCTGCCAGGGAGCATCAGAGACCAGGCACAACCCATGGCTGCTTCAAGGACCCCTCTTGGGGCCCAGTGGGTCAGGGTCCTCATGCATACTGGTACTGCAGAGCAGTGTGGTGAAGCTGAAATTATTAGCGATAACTACTGTGACTGGCAAGCATTTCACCTTCTCTCAGTACCTGCTCCCAGAGTATACTCCTGTGCCAAGGTCTGCCTTCCTCCACTTGAGCATGGAGATGAAAACAGCTCCTGGGTGCATGGAGACCATGCAAGTCCTAGATCTTGGCTCCTGAACACTGCTGTTTTCCCTCAAGGAAGTGGATCAGTTTGTGTATCTGAAGCAGTAGTGCATGCAGCTGTGACAGGGGTGTGTCCCAGAGCCAGGGCCATGCTGGGCACTCGTAGTGATGGCACTTCCTGGGGGCAGAGAACTGGGAGGAAGGCTGGGAGAGGTGAAAGGCAGTCTGATGGAAGAGAGAAGAGCAACCTCCATAAACATAAATACTCTGGGTCTCCAGCACAGGACTGAATTGTCTCACCTGATCTCAGAAGGGAGCATAATTATGCTCAGGGCTTGTCACTCAGTGCTCTGCCCCCACAGAGGGGCAACAAGATGAGGTGCACTGGGCTGCCAGCACAGGGCTGTGAAGAGCCAGTCTGCTGCCAGTCAGAGATGGTGCAAATCAGAGGGCAAGAGGAGTAGCACAGTCAGGCTGCCAGCTTCCTGCTGCTTCTGGATAAGAGGTGGGGAGTGAGATTGTTTTGCTGATGGCCTAAAGGTCTTGTGCCATTCAAGGCTGCTCCTTCACACCCATTCTGAAAGGTGTGATTGGGAACAGCCTTCAACTTGCAAAGTCCCTATGGGCCGGAACATTACAGCTAGGGATGATGTGAGTGTACTGAAGAAAACTATCCTATATCAAAGAGCTCTGCACTGGGATAAATGGTGTAGTGTAACCCCTGCTCTCCAGGAACAGGGACCCTGTATAAATCTAGTCTTCTAGTGGAAAGTGTGAGACTCTTGCCTCGACTTGAGAGACAAGTCAGAACTGAAAAATGTCCCTGGGGACTTGCTATAATTTACAGTAACAACGCAATGCTGGGAAAGCAGCCCAGGTTCCCTACTCCCCCAGTCCCTCTCTCCTTCTCTCCAATTACTGCCTTAAACATGCTTCCAGATATAGGAACAACATACAGTAGTCCTTATTTTCCAGTTAATTTTTTGAGACAGAATCCCTACATTATCCATTCCTATTGAGATGGGCATCTGCTGAGGGGTTTGGTTTAGAGAACAGACCTCTTCCCCAGCCTTACCTGGAGCA
The DNA here is from genome assembly GCA_013400775.1 of Chaetops frenatus. Taxonomy (NCBI): domain Eukaryota; kingdom Metazoa; phylum Chordata; class Aves; order Passeriformes; family Picathartidae; genus Chaetops; species Chaetops frenatus. The sequence continues at coordinate 126,643 of VZTR01000762.1, forward strand.
CTGACAAGTAGCAATTTCACTGAGAGCTTGCTCCTGATCTACCGTCCATCTGACACTACATCTGCAGGGCTTGTCCTGCATTCCTCATTACCAGGGAATATGTCACGTACTGTGTATCACATGCGTGTTCGAGAATCCCTGACCTCCATTCCCAGAGCACTGGGCTCAGGACAGCTGGTGGAGGCCCTCGAGCTGCTGCACTACTAATGAAGGCCACACTGGTGCGTTTCAGGACCTTCGTAGTGTAACACCTACATCTCTCTCACCAATGCTGCACACATGTTGTCCGGCTGGCAACCAAGGTATTGGTCAAAGGTAACACTGACAGAATATGGAAACACGATGTAACCAAAATGGCGTTAGTGTCTTGAGAAGTTTGGTCCCAGGCTGTGGAGGAGGCAGAACTGGGAAGGACAGAGGGCAGTGGGGATGGTGTTTTTTAAGGTCTTATTTTACTTCTCATGATCCTGCTCTCATTTTGTCAGCAATAAATCCCATTATTATCTCTAATCAGAGCATGTTTTGCCCGTGACAGTATTGGTGAGTGGTCTCTCCTGGTCCTTATCTCAACCCATGAACCCTTTGTCATAGTTTCTCTCCCCTGCCCAGGGGTGGAGGGGGAGTGATAGAGAGGTTTTGGTGAGTGTCTGACATCCAGCCAGGACCAGCCCACTACAGTGACACATACAAGCACTGATGATGGCCTAGGATAAGTAACAAATATGGTATCAAAATGTGTCCTTTTCCTCTGAAGTTGCTTTAGTATGATGAATATCCTGCCTCTTGCATGTCTGGCTCAGAACAGGCAGCACACAGAAAAATAATAGAACATGGACATTTCCAAGTGCCAGACACGGCAGCCAGTGTCACAAAGTGATAGCAGTGACAACTGCATGAGGAACATCTGGACTAGAGTAGCTACAGTAAAGGGACATAGTAAAGAAGGGCTCTCCTTTTCGTCCTTCTTTCTCTTCCCTTATTGCTTATCCTCAGTGTCCACCCAGCAGGCTGTTACACTCACATCAGAGCAGCAGCAGTTCTTCAAGTATAGGCATACACAGCTCTAAAGGATCGGGTTTGTTCTCCTAATAGAGACTACTCTGTAGTCAGACGATGACAGATGTATGGTTGCAAAGTAACAATGTCCCTCCAAAGAGAAATCCACCATCCTCCAGCAAGTACCCTAAGAACCACAGAGGGAACTAGATGTCCTAACACGCTTTCAGCAGGACACACAGTTTCTCAAGTTGTGGCTGTAGTGTGAACCCTTTTTCACAATATCCCCAGCTAATCACTGATGATTTCTACAGGAGTTGGGTGAGGAGGTCTGTACTCCTGTTTCAGAATTATCCAGTCCCACATGGCTCTTTAGTTCCCATTCTATATTATCAGAGGCACCAAAAGTATCTAGGGAGATGGAAGATTTTATGCCATTTTAACCCAACAGAGTACTCTTTGGAGATGTGAAGGCCTATCAGCAAGGGTAGGTGTGAGAGAAAGTTGCTGAAATATGAACGTCAGGCTCCTTTACCTAAAGGGCCTAAAATGGCACTGCTCTTTTAATATTGTTGTCTATGGCAGTGTTTGGTTTGTCTCTATATTTACAAACTGACCATAAGCATTTACTCAGAACATCTCTGATAGCGGCTTTTCATAGCAGTCATGGTCTCTTCATTTGCAGTGCTACATTTTGCTCAGCCTTTTTCAGATCCATTTTTGGGCCTGACACTGGGGAATCACTCTTTGACTTTCCCCATTGCCCTTCTGCTTCTTCTGTTAATAAGTCTGTGAGCTGCCAACACTTTCCTCCCCCCAGCCTCAGTACACAGGCAGGCAAGCCAATCTGCAGGGTACTACCAGGTGTGGGCTGCCTCCCAGCAGTACTGGGGCCCTGAGCTCTCCTTGGCAGAGGCAGGATGCTCAGAGGAGTCCACCAGCTGCACAGACCATTTGTGCTCTGAGGTCATTCAGTGCTACCCCATCACTGAGGAATCTGCTGGCTGCCTTCCTGGCAGTGCCGTACAGTGTCCCACCTCACTTTCCAGCTAACACAACACTGACACTGAGCCCGGGCCCTGCTCCCCAGAAGTGCTTCCCAGATATGTTCCCCATCTTTGTCAAAACCTCTCACACCTGAAACCTCTGGTCACCCACTGAGCACCAGATCTGCTTCAAAGTGTTCTGCTCAGTCCCACTCCAACCCACTCCCTTCAGGTTGCTGTTAGGTGCATTGGGTGCAGCATGATTGCAAGAGGCAGTGCTAATCCAATGGAATCCATGAGCACTGATCCCAGTGCCTCAGAGCAATGCTGGGGCAGCGCTCTTCCAACCCAGCACAGGGACAGGGACCCACAACAGCTGTATTTTTAACCTTTTCCATCTCTCCCAGCCTGTCCTCCAGGGCTTAAAACAATATCAAATATCCAGTAACCATGGTGCCCATCAGCCTTTCTCCCTGAAATTTAATGGCTTATTTGTAACCACAAGTAGAGGTAGGGACTGTTCAAGAGGCAACACAGCTTGCAGCTCCCATCCTAGCCTGGTAAGATGGTGCCACTGCAGGGGGCTGCGTTGGCCAGGGCTCCAGATGGCTTGGAGACAGGTACTGGGAAGGAAAGAATTGTAGTGAGGTCTTGCAGGAAAAAAGGATAGACCTGCAGAATAAAAGTGGGACTTGGGTGGTGGGGGCAGGGACAACATATTTTAATGGGAAAATTTTCTTCTCTCAGGGCAGAGAGATGGGACAGCTGCTCCTAAGCATCTGGGATCCAGGAGACATGGGAAAAAAAGGCTGGCAGGACAAGGCCTTTCTAGCCAAGTCTTGTCCCAGTTTCCTACAAAGTGAGAGCAGCAGGCCCAGGGATGGACTTGGGTTCAAGTGAGAGTCCAGATCATCATGTGAGCTTGTGGTGGCAGAGCAGGTCCAAGGTCCAGGTGAGAAGTTGTAGGTCACTATCGCTCCTGGTGGTGGCAGTCAGTGCCAGTCACAGCCCAGTGATTACCAGGCAGGTATGAGGTTAAGCCAGGAAGTCTCTTCAATTGCCAGGGGTTCATCTGGTCCAACAAACAGTGAACATGGCCAGACATTGCTGGGAAAGATAAACAGACCACAATACAACTCAAGCAGGGACTAAAAGTCTTATCCTTTATAATAAATACCTGTCTCTGACTATGGATGGAAGTTAGACTCACCAGTAGTTTTTATAGTGGACGGGTTACACCAGCAATCCATCAGTGCTCAGGCCCAGAGAAACCAATGACAGACAGGTTGTACAGCTCAGCCTGCAGTTCACAGTTTCACATTTGAATTCCTTCAGGACTTTCAGGCAAATGTCACACAGTCCAAGTGACTTATTAACATTCAAAGTGTCTGTGTGGTCCTACTTCCAACTAACTTGTTGCCTCTGACCAGTCTACTACAAATATGGCATCAGGAGTGAAATTGTCCCCACCAAACATAGCACTCTGCTGCTGGAAGGTAGAAGAAGCACCTGTATCACTGTCTGTATGTAGCTGCATGTCTGACTTCCAGACAGACATAAAAGGAAGGTTTAAAGATACCTTAACTCCTTGGGATAAACATTTAAAGTCCGACATCTTGACCAATTCACATCTTCAGCTGAATATATCTTTGTCACTTTCCCAGGACCATGGCTGCTGGCGTGTCTCTTGCTACATCTGCAAGGTTACTGGGAGGAGGAGGTAAGAAACCAAGACAGATTTGGAAAAATATAACAGTGAAAACTGGACCCAAATGTCACTAGGGTGTGTATTAAACTTAAGAAAAGTGCAATAATTGTACGCATTCATTTAGCCACTTTGAAATTCAGTTCCACAGAAGTGATCTGCTACATTGATGACCTTCAAGACTTCATTTTTCTGAACTGAGGACCTTCCAAAGTCTGAGCTTCAGCTTTCCTTGCCACTGTGGTCCAATGATCTGTCTCTGGTGTGAGATGACACTAAGTGAATACCTAGACACAGGGATGGCTGAGGACCTGGGATGAAGAAGAATAGCAGACAGACGTACAGATATATAGGCAGAATCAAAAGAGGCAGAAAAATCTCCTTAACCTGGATGGACAGACATGACAGGGGTAGGGATTTCAAGTTCAACATCCCTGCAACCACAATTCCTCTCTGCAGAAGCAAGGAGGCAGGACAGCTGTGGCTGATCTGAGGAGGACCGTGGCCTCTGCTAGCTTGGGCTTACTTTCTTACCATCCTACCTTGTAGGAGCTGTAGGATCTGTCAGTTGCTGTGGGCTCTGGAGATTTTTCGGGTTGTACAGCCCATCCAAGGAACTGCCTTCTGAGGGATGATCTGTGGGCATGACACAAGCTGGGTTACCCAGCTTCGTTCCTAGGGGAGCTCAGATACAGTCTAGGTCTTCCAAAGAGGTTTCATCAGCCTCAGTGATCACATGGAAACAGGCTTCTCTCAAGGGAGGCTGAGAGCCTTCCATTGTCAGAGAGCTGGAGGGAAATACTGGTGTGGAGAAGTTAGCAGGGATTGTTCCAGAGATGAAAGGAGCTTCCCCACCAAAAAAAGGGCTTTTGACCTTGAGTCATGTCTTGTTCATCAATCTGTAGTAACTCCACCAACTACAACACAATTGCTTCAACTTGCAGCATATTTTGGCTCAAATTGTACCTATATTCCAAAGGAGATACGTTCAGAATTATTCCAACAAAATTATGTGTAGTTTGAAGAGAAGCTAGACCTAGCATAACAAAAAAAACCCCACCTATAAAACAAAATCAAACAAAACAAACCACCCAAAAAACCCCCACAACCAATGCAAAATATTAATGCCTGGAATCCACTGTTAATTTCTTAAAGGATCTTATTTTCTGGACAATTCTAAAGACATTTTTTTTAAAAACTGGTGTTGGGGGGATGGCAGGTGGAGGGGAGGAGAGGGGGGAGGAGTAGGGAGGAGAGCAGGAAGGCAGTGTCCTCAGAATTTCTAAAACCACAGATGTCAGTAATTCCTGGAGGAATCCAGACCATCTAATATGACTGTGTGGCATTGCCTGACCATCTAGTTTCCTGCTAGAGATATTTCTGCTCTCCACCATTGTTTACATTGAGTTCAGTACCAGCTCACTTCTACTGTAAAACCTCATAGCACAGCTGAGCTAGCAGAGATCTCAGGTTTGTACTACAGGAAGCTTGTCTTCCCATGTGGGCACATCTATGGAAGTTCATTTAAGGCATCACTATCAGCATCAGTCTTCTGCTAAGATGAAATTCAAAGTGATTTTCTGCACAGCCCCTGACTCAGATTTGTGACCATGGCCAGCTGTCAGTGACAAATCAGGATCTGAAGTAGATAATTTGCTACATTAGGAATGACACAGATCAAAGCCTCTTCCATAACAGCCACATAAACTCCTTAAAAGCCATCTCATGGTGTTCCTGCACTGTACTCTGCTGTTTCTTTGGAGGAGGAAGTGTCTGGGTTATTTGTGATGATCTGGCTGGACCACGAGAGTGGTGCCTGTGTAGCGTTGTCCAGTGGCTCTCTGCCACAGCTTGGAAAGACGAATGCTCTCCAGCTAATGCGTTATTTTATTTCAGTGATGTCATGTTTAAAGCATCATTTCCTTAGTCTTAGGCTCTCCCGCGGGGTCAGTAAATTCCACATTCAAAGGAGATTTTAATTCCTTGGTGAGTGACAAGCTGGAATGGCAATTTGAGCCCTAATCCCTCTTTTGAGTGGTGAATGAAGCATCTTGTCATTAGTACATCAGTCAGTGGCTATCAGAGATATCATGGGAATAGCAACACCATCAATCTGAGCCAGCTGGAAAGCAATAAGGCTTGGAATGGTACCCTCTCCACCCCATCAACCAGTAGGGATCTGCCAAGCCCTCCCCACCTCCCTCTTACTGGCATAGCATGAACCACTACAGACATCTTCCTTTTCCTTTCTCTTCCAGCTCTTTTCCTGCCTTCAGACTCACCATTCCCCAATTTACATGGGGGAAAGAAATAATTAACTGTTCCTCTTTAGTCATTCGTGATTTACCTCTTGCTTTGGATTGCTGTCCTTGACTTTCTACTGAAACATCCTGGCATGTTTCTCTTCAGCCCCCTTTGCATGTACCACTTGGCATCAGCCCAGCAGAAAAAGTACATTTGGGGAGGCAATGAAACCAGGGCTCAGCAAGGGAAAGGGGTGGGTGAGAAAAACTCCAGATGGCAGTTTTTCCCCAAGAAGCTTTTGTCTTACTGCAGAATAACTTCCATCATCTCACCAATACTGCTGACTACTTCCTGGCATTATCTTGGGTTGAGCAATTCCTAGAATTTAACTTTGAACTTTGGCATATGATCTACGAATCACCCAGCAACAACCACGAAGCAACAGAAAGCCACCTGTCTCCTACAGTGCCATTGCTCACAGTGTGATGGAGAAAGGCTTAGTCACAGCAAGAAGTGTTTATCTCCTCAAATCTCCTGGGCACCCAGCAACAGAAATGTCCCCCGCTTTGTCTCTCCAGTGCTGACTCACTGCCTCTCCTTTGAAGCAGGTCTCACTTTATCTCTCTCCAAAGAGAGGCTCTATCTCCATGTAGTACTGCTGAAGTAGTTCGCTCCTCTTCAGTGGAGGCATCTCTGCTAACATTTTATAGAGTTCAGTCAGAGCTGATTCCTGGCTCATTAAGTCAGGAAAGTGGAGCAGAGGCATGGGATACCTGTGACTTTCAGGAAACACCATCACTGCCAGTGTTTTTCCCCTCCTGAGCATTCCACATCCACATTTCCTGCCTCACCTCTTCCTTTTGCTTTTCTATTTTCTCTTCTATACCACCTTTCATTTGCCTACTTGATTCTTCAGCTGGCTGTCCTCGCAGAGACTCATTCAACAGATTCTTAGTAAAGAAAACCAGCAGTGGTAGGATGAGCATGGACTGGTGAAAGTGATCTTCAAGGGTCAGTGTCAGGTCTCCTTTTCTGCTGTTCAGTGTCACTTTTGCTCCTCACTGAGTTCTGGAATGCTCTGCTTTTCCCACAGCTCTGATTTTCATCAACCAACACCACTCTCTGCTCTCTTCAGTGCCCACCTCCCACACTTTTCCCTGTCAGAACCAACTATGTGCTCCCTCTATGTCCCATCTGATAAGTCTTCACTCTTTGTTCCAGCTTTATCCTTCTGCTTCCTTCTTCCCAGGCCTACTGGAAAGATTCTAAAACTGTGCTGTCTCTTCCTGTTCTCTGGTCTCTGCTGCTCTGCATGGAGTCACTTGCCATAGGTAGTAGGTAGCTCCTCACAGATATTTAATCTACAAAAAGTGACAAACATGCAAGACTGAGATGTTATGCAGAGTATTAGGTCTGGGCCTCAACAGTATTTTGCAGAGGCAAAGAAGACAGAACTTTATGCCCTGTTGCCAGTCAGTGCAGTACAAGACCAGTCCCACTTTTCCATGAATAATAATTTCAAGCTGACATAATCTGCTAAGATTGTTTAAGCAAAGCACTCATTTGACAAGGCTATGCAGCTTTAGCCCAGCTCAGGCTGTGAGCAGAGAAAGTTCATGGTTGCTTGCAACAGCCTTGAGACTGTCAAGCACAACAGTGCTACCCTCTGCTTTGGTGTTACACAGCAAGGGGACATCAGCAAAGGGCGGGCTGGAAATGAGCTGCAACAAATAATGTTGCTGCAGGACATTGTCACTCCCATTTTTCCAGATTAGAGTGATATTAATGATGTGACTTCACAGTTATATCAGCAAAGAAAATTCAACAATTTTATTTATTTATTTTTTCTCACACTATTTGCTATACTCCACTATAAAGAGCATATTCTCCTGGTTATCACATCTGAAAATACTGGTGTGATATACCACTTGTACACATCAGGAACACCCCTGAGAAGGAGGTCAACTCTACTTTACCTTGCCCTGTGGAGCCAGAAGTTGGTTTCCTCTGTAGTAGATAACACACAAGTGAGCCAGTCTCTTTAAATTCATCCAGGGTATCTCTGTATCTCAGAAAGAAAAATTCTGAGTGATTTTGGAGCTAAACCAGCTGGATGAGGAAAAAAGGGGAAAGGCAGGACAATAACCAGCTCTCATTCTATTCAAGCGATCCAATAGGATCAACTTACCTTGCACTGCTAACCTACCCTGAGCTGCTACCCCACTGCTGTCCTACTGACAGGGAGAGCTTTCACAGCTCCCTGCTCTCCAAAACAACATCAAAGAGCACTGCAAACTACAGTTCTTGCAAATATAAACAAAAACATCCAAGCTTATCCCTTCCCCCTCCATGTCTTTCTTCTTGCAAGCACCCATGCCTGAAAATTACCTTCTGCTTTTTGCTCAGAGGAGTCAGAGGAAAAAGAAAGGTTTTTTTCTTTACTGAAGGACACAGGTATTTTACTTCGGCTTAGCCATCCATCTAAAGTTTCTCAGCAACTTTCTTAATTTTCTAAGGATTCTGGAAAAAAAGAAGAACTTTAATGAAATTGTCAACAATCTAGAAGCTCAACACCTGGAAGTAAAACTGAAGAACAGTTTATTAGTGCAGTTGGAATAACTTGCAATCCCCCTAACAAATAGCATTAGCATAGCTTTGCTGAAGTTCTGGGCAAACTACCAGCCCAGATGTGAAATTTCCTTATGAGCTTTTAACTTAGAAGCAGCAGGAAGGGAAGGAAAGGAAATGTATTACCACAGGTGTCACCATCTGCTCCACTGATGGTCTGAAAGGGGAACTTTGTTTTGAGGCTTTATTACTTCATTCTACTCTTCACTTTCTGCAATTTAGCTTTCTGTTATTCACTAGGCTTTGATAAACTTCAGTGCCAAACATGAGAAACCAGAAAATAAGTAAAGTGTGCCAGAGGCTCCTGAAGGTATAAAGAGGAGGTAGGTGCCAAATTTCCATTGCTCTTCCTATGGGAGCTCTGACTAAAATGCTTTCAGTGGGTCTACCTTTTTTTTTTCTTACCTCAAATAAAATGAAATTAGATTATTTTGTGTCCCTGTAACAAAACAACCTACCTGAAAAATTGTGTCCTCAGTGCACCTTTCTAGAACCTAAGCTACCACTCCTGGTCTGTGGTGAAACATACTGAAATCTCATTAGTTAAAAGCAGGGAGTCCAGTTTGATCACAACCCATGTAGGCAACTACAGTCCTGAATAGCAAACTCAGTATGCCTGTGAATGTGGCCAAAATGAGTTAAAACAAGGCATTCAGATGAGCTGGAGCTGAATCTATTGGTGTAGTCATCTCTATCACAACTTCCATCAATTCTCCAAATTCCATCAAGTTCAAATTCTGGTCAGGCTTCTAGCCCTGAAGCCTCACTAATCCAGCATCACAATCATTCAGCTCTTTCCCTAGGGCCTGCTTTGAAGAAAAAATAAGACTAAAAAGCCCTTTCAAGACCTAGCAGCAGAGTTCCTTGGAGTCAGAGGTTGCAGCTGAGGCAGAGCTGCTCCCCACATTCGTACAGCTGGCACTGTGCAGAGCTGGGCACATTTTTGAAGCAAATGCACAGTGTCTTACAGTGTACCATAAAACATAGATGCCCTCCTGCCTGCAGGCCGGAAGGTGGAGGGCATTTTTTTTATACTGACTGAATGCACATTATTTTGTGGGAATATTGGCACTTCTGTGTATGTATGCACTGGGAGGGGAGGGGGGGTGTAATGGGAGGGGGAGTTCTTTTCTTTGTCTTTGCTGACTATGGCCTCGACACTGAAAACTCATTCCTATTTGAGGGCCAAAGAAGATGAGAAAAATTAACAAGATAAAACAGCGACTATCTGGTTTAGACAGCGCAGTAAAAGGCCCCAACAACAAATGCAAACTTGACAGAGGGCAATACAGAAAAAGAAACAGAGTTGAAGAGGCATTTTGTGCATTAAAGATTGTTGCCATAAAGATATGAAAACCCATAAAAGGGCTCCCATTTAGCAAGTAAGAAAAACAGGTAACCAAATTAAGGAGTAGAAGTTAAGTCAGTGTAATATTGAACTGATTTAAGATAACAGAGTCTACCAAAATGCTTGATTGAGTTTTCTAAGTTTTTCATCTTAAATAGTGTATTCTTCAGAATCACAAAATCACTGGTAAGTTTGGAAGAGACCACAGTGGGTCATCTGGTCCAACCTCCCTGCTCAAGTAGAGTTATCCAAGAGCTCATTGTACAGGGTTACATCCAGACAGTCCTGGAATATTTCCAGTGCAGGAGACACCACAGCCTCACTGGGCAATCTGCTCCAGTGCTTGATCACCTGCACAGTAAAGAGGCTCTTCCTTATATTCAGGTGGAACCTCCTGTGCATCTGTTTCTGTCCATTGACTCTTGTCCTGTTACTTGGCACCACCAGCAAGAGCCTGGCTCTGTCTCCCTCTCAGTCCTCTCTTCTTGTGGCTGAACAGGCCCAGCTCCCTGAGCCTCTCCTCAGAAAGGAGATGTTCCAGTCCCTTAATCATCTTTGCTGCCCTCCACTGGACCTACTCCAGGAGTTCCATGTGTCTCCTATACTGAGGAGCCCAGTACAGGACACAGCACTCCAGATGTGGCCTCACCAGAACTGAGTAGAGGAGCAGGATAATCTCTCTTGATCTCCTGGCAATCACCCAATTTTTTTTCCTATAAAAACAAATATATAATAAAATGCAACACCTGCCCTATCGCAAGTGACTCTGAATTCTCCAAGGAAAATGAATTTTGGCAAAATACTCTTCAGTTTCACAGTCTTTCCCTGTCTCAGGGAAAATTTGGCAACACTTAGCCCTATTTCCTAAGACATCTGTTCATTCACAATAAAAAGCAAGCTGGAGAGGCTTGCCAACCAAGACATTACCTTCAGAGAAACCAAAGCTCTTTTATTTAAAATCCTCATGAGAAAATAGTTGTAGAGGGTTCAATTTCATCATTTCTCTCCGTTCTCAAAGCAACCCTGAGAAACTGGGCATGAATCCAGAGCTGGGAATTGAATTTACACTTTACCTGAACCACAAACCTACACTGTTTCCTTCCAGGCAGGTTTGTGCATTGTTATATTCCCATTCCCTAGAGCTGGGCAGGCAGACACATCAGATGTGCCTGTGCCAGTGCACGGAGGTATCTGCTGTTCTCTCTTGGGAAGCTGTTTCTCTTCTACCTGCTGAGAACAGAACCATGCCAGGACTGGCAGGAGGCACAGAAGGCACTGTCTGGCCCTTCCCTCTCTCTAGAAGTCACTGGGAATCTGCACAGATCAAGCACAAAGGCAGGATCAGGGAAGGTGTCATGGAACTTCTCACCTCCAGTGCGGATGGGCTATTTTTTCTGGCCGAGCTCATGGCAGCAATGCCCTGCAGATCCAAAGAGGTTTTCCCTGCACTGGCTGGACCCACTAAGAACTGAAGGCTCATCTCTCCTGAAATTATTGAGCAAGAAGATGGAATTACAATGTGCAGTGCCCAAACCACAGAGCAGCAATAATCACTGACCAAGCGCAGAAACCAAGGAGCAAAGGAAGATTTTGCACTTTTGTCTCAGAGTTCTGCATGAAATCTTTTTGAAAGACAGAAGATTTTCTTTAATATTGCCTCACTGTGGTGCAGACAGAACTATTTTCTCACGAGACATACACAGTGCCTTGCAGGAGGAAAGGAGTGAGGAGTGGAGGGATGGTTGAAGCACTGCTGGGGATCTGGGACCTGAGGTGGGACCCACATGGTGGAAGACTCCAGAGAAACACCGTGGAGTTCAGACACACATGCAGCTACAACTCCACCACAGACTACTTTGGGCTGGCCTGGCACACACCTCCAGCTAGGAAAGAGCCAGAGGGAATGTGACTTCATGGGATAGGTGTCAGGTGTGTCTGGCAGCAGCAAACTCAAAAAGAAAAAATGTTGTGGGGCAGTGGAAACCATGGAGGGGCTGCAACTTGCAAGGCAATATTCTATGAAAGCTGCCTGGGCTGGCACTTATTTCACCAAGGGTTAAACGGGCAGTGCTCAGTACAATATTTTAGCCATGTCTATTCCCTCAGCATCACAAATACAGGCCAGACCTCACCATATGGTTATTGGGAATTACTCTGGGAGGGTCCAAAGGAACTGAAACACAGCTACGCTCCCCTAGTCAACAGCAATGGGCTGTGCCTTACCAATAACAATACCCAATTATATCACAGCAGAGAGAAAGGAAAGATTTGTGGAGGTAAGGAGATAACCTTGGAGGCTGGTTTAGATTAAACTCTGAATTAGGTTTAGTAGGTAGGGAAACTGCCTGAAGCAATGAGAGATGAAGGATTTCACCAAGATAATCCTGGAATGATGTAATTTCCTCCAGTCTCGTCACTTCAGTCATGGTTCCCAATTTTTTTGCAGCTCCCTTTCTGTTCACATACATTTCTTTCCATTGTCTTTCCCTTCCATTTTCTAGCTCTCTTTTCATAAATTCAGAATAGGATATTCTGTTTCCAAGAAAATATCCCAGCCTTCCAACTCAGAACTATATTTACCTAAAAGCTGAAAATCTTGGAAGTGAAAATCTCACAGCTAAGCAACACTAAACACAGCTTTAAGGAGACAATTTCTGAAGCGTGGGCAGAGTTTCAATGATTTTTAATCATTTTGACATTGATATAAAAAAATTAAACTTTCAGGTGCCAGAAAATATGCCACAGGAAATTCTAATAATTTTAAGATATACAAGACCAGTGTTAAAAACCTTCTTTACATTTATAGCTTTCAGCATTTGAAAAGCCATTTCTACGCCCTTACTAAAAGGTAAGTGCAAATAAGTAGTGTTATTGCAGAAGAGTTTTACAAAATATTTTATGGTTGTAAGAAAATTTTAAGCAATATTATCTGTATTATTTTCTGATTTCCTACAACAATTGATTTTTTTTTTTATTGATACTAATTTAACCTAAAGATATTTATTCAGCCAGTTGATCATATCCCTTCTTCCTTCCTCAATATAAGGTTTATCTTGAGGATTGATATCTTCTCTTTTACGATGCACAAACCCATGTGTCTGTCCAGGGTAAATTTTAACTTCATAATCAACTTTACAGTTTTGTTTAAGCTTCTGCTCCAGCAAGGTGACCTGTAAAACAGAACATTCAATGTTAGCTGAGTACAAAGTTAACACATTCTACCTTTACAGTCCCAAAAGTTTCCTCATTTTTTTACTTTTCTGAAAGACAGGCATCATTTATCTTTGCCACTGTTTTCTCTTCTACTAATTTTTACCTAAATGCATTTCTGCTACTGCACTTTCTTTATTTAACTAGGGGTTTTTTTTTCCTGGTAAAATACCAGCATGTGACTGTATAAAATGTAAAAAAAGACCAACCCTACTGTTCAGCTTCATGAGAAGGTTAGCATGTAGTCAACATTGTATGAGTTGCTGCTGATAGACCTCACATTAAAAAAAAGTGGGACAAGAGTTTGAATTAGTTTGAAGTTGAGGAAGGAGGGGTAGAGAGAAAATCAGCAGTTCAAAGTGACTGAAACTTTTGCTAGGAACGTTAAAGCCAACACCTCTCAACAAAAACATGTTTCTCTTTGATCCCCTCAGCAGATAATCATCTTTCTCCCTCAGCAGATAATCATCTTTCTCCAGTCAATCTCTGCTCAGGCTCCAGAGAAAGGCTGTTGACAGAGTAACAGAAAGGAGAATCTCTGCAGGACAGTGGAAAAAGGAAAAAGGTATCTACGGGGTTTTTCTAATTTTCTTCCAACAAGTGATTTCACCTGTACTGGTGGATTATATGGACAATTGGTATCCCCAAAAATGGTCTCCTATCTTAACCTTTTCAGGAGACTTTATTTGGGTTCTTGCTTTTTTCCTGGGAACTGATGAAAATATTTTGATTGATTGATATTTTCAAACAGGAAAAGAAAATATTTTTAATGTCATGGTAAAACTTTCTGATTTGGGGATAAAACCATAAATTTCTGTAGAACTACAGTAAGAGTTAGTGAAAGAGAAAGACAAGTGGAGATTAGTTTTCTACTTTGTCTTCATTAAAACCAAATTACAAAACAATCATGAAAATCCTTAAAAAGACATATGTGATGGGAAATGCACCTGCTCCAATGGAATGATGTCATCCTTCTCACCAAAAATGAAGAAGGTAGGGTGCAGCAAACTGTGTTTGTCCTCAAAACGACTGATCACTCCTAAGGAAGAAGAAAACATGTATACAATGAGTTATGCTACCTGAAGTAGCTAAAACACTACAAAATCTACGCAGTGAAACCTCAAGACATTTTCATCACTTACAGCTGATCAGTTTGTAAAGGAATTTACCACACTTTGCTTAAAAATCCTTTTTGTTGTGGAATGTTTGCAATGTTATTAAAGATGACATCGGTTGTGTGGAAAAGAGAACAGAAACCAGCTCAGTGGGAAAAAATCAGGGAGTAATTGTTACACATGCCCCATTTTTGTGGGCTGCTTTGAGCAACAGCTTCTGACCACTGTCAGAGACAGGCTTCTGTGAAAGATGGATGTTTTGGAACTGCCCACCTCTGGCTTGGGAAGACCATTTTTAAGATAATTGTAAGTATTCATCATTGCACATACATAGTTACGATTTCAGTGTACATCTTTTTACACAGATATGATTTCATAACACATTGACATTGTAATTTTGACTATTCAAATATATTTGAATTAAAGTAACGGTAAAACTAACCAGCTGCCACTCTGGCTAGTCTTTTCAGTCATGAGATTATTATAGCAGAAAATTAAAATATTAGCAGGTAATATGGTTGAATTCATTCAGCTGATCAGCATATCAGTGCAGCAAAACAGTCCCAGTAATCTTTCTGGAAAAAAAACCTTCAATTTCACCTCTTTCAAAAGTACACCTTCAATACCTTCACCTCTAAGTGATATAATTTGGTCTGCATTATGTAGAAGTACATGGGTTTATAAGAAAAACATCAAAGGTAGCAGAAAGGCATTGAGCAATGTGTGAGAGTACAGGGTTAAAAAAGAGTTAAAAATGGTTCCCATTAGTAACAAGGGACCACTGTGTGAAAGATGTAAAAGATGTCCCCAGAAGCCCTTTTGTCATCACCAGCCAAGAGGAACCTCAGCCACAGCAAGGCCATGGCATTTGGCATTATGTTCACAGGTGTGATCCTGGTCATGCCACTCTTTAAATACATAGATCTTGCTGGGTGCAAGTGTAAAAATGTGAGTGTGCAAAATCAAATCATTTATAGATTATTTATAATAAAATCACCTTGTTCCACTAGATGTTACACTGAATTTTGTTACAGTAAAAGCCCTTCAGAGTTGCTTCCTGCACTGGTATTCTCCTCAGGATGTAGCAGATATTTCAGGCTTACCATAGAGGGACACTCCAGTCTTTAAATGAGGATTTTTCAGCATCAGATGTTGCACTGCTGCTCCACCCCAGCAAAACCCAATGACACCAATCTTCTTTGCACCACATTGGTCCTTTAGATACTTGAGGACGACATCAACTTCTCTGAGACATGCAAATGAAAGTGAATTAAGGCCCTACCCCTGTTTCTCTGGCCTCCATGGTGGCTGCTGCTGAGAAACTGGCTGGGCATCAGTCTGCCTCTGGGACAGAGTGACTGTCTTTGCATCACTCCTGGTTTTTCTCTTTCCCTTACTTATCAAATTGTCTTTATCTCAACCCATGAGGTTTCTTGCTTTGTTTCCCTTATTCTCTCCCCTGTTCCTCTAGCATGAGTGGTGGTCCAAGTTGTTGGCTGCTGTCTAGGGTCAACCCACAACACTGCTTTACTGTTATTCATTTCTAAAATACAAGACAAACTCAGGGGAGGAGACAAAGGAGAAAATCAGTCTTCCTAGATCAGTGTTACTAGGACATGAGGTCATTTTATGAACAGCAGTCCAATTAATTTCACAACTAGCAGTAGTTATCATATAGGCTAACACAAATTAAATTTGAGACACACAGCCAATCAAGAGTATCCTGTTATCACAAGATGTTAACCATCTCTCACAAGGATGACAAATATGCTATAAAATTGTGGAGGCAAATTTAAAATTATTTTTCCTAAATCAGCAGTAACTTTTTTCAGTCAAGCTATGTGTCAGATAAAAATAAGAAAAATACAGAAAAGTGGGAAAGCAGAGTGCTTTGCCCTAGCTGTGATCTGATGGGGAGCAGAAGAAAGGTTCCCTCATTACAGTATTTACTGACTGCATTTGCACCCTATCTAAAATCCATGGAAGCTGGGCCTCCCTGAGGGATCAAAGTGGCAGGAGTGAGCTGCATTTTCTAGCCTTTGCTGGTTATTTTCTTTTGAGTCATTAATTTCACTTCTACTGTCTGTACAGGCAAGCAGTGGGCGCTGTTATTCTTCAACTGTCTACTTTTATCCATAAAGCACCACTCACATAACTATGAGCTTGTACCATGAGCTGCATGAAATTTCTATTTGTGGACATCCAGCTAATTTGACCCACTAATAATTTAGGATCTAATTTTACATTTTTACTGAGGCAAAAATTCCTATGAAATACTGATTTCCCCTCGGTGGACATGGAACAATGGCTGTACTTGTCTATTTTGCCAGCTTCTCGTGTTTTCAGCCAGTCATCAAAAGATGCCCAGTCATTGGAAGGTTTCCAAGCTTCTTGTCCCACAAAAAAATCTGGGCAGATGGCTCTGCAAGGAAAATGAAAATATTTTATGTCCATGAATTAATACTGAAAAAGGATTAAAGGGAAGACCATGTGTACTACACAACAAATTCATTTTGCTCAATACATAGCTCTTAACCCACATCAAAAGATTATACCAGCAACCCTCAATAATTTTCTACATCTAATAAAAAGACTTCATATAATTTCCAGTTACATTTTGCCTGGTTATATTCATTACTTAATTTGATAGTTAGCTGTAACTGAAAATCCTTGGTGGTTTCCTACCAATCTTAAAAAAGAAATCCAAAACCAAACCAAAGAAACTACTTTTTACACGGTACGTGTATTTAGGCTAGAAGGAAGACTAACCCAGTAATACAGGAAAGAGGACATTCAAAACTTTTTCACATATTTCAGTATTTGTTTCTCTATTTGGCACAAGCTAGTACATTTTCCCTTCGTAGAAAGATCTTCAGCTTCTTTGGAATTTTTACCGTAACAGCCAAGGTATATAGAGGGAGGGAGGAAGCAGGATACTTCAAGGCTATGGAAAATGAAAGATGCAGAATTAGAAAATTTTCTGTTTCCCCTTTCTTATTCTGTGCCTACATACTAATTTGTTATCATTGGATGACTCAAGTATTTTAGACTCCTTTCACTGTTTTAACAGAAAACTCCTTTGAGAAAGGGGTAAAGAAAGACTGAGAAATTATTTGTGTTTGTATGGTTTATGTGAAAAAAAGGAAACAGTTGGTTCAACAAACGTTCTTATTAAAAAGACACTTTGAAAACAGCAGTATTTCTTACATGTATCCATTAGCTGTTAGCATATCAGCTATGTATCTGGTGTTGGGGAGCTGCCATCCAAATATATCGTGAATGACAATCACGGCTTTGTCGGTGCTGGCAGGAGGTTTGCAGACGTACGCCTTGATGTGCCCAACTTCTACCTCCTGCCCACGGCCTCCGTAGTCAAACCTGTCTCCAATATCACATGGGCAGGGCCTCCATTCATTGGCCATGTGTGATACTAAAGAACAAAAAATATGCAGTTGTGAATACCAAAGCAAGCCACACTGAAAAACTTCGGAAGACAACAGTATCATCAGTTAATGAATTTTTGCATCATTACAGGATGAACACGCTCATTACTGTTCAATCTAAAATGAAGCATTAGTCAATAAGGCCATAGGGTTATTTAAGATAAATAAGACTCTTGTTAGAGTTTCTTATGTTACGAAGTCTTCAGCAGGGACCTGGTACATGCTAGGATTTCCATGTCCTGCAGTAAGGAGTACAATAAAAATAAAGTTATGAGCAAGCAGCAAGGCAACCATCACAATTTATTTACGTAGCAATGAAGCCAGTTCTTCCACTCTTCATCATGTGTATTTCCTGTCAGAAATGCATAGCTTTCTTTAGTAGACAGTAAAGGCTTAATACAAGACTTAGAATTTTGAAAGGAAAAAACAACAGGTACCATGTAGAAAGATATAATTACACATAGATTAAGCATTATATTTTCATCCAGAGACTTAAAATATTGCATAACTGAAATTTTCAGTGCCAATAAATCCTTTTTATGAACAGCTTTAACCTCAGATGTTGCAGACTTTTGAAGAAGGATACTTAAGAAAGGTGGCAAGAAAAATGTACCAGCAAAAGTCAGAGTATAAAATTGTATTTCTTTACTATTAAATAAAGAATGCATTAAAACTCCAAGATAAGAAAAAAAGAAAACTGAACATAAGCCCCCCAAATCTTTAAGTTGAGCCAAATCTTTTATCAAGAAGGTTATAGTAGGGTATGGTTAATTTTTTTCAAACTATTGCTTAAATGAAAATAAACAAGTAATTCACAAAGGTCAAAAAATACTGGCAGAATCTAACACACCTGTATGTAGCTCCTTGGACTCAAGTTAATGATTTTCTGACATCAAGCTTAGGTTAACCAACTGGGTGAACAGACCTGAATAGCTCCTCTGAATATTCACAGAGCATCTACAAATGATTCAAGAGTGTGGAAAGAATTTAGATAAAGCTTTAACTAAGCTCTCTACAGATAAATCGTGTGCATTACCATAGAAACTTTGCTAGTACAGAAACAAGGATGCTCAAACTTGACTGTGTCAAAAATACAGAAAGGAACAGGAAAAATCAGGTTACTGAACCATCCCTGGACAACTGGGACTGAAAGATTCGTGGCACTGAAGGGACAGCTTTAGGAAAGTAACAAACAACTTGGCAGCCAGAAAAAGTTGACAGAATTTTACAGACCAATAAATTCTGGATTCACAGAGTTTAAAATTCAGAATATCCTAAGCAGTATTACCAGGGCTAGATTGCAGATACCAGAAGATTTCATTTTTGCAGATCAAGACAAGCTGTGTCACATTTGAAAGTTGTATTATCTCTGGGCACATATCTATACTAGTACTCTATATTTTCTTTTTTAAATAAACCACACCAATAAGTGTCCTTTTTCCCCTACATATTGTGGCCTCAAATATAGGACTTCTATTTTAAAATAAGTTTACCGGGAAAAAATAATGACTAAATGATCATATAAGGCAAAATACAGTGCAAATATACAATAGGAAGAAAGTCATAACTAATTTTCCATTCATAAATTATTACCTTTTGATTAGACTGAATCAGAAAATATAACAAAACCAAGGATTGAATATTAAAGAAACATATATTTCAGAATTACAGAAACAAAAACACAACGTCCTTACCTGTATATCCTTAAGGGCTTTAATTGCAAACATTTCATACTATCTGATAAAATGTAAAGCAACACGTAGAACATTAAATATTTACAGATGTAGATATATTCACTGATGAAAAGAGCTCCAGATACCAGACTGTGAGGGATAGCATTGGCTTGAATGGTTTATAAGCCATATGGAGTTGCAAGCTCTGCAGCACAGGCAAGACACTTCAGTGTTTCTGCATCTGCTGTAGTGCATACAAACAGCATCTTTTTCCACTGCTAAGATGTTATTGAAACATTACTTCAAAATTAATCCCCCCCCACCCCTTACATTACATTATATTTTGGGAGGATCTGCAAACTCACAGCCTTAGTGTACCACCATTTCCACCTGAAAGCACTTGAGACTTTCTTGGAAGACCAAAAAATAACTAATTGTCAGACACTTGAATCTATAACCAGAAAAATATGGATATTGCTGCATGGTACTATCCCTTTCAACACACTCTCCTGAGTCTTCCCCCTCAGAGGTCTTCCCCACCTCTGGAGGGAAAATAAAAGCTTTCTGAATCATCATCTCAAACAGGAGGGGANAAGTAACCCCCAATCGCATTTAAGTGAGCTTGCACTCTGCCTGCAAATAAAATGAAAGTCTCCTGAGCATGCTGAGTCACACCTCGCAAGCACTTGTTCTACATTTCTAGGAAAAAAAGCCAGGAGCTAACAAAAAAAAGAAAGAAAGGGGAAAAAAACCCGCTTCACCCCTACCTGTAGCACTGCAAGTGTTCGAGACAGTGGAAGCAGGATGCGGGGGCTCCCCGTGGATGCTTACGACGGAATTGGATCGCCAAACGAAGCGCTAAGTCACAAAAGGGGTGAGCGCAAGTTGCGGTTCCTTTAAAAGAGAGTTACATAAGCAAGCCCCTGCCTCTATCTTTGTGCCTCGCTGAGTGGCGAAGGCCACTTTTTAAAGCTGTTCATTTCACTGCGAGCGTAGGCGGGCTGTGCTGCCATGAGGAGCTGCTGGAGCTGAGCACCAAGCCTTCTTTTGAGCTTACGCGAAATGGTATGCAGCCCTGGAGGGCTTTTTCTTTCAGTTTCAAAAACGTGTTGACTTAGCTGAACAATCCATCTAGAAAAAGCTTTTTTTGGTTTCTTTGTTTTAAGGATGTTTCTTTTTTTAAAAAAAGGTTGGGGTCACGCCACTTTTAAACACTACATGGGCATAACTAGTTCCTTAGATTATTCCATGGGTAAAAGACATATTTAAAGTCATCAGCGGGGTGAGGCAGTGAAGTAGAGACGTCATTTCAAAGCTCTATACAAGACACAGCTTACATACCACAGGAAAAATATTTTCTCTTCAGAATGAAAACAATTAGCACATAAGACAGTAATAGCTTCCTAGATTGCTGTACATGAATGCTATACAAGGAGTGTTTAGAATCCCATTCTCCTGATTTTATTTTTATGGGATTATTAGGATTATTCATTAAAGACCTTTAGCTAGATATATTAGCAATCAAAAGTTCCCTATTTCCTCAGAGGTGCACCTATAAAGTAGACTAAATGCACACTAGTTTACCACACTTTTGTCTTACAATTTAGTCCTCATATATAAGCTGTTTGCTCATATTCTAAGTAACTTGTTAGTGCTCTTCATTTGCAATCCCTAAAATAAAGTTAAACAAATGAAAAAAAGAATTTTTTCCAAGAATTCCAGAGGAAAGTCATAAGGTTCAAAATGCAACCCTTTTGTTTCATATTTTTGGGTCTTTCCAATTGTGTGCTGCGAATTATAGCACATGAGGACATTAGGTGCTTCATACCAAGTTTAGAGAACAGCAGTCAAATAAATGAGAGAACAATTGTAAGTTTTCATCATTCCTAGAAAACAAAAATGGCAGCAATGCTTGCAGAACCTGCTCTCCACTAGAGCTGTTTAACTACATTTCCACTTTCTTAGTCACGTGATCCTGGAAATAATCCTTTATACGTAAGGTTATTCCACTTTACATTAGTATTAATGTTAAACTCTGGAAATTAAACTGCTTTTAAGTTGATTTCCTGTGGTTTCATATTCCTTGATAGGCAGTCCATGCTGATTTTTTCACTTAGAAGTCAAAACTTAATTCAATGCATCCATTATCTCTGTACATGCAGTTGGCTGCACTTCACAGTGTAAACACACGCCCCTTTCAGGTCTCACGTTTCCAGCTCTTACTCAGGGACTTACATTTTTATCATTAAGATCTGGCTGTACTTGTAGTAACTATTGTAATATATATTTTATATATATAATACACATATATATAAAATACACATTTATAAAATAGCTATGATAATATTGTTCAGTAGCTATCTAGCTATCCACCCTTTCATTTCACAAAAATACTGCATCTCAGTTTGTTTTTTTTACCTTTTTGCTTAGTCACAGTGTTAGTGTTACAGTTCACATGCCGTTCCAGAATTTATGAATGACTGCTGTTCTCTAAATAGATGTCCTGATCGTCCTCTCCCACATTAACCAACCTTCTAAAGCTAATGGAACACCATTAATGTGGAGTTATTCAGGTTTGACGCTGGGGTAATTAAGGCACAATACACTTCCAGACTTCTGCATTCTTCTCCTGGAAAATATGTGTTATGACAGCTGTATCACTCAGGAAACAGTGGCGTTTATATATTACATATAGGTATTGTCACATGGAGATCAACAGTTAATCAGAAGTTTCAAGTTAGAATCCTCTGGAGACCTGCCCATGATAAAGGAGGAAAACCTTTACAATCCCATTAAGAGAAATACAGGTCATTAGTACTGTTGACTATCTTTACATGAGAGACACTGCCATAAATATTTCTCTGACAGTCTACTTAATTTGAGAGACTGTCATTAGTAAAATTTAGACTTCCCTAAATTACATTTTCTCCCCACTTAAATTATATACCGTCTTTAGCACTGAAAAGGTGAAAAGGGACATACACTCATGTTTGATTTTATGACAGCTTTAGAGGTACCAGCGCCCTACGAAGATATGAGGTAGCTGGTTTCAAACTAGTGATCACGAGCCCTTCTGCCTCTTTCATTATGAGGCATAATTAAAGCATGGAAGTCACTGTCACAAGGCATGCTAGAGACCAGCAGTTCAAGCAGGTTCCAAAAGGGTCTGGCAAATCCACAGACTCTTGGTCCACCACTGGCCATTCAACACAGTGCAGGAGTGGCAACATCTAGCCCAGAAATCCCCGGGAGCCCAGGTTACCAGGATGTTTAGCAAGGGCAGATACACCTTACAAAGCCGCTGCTGGCCACACATGGAGCATGAGTGCTGAGGTGGATGCAGTCTTGAGCCCATGCAACATGCAGAATTTTGTCATGTCATTGACTGAAAAACTAAGGAGCAAGATACATCCTGCAAAAACATAGATTGTTTTTGAGATGTAGGATTTCTTCTTCAGGCAGCAGCCACTATTGTAAGTCTCACCTTAAAATGTCCTGTCTGAAGATTGCAGTGCACACTTCAATTCCTAAACCGATCAGTTTAGGAATCCACAGTGTTTCACAGAGCCACAGGTAATCCAAGGAAGTAGAACCCCCTCTGAATAACCTTTGACACAAATTTTGAAACAGGACACGCTCTCTTACATCACCTACTAAATACACATTTGCCACCAGGCTACAAGTCAAAAAAAGCTTAATCTCTCCAAATGAGCTTCACCAAACTCATTTGTGAGTGTTTGTGTTCCTAAATTTTGGACTTGTGATTTATGTAGAACACAGATGAACAGGGGCCATAATACACAGGTGAATTTACCATTGGTCTAACCAATTTCAAACACTAATATGAATTTCAAGGAACAGGAGAATATTGCAAAGCATGTTAAAGCATGACACCTGCTTTTGCAGTCAGATTCTAGAAAACTTGTTAAAAGCAGGTCTCACAGTCTGCAAAGACATGGACGTGAAAAAGGTATTTCCTATATGTGAAATATGTGACAGTGCTATGTACACTATAACTGAACAAAAATCCTCTAACACATATGCATGGATGCAATTTGTCACAACCTACACGGTTTATGGGTTCCTAGGACCAGTAGAAAAGAGTATCATACAGTAGCAAAGGATAGGTCCCTGAGTAGATTACTCCAAAACAGCAGTGGAATTTTGATAAAACTTTAACTTGGGTTAGTAACTATCCATTTTTCTGCTTTTTTTTTTTATCTTCAAGCACTATTAGGAGGCTGAGTTTTGACTCACAATTCAGGATGGAAATTAAAACACGCAGAAATCAAAGACCATGGAGGTTATTAGCACATTTGATGAGGGGGAATAAAGTCATCTTTTTTAGCAAAAATAAAAAATTTAGGGTTCATGAGATTGGATATATCATCAGAATCTTTGATTCTAGTCCTAGAAAACATGGAAACTAAATCTTCATTTGACATTTTAGGGGAAATCCAGACTCAAATAGAGCATTCTGCTTCTGCAGTGAGAAATTTTCATATCTCACACAATATGTAGCTGTACACACCAGCTTTACTTTGAAGCTGCTGGGATCATGGCTCCTCAAAGGATACCTTTCTAGATTAAAACTCTGTTTAAGCCAATTTCTTAATATAGGCTGAATATCTGGATTAAGACTTCAAAGATATCTTCTACGCATGCAAGCTTGAGTTCTTTCAAACTGACTGAGAAAAACAATGTCCAAAATGCACTTTCTGAGAACATCAGGAAAGGGCAGCTCAGGTATCCCGGCTTCTTGAGCAGAGCACAAAAGGAAAGCGGGTGTTAAAATAACTGCAATCTAACTTTACAGAACAGCTACAAGAAAAATAAAACTCTCTGCTCCTGGGTGAAGGTCTGGCTCTGCAGTATGCAGAGCAGTAGTAAACAGGAAAAAGGAAGCTAAATTGGGAAAGTTACCAAGGACAACATTTATGTCTGTCCAGATCCAAAATAAGGACCTGGCTGCTATGACCTGTTCCGAAACCAGGAACGAATATCCTCACCGCCTTCTTCTTTGCACAGTATCCTTCCAACTCTGCTGAAAATATCTCTCTTCATCAGGTGATGGCCTCATTTGAAAAAAATGACGCTACATCAAGTGTTTAAGCTGCACAACTCACTTATGCATGCGTACCTGCTTGTAGGACATTCTTGGATTTACCTGCCACAGAGAGATACACCGGCCTTTAATTCTGAGTGTGTGATCATCAGGTGACCTACATCAACACCACCCCCTCAAAAACCAATGACCCCTAATTTCTTTGCACCACACTGCTCCCTTAAGTATTTTAGGTCAGCATCAGCTTCTCTGAAACATGTAAGAAAATGCAAATCAAGCAACCATGCTAAAACTAGTATTTGAAAATATGAAAATATAGAGATGCGTATGACTGTCACCGTAATATGCTGCTACTATATTTTCTTCTGTATACTTTAAATAGTTAGTTATTTCAGCTAAATGTCAGGGGTTGCTAATCTGATATCATCAGAAAAAGGAAAAAAAATGGCTTAATAAGATTCAATAGAAAAGCAACATAGCTAATATACATCAAAGAAAACATAAAAGGATGGATTGGAAAAGGATGGATATTGGTTACACATCTACCTAAGAGTTAAAAAAGCTTACCATTCTGTGAGAAGCTAGATGAATTTTTGCTTTGTAAATGCTGATAAAAAGTAGTGAAAACCTCTCTAAAAGTACTATTTATTAGCCAGTGAAAATGCGGATAATAATTGTAAGTTGTCATCTCGGATATTTGTTGCAGGAAAGTCAATGTAACAAATAAGGTACATTTTTTCCGAATTTACAGTGTAGCCTGAAATACATCTTGCCGAGATGCTGTGTTCTGAAAATACCCGTTTACCCCGAAGCCTGTGTCACCATGCAGAGGCAGTAAAGAGAAAGCATTGGTGGGAGCTGGGTGGCAATTCATGCTTTTACATCACCTCCAGGCTGCCCCAGCCCCAGTTCCTCACCCCCTCGGGCACACCGGCGAAATTCCCCAATACACCAGCCTCGCAAACACGAGATTATCTGCCAGTACACAAACACACACACCAAGCAAATTAAGTGCCAAGAAATTCTTTCCTGACTCGGGCTGACACTTGAAACGTGTGAATTGCCCGTAAGAAACGCCAGGCAGCACCCAACCCTGCCTTCCCATTGCAGCGGAGAGGGGACAGATTCCAAGCTAAAAAGTTTCCACGACAACTGACCCCTCTGAGACAGGAGCACTCTGGAAACGATTCAGTTATGTCACCCATAACCTTCCCACCAAATACCCAAGCTCAGCAACGTTCAGTGTGGATACACCCAGTGATCCAAGGCATTCGCTCTCCTAGGAAAGTTAATTAGTTTGGCCTCTAATTAGTCTGACCCCTTCTCAGTGTTGTCTTGCCAGCAGCTTCCCTCTCTGTCATTAAGGCGGCAGAGCCTGCTGGTGACAGGTCTTTGCTGATAAATGTGCGGGCTGTTTTGCGCACAGTGGGGGAAGATGTGATACTCCTCCTGGCTCCCTAGGGAGCCACTGGCCCTCACTCTGCCTGATGATGCAGCCACCGCCTCCCCGAGGGCAACTACACCACGCTGGGAAAGCTCTCTGGCACAGTCAAAAACTCCTTTCTTCTTTCCATACAACCATTCTTAGACCTTAGACTCAGTGAGACACCAGATCAGAACTACAGTTTCTCACGATTTGAGTCACTGAGCACTTTTAAACGGGGCTTTTTGAGGCAGAGGAAGCAGCTTTCGTCAACAGCAGATGACAAAAAAGCTTCACCAAGCCACTACTAAGAGAGTTATCCTTGAATTCTCTTCAAGGCAAAATCATTGGTTCCATCCACTTCTAGGAAGTTGTTTCAAAAGGCCACTTTTGCTAGTGTAGCCAAAATAGCTGCATCCAATCTAAAAAAAAAAAAAAAAAAAGACAACAACAACAAAACCAAAAAAAACCCAAAAGAAACGCCAAACCAAACATAACAAAAACAAGCCAAACAAATAAAAAGTGGAAAAGGGCAGTTTCTGACAGCAGCAGGCATGTGATATCCAGCTCCCTGACATTTTATTAGTGTAACTTCCTGCCATCTCAAGTTTTCAGGCAATCCTCAAAATCAGACCACTTATCAGAAGGCTTCTAAGCTTCTCTTCCTGAAAAAAGTCTGGGCAGCGGGGTCTGCACACAAAGACACAAAAATCAAAATTTAGCTAATTAATCACACACTGAGATTTTTTTTTGGCCCTTCATTGCATGGAAGATTTCTATCCAGACATAATTTTGATATCTTTTTTCCTGAGAATGCAATGTTTTTAAATAACATTGTTACCTATTCTACAGAAATACCTATGAGCATTAGAAAACATTTAAATGTATCTATAAATGCTTTTTTCAATTACTAAACCACAAAATACAATCTGTGATACAAATCTGCAAAATATTAATACTCTTAACCATAGTATTTTACCTGTTTTTATCTGGGTTTGAGTACATAGTTTGAAACTATACACAGTAAAACAACACATGATCCTGTAAAACAATGCTAAAACTATGTCCTGATTACAAAAACTTTCCATTTTGTGTACAGCATATAGCATTTAACATAAATCAATAATTAACAGTAGTTTAACATAAATTGATGGGTTCCATGTAAACCAAGACAATTACATAGAAGTTTTTTGCTACAGATTACATGATGAGTCTTACTTATGAGCGAGAAAAAAACCAAAACAGATGCCTGATGGACAGAGGTCAGCAAAGAACAAGTGACGGGAAACTCTGTGGGAAGAAGGAGAGGAGTGTTTTACTCATTTGGTGACAGGAAAAAGGGAAGTGCAGTAGGAGTCCACTCAGTAGTGAGTTCCTGCATCACGGGGTACAAGCCCTGGCTCAGGATGACCTGGGCTGAAATGTGTGGCAGGACCAGCAGCAGAGCTGTGGTGGTGCACTCACCAGCGCATGACAGAGTTTCCCCATGCAGGAGGGACTCCGCAGGCTGCCATCACTCGGTCACCACCAGGTGCTGCTCTCTGTTCTCCCAGGCTCGTGCCAGTAGGAGGCAATGGGATCCCTGGGAAACAGCAATCGTCTTTCACTTACTAAACGTCTTTGGCTCTCTCCCTCCTCAGACACACCTCAGGGATGTTATTGAACACGGTGAAATGACTCGATCACTTTGGCCTAAATCGGATTGAAGTATGTTGCAAGCATTTATTTTTCTTCACCTTGTTTGACCATCTCTATAATTTCTATTTAAAAGAAATAAACACAAAGAAACCCCCCCCCCCCNCTGTATTTGGAAATGTATGGGCAAAATTGTGCAGCCTTCGGATAAGAATCTGTCAGAAACACACAGTGCTTTGAAAGTGAACCTTCCCAAAGCCACGCTGAAGAACAGGTGTTCCCTCTCAAACTGATCTAATAAGGTGATACGAGCCATCAGGCTTTATATGGTCTCTGAAATAGAGTTCCCATAGCTCCTCATCCCGTACTGCACTAGGAAAAAATCCCTCTATTTTCCTCTCAGTAAACATTGGTGCACCAGTTCAGCAGCATCTTGAAGACACATACAGCTTCTCTTGATCCAGACACTGCTGCCTGAAAACACTCTGTTCTCCTCCTGAAACCTTCTTCTTCCCGTGACCACTGCATTCTTAACAGTTCAGGTGGAGGGAGAGAAGGTATCCCAAAAACAAGTGTGGCACAGCTTGAATCATAGGGAAGAGTTGCAAGGTAGTATGGAAAAATACCAATTGATCAGATACTGGGTACTTTAGACAGAGCAGACTCTCGCTGTAACAGAGCAGCACACTTCATGGCAGTGATTTGCCAGTATCCTGCACAACGTGAAGGGGGTGTGTCCAGTCTCATGTTGAAAACATTTGCGTTGAAAACCTACTTCCAAAAATGGAGCAGAATAGGGGACGTCAAGTCCTCAGGAAAGACAGTAGCAAGGAGCAGACAATAGACCCTTGCATTGTTCCAATGTCCCAATCAGAAAGCCCTAATGCTTGCAAAGGTAGAGCTTTTTCCTCCAGATAAAATTTCTCCTCCTTTCAGTTCCACAGACAGATCTCAGCCACGCCACAACTCTCAGCTGATATCTGTCTTCCCCCATGCTCTATAGGCTCAGGGCATTAAAGGCACTGTCTCTCCAAACTAGACTTCTACAGAATTGTGTGCAGGTTTGCTTTTTGATACTGCAGGCCTGTTCAAACCCTATATGAATGTCTGTAACATATAAAGCAAATAGAGCACATTGCACCATATCCAGTTACTGCAAGATTTTTCTGCATTTTGGAATTTAACTGTTGCAGGGCATCGAAAATGAATGTGAAAGCTTTGACTGGGGAAGGAGATTGTATTTAATATACATGTGTACATATGAATCATTCATATGCACATATTCAATATCATATTCAAAATATATGACATTCATTCATATTTCTGCTGATGGCAATTTTTAAAAATCCCATCATAGAGCTCAGATGGAATGGCTTTATTTTAAAAAGGCTTGCAAAACCAGAATACACACTTGTGTGTCAGATCACACTATTTTTAAAAGCCATCTCACATTGCTAGGGAAATAAGCAAAATCACTATTTACTGCATCCTGTTTTCAATATTCTATGCATCCTACGTGTGCAGTCACTTCTTCTGTAAACAGCAAAGAATGAAGGAAGCATGCTGGACTCTGCCAGGCTCCACAGCAACATTCCTCTTTGGGTTTGAATTATGGAAATATATTGCTCAAAATGCCCTGGTAATAGTTTCCTGTCACATATAGCAGTTCTAATGTAAGGCTAGAAATCATGAAGAGTGGGATTTCTTAGAGAATAAAAGATTTCTTGCACGTATCCATTAGTTGTTAGCATATCAGCCATGTATCTGGTGTTTGGGAGTTGCCATCCAAATATATCATGAATCACAATCACAGATTTGCCTGTGCTGGCAGGTGGTTTGGAAATGTACACCTTGATGTGCTCAACTTGAACTTCCTGCCCCACAACCCTCATAGTCAAATCTGCCTCCAGTATCACACGGGCAGGGCCTCATTCATCAGCCATCTAGGAATCTGCAGGAAAGCAGAAATGAAAACCAGTTATTATCTGCAATAACAACTATGATTATGAGTCAATCTTCATGCAGTCCTCCCTAGCCCCCTCCAGACACCTAATAATATCTACTTGGTACTGCAAGGTTGGAAGGGAAATTCCAGGTGTTTGTTGTAAACAGGCTGTTGACATGTTTATGCAGTAAAAATATTCATGAATTTCAGGTCAGTCAGCATAACCCATGAGTGTGTTAAGGCCAGAGGAAGGGTTTATGCCAGTCCACCACTCCTAGCTTTGTGCCTGGAGCAATCCAGCATGTGATAACTACATTTCCATGTGATGTCCCCACACACTGGGCTTCATAACCACTCCTCTCATGTGGTCTTACAGTTCCTCCTCACAGGCTGGCACCTGGTAACCTATTGCTGTAATTCTTGTAGGACCCCACTGTCAGCCTGCTGTTTTTCTGACTACTGTTCCCTTCAAGCTTTCATTCTGCACATCCCCTTTCCCTCCCTCTTTAGGGAACCCACAGCTGCTGCTTCCCCCATGGCACTTTGCTGGTCTCTTGTATTCCCTGCCACGTATAATCCTTTCCCAGGGAACCCATTATTAACTGGCATCTCCAAAGGTTCTCATAAATTAGCTTGAAAAAGGTAAATCAGCAGAGGGTTTCTTTGCAAAATTATAGACTGTGCAATCTGAACTGAGAGGGGTCAGAAGAATAAGACATACACCTGTGCTGTGCATATAACACATCCTCACACAGCACAGATACGTAACTTCTCCAGAGATACACATTTTAAAGGACAAGCTGGAAACTACTCCATTTCTCCTCGAGTGATTAAAGGTTTCTAAAGAGTTTATGACCTAGGAGGTCTTCTCAGAAGAAACCTTCAGCTCAGTTTAGTTTCTTGTATCTTTCAAGAGGAGACAGGCCATTGTAGCATCTTTTTAAACTAAACTGACATTTGGTGATCACTACTCTTCCCCTTCACAGGCAGAGAGCATTTATCCTACCCTACTCTGAGAAGCTGTTTAACCTTGCTCTGCTTCACTCTTCCCTAATCAAAATTAACTCTTTGCTTATTCCCAAGTAAATGCATGTACTGGAACAATATCCCTTTTCCTGGCTGGTCCCCTTACTAAAGTGAAATGCAGCATGCTGGCAATAAAAATCAAATGTTCTCTTCAATGCTTAACTGTTTTATGTTAGGATTATATCTAAGCCATTTATCCCATTCTAGATTTTCTAACTAATTCAAATAGATATCAAATAAGACCTCTAATACACTTTAAATAATCCCTCTTCTATTTCTCTGCTACAATTGTAATGCAGAAAATGGTATTAAAAACAGTTTCATGGTTTAGTTTATCACATAAACTCTCTCTAGAAAATAAAACTAAATAGCAAAACAATTTGGGTAAGACCCAGTTTGGCCAGAGTCTTATCTGTGAACTCCTAATATTGCAGCCACAGCACAAAAGCATCTGTGCTGTTCTCTCACCCACAGCAGTGAGCCTGGGCCTGTAGCATCAACACAAAAAAATAGGTAACAAAGCTCCAAAAAGCACTAGTTTGAAATGCTTCTCTGCCTTCTCCTTCATCCATCTATTTATTTTTCCCATTGCCCATCAGTCCTTGTCCAGTTTCTTCTATGGCATGTCATGTAGGTGGCTACTCCCCATTTTCCCGTGCAGCATAGCAGTGCCAGACACAAATCTGTCTCCACAGCACTTCATTCTGTAGTACAGGCTTCTCCTACCTCTAGTGAGCACTGGTGATGCTTGGATGGCAGAAATTCAGATTTACTAGATGCTATTCTTTGAATACTACGTTTCCAGTGATAAATATTTGGGCTGCCCCTCTCAATTGAGTTTGAGTTTGCCAAGGAATTTGAAAGTGATTTTGCAATATTTGGCCAATTAAGTTTAACAGAGTATTGCAAGGAGATTAACTCAGCATTTTGAAACTAATACTGTTTGCCACAGTTAAAATTCCTTTAAGCAGCTTAGTGTAACTCTATTTATACTTGCTTAAATTGGAAAAAGAAATATCTGACTCATGATGACCAAGAATAAAGAGAATACCCTTGGTTAAAATTCAAATCATGCTTCTTCCGACTTTTTGGCTTATCAAGCTCTAATGATGTCCCAAGGTAATTTGATTTTGCTACATACAGGAGATAAACTGATAAATATTCAGTAGTGCAAAACAAAGTGCAGGGTGTGACGGTGCTGTATGACAACCAGAGTTTTCTCTGAATAACTACAGACTCCTAAAGAGCAGGTGACATTCCACCTTTTATCACAACCCAGCAGGCTGGTGCCTTGCTGCACGCAGGAACAACAACGTCCAACAGCTTTCCTTGCAGCAGCTTCCACTTACTAGGAAGCCAGGTTTCTCTGACACTGGTGTACTTTTACTGCAGGATTTGACAGGGACCATTCAGAGTGTTGATTACTTTAATTAGAGCCAAACTCCCTGAAAGTCTTCTTCGTGGCTGTCAAGGAAAGGGGCCCCATCTTGTGGACATTTCCTGGAGCAAGTATGGTCTGGCTGTGAAGCTGTTAACTGCAGTGCTGTTAATGCAGTGCTGAGAACAAGCTGTGATGACCAACTGCATGCACCAGGTCTCGCCTAAACTAGAGATATGTCTGGGCTGAGACGTGCAAAAACCGCTTCATTTCCTTCCCTCAAGGAAAACCAGCCTCCCATCGATGTAGGTATGAGGCATCCTGCCTCAGTACAGCTTCTAAAGGAAGACCTGAAAGGGGCTTCTACACACTGCTGGCAAACTCCTTACCTGCTCACTGAAGAGGAGAAATGAGAACAGAAAGGGGTGACCAGAGATGAGGTCAGGGCATCCACCACCAGCGAGGTCAACTAACCAACCCAAGGAACAACCTCTCAGGCACCCCAGAGGCCGTGGCACACGTGGCCAGATGCTGAGAGCAGCAGGACAGCCTGGGTGCCCAGAATGGCTGGAGACACCCTGTGCCAGCCCTGATGACCCATGTCTCAGTGCCTTTGGAGAAGAGTACAAGCAGGCTTTCACATCTCTCCTATAAAATATGTTTACACAACGTGCAGCTGCATCCCACACGTGCTATCCCACATCCGCCACACCTGGATCATAGGGACATGCATCTCTCAAAGAGGCTCCCCACTGAAAACTTATTTTTAAGAAGATGCATAGTATTTGGGAAAACAGACAGGGAAAAGCAGTTGCACATGCAGTGCATGTTTCTAGCCCACTTCACAAAGGTTTTGACACCAATAACGCAACTGGAATTTTTCACTTCAGGACAAACTACAGAAGTCACTGCTTCCACAGCTCCCTCAAATCCCTATTTTCGTGATTACCAAGAGCTTCATCATGCTCGTCCCTTGCTTCCTACAAAAAAGACATCAGGTATGGTGCTGTCTTCACAAACCCATGATACTTGAAAATTTTTCTGAAGTTATATAGGCAGAAGATTGGTGCCAAGGGCCTGGATCTCTCCCTGGCATACATGGGAATGTTGTGGGACTGGGACCTGTATGTTCAGCTTATTTATCAGTATTGGAAAAACAGGAGTCTCAATTCCAGTATTTTTTGGATGGTAAATAGCAGCAAGTCACACTGATGGTAAATGTACCTTAGAGTGCACATTTTAATGTACAGCAGTGACCTTGGTTGTGTAACTTTGTCAGTGTTTGTATTTAAGGCATAACCCCATGTGTCATGGATTTCAAGGTCCCCAATAAAACTAAAAAGAAGAATTAATATACCTCAAAATGCCCTTATTTACACACTTAAAAATAAAAAACCTTCTATCCTCTGCTGCCTTAAAACTCACTGACTGCAAAGCAGAACCTCTGACATGGGAAATAAGTGGCACAGGTTCCCCTGTGTCTTGCTGTAGCCTTATCTTCACCAGAGATGAAGGCAGCAAAGACTCATGAGACAGTTCCCTGGCAAGGCAGGGCAAGGCAAGGCAAGGCAAGGCAAGGCAAGGCAAGGCAAGGCAAGGCAAGGCAAGGCAAGGCAAGGGAAGGCAAGGCAAGGCAAGGTAACTGCTGCCAAGTCAGTGCTTCGACACTTTCAGGGCTGTATTCCATACGGAGGGAAGGTTCTCCAGATTTCTCATGGCACAGTGGTGATATTTCTTTACACACCCACACAAAATGATTGCATATGGATCAGACTGTGCCTGGGTAATAGAAGGTGCAAGGAAAAGGGTACTGAAATGTCAGCTCTTCTGCAAGCAACAGAGCAACAGAGGAGCTACTGTCTGTGTCAGAGAGAGTAATTGTCAGAAAATCAGGATGTCACAGTCGGAAATGGCACCCTTCCACTAATTAAACAGGAACAGCTACTGACATATTGAATAAGGACTCTGAAATGTAT
Organism: Chaetops frenatus; assembly: GCA_013400775.1. Taxonomy (NCBI): domain Eukaryota; kingdom Metazoa; phylum Chordata; class Aves; order Passeriformes; family Picathartidae; genus Chaetops; species Chaetops frenatus. The sequence continues at coordinate 160,439 of VZTR01000762.1, forward strand.
AAATGCATTAAAACAGCTGGGCATGGAACTGTGGGAGACTGAACAATGCTGGAACTAGGAGTGGTAGCTGTACTTGTTCTTTTCTATATCTTTTCTGTCTTTGTCTCTTTCTTCTTCTAATTCCTTCTTCTTGGGGTTTTGAGTAGTATAAAATTAGATGGGCTTGGAGTTTGCTAAGTTGAATAGACAAGGTTAACACTATGAGATGTTTTATGTTGATAGAATGCTGCTCTAAAAAAATTACAAAAGGTTAACCTTTTGTTAAAGGTTTGAACTTTTGTCAAAGTTCTCTGATTTTCTATATCTGCCAGTGAAGTTTTTGGTTTTTTTTATTTTGGCCTCTTGAGGATATTGTTGGTATTTCTCCGATGCACCTAACCCAGAGTACATAAAAAAGTGTAAGCCCTTTTAAGAGGCTCGTCGAGCAAGTATTGTTGTTGAGGTGTGTGGAGAACCAGCATGTCGAGACTGATAGGATGACAATGTGTGAAACTGCCAGACTGCCTGATACCAAAGGGAAATTCACATTAATGAAGCTAGCTGGCCTTAACTTATGGCAACATCAACAAGGTGACAGGGTGAAAAACTGACAGATGTAGAAAATACAAAGGGCAATGGGTTCTTTGGACAATCTCTGAGTAAATACTAATTGCCAAGTCATTACCAAGGCAATGAAATAAAAAAAAAAATCACACACAAAGGCATGTCCATGGGGATGCCTATTTTTGTTAATTATATTGTTGGGAGGATAGAAGGGTGATAAAGGGGAAGAACTTGAGAGAGGAACAAGGATATAATGTGAAGCAAAAAATATAATTGGGATTGCATAAGCCCTGTGCTTGATCACCACAATTTCACCACGACATCAAACCCACTGTTTCTGCACTGTTTGTGACTGGGTTACTTCCACAGGTGAGACTGTTTATATTTTCCCTTGATGTTGATGAAGGAATACTAGAAATTCCCTTCTTAATATTGCCAAGGGAACACCTGGGGGGTGTCACCTAACAATATAATATCTTCGTAACTCCTTAGTATAGCCAAGTGTTTGTTTCATGCATGGGAAATTCTGCCCAGTACAGGTGAGAAAAATACTTTGTAGATAATAAGAGAAAATGTCTGTATGCAAACCCAGGGTACTTCCATGTGAGCACCTATGACCAGCAATCATCATATCAAAATAAAGCCTGAAATTACTCAAGTAAAGTCATGATGAAGTCATGATTACTAGCAAAGAAAAATGGATAAACACTATCATGACTATCAAGGTCATAATGCAAAATAATGAAGCAAATAAAAAACAAGATAATTTCAGAAAATTTTTAATGCCTAATCATCCTTTAGTCTGACTTTTATTTCACAATCTTCCATAAATATTGTCAAAAATAATTTAAAGCTATAAATTAAAACGTTCCTATTTTAGTTTATGACAACTTCCAAAATTAGCTATTTTTCCCTTGACTCTTTTCATCTCTCAAATTAAATCAATCACTGATCATGAATCCTAGCATTTCTTTCTGCTATTGTCAAACAAACATTTTGATCCAATCAATCATATCCCTTCTAGCTTCTTCAATATAAGGTTTATCATCAGGTTTCATATCTTCTGGCTTCAGTTGTGCAAACCCATGAACTTGCCCAGGATAAACTTTAATTTTGTATGGAACTTTACAATACTGCTTCAGCTTGTCCTCCAATAGGAAGATCTGTAAAAAAAAGCATTTTTTCCATTATATTATGGGGGGTTTTTAACTTTGCCAAATTTGCTGTTTCTCATACAGTTTCTCTTTGGATGTAAGTCTGAAACTTCATTTTTTTAAGTATGGGTGAGTCTAAGAACCTCAACTTGTGCAACAAAGATGGTTTGGTAAATCTCATTGCCATAAGGGAAAAGGTGTGTTTCTCTTCAGATTCTTAGGCTTGTAACCCACACTTGAAACTCTGACCTTGAGAGAATGTATTCCATAAACTTCAGTGACTATCACTCCAAAATATTTCAATAGGCTTAATAACAGAGTTTAAGATAACATGGAAGGCTTTTTTTTAGTTTACTGAACAACAAAAAGACATTGCTCCTGCACAATGTTTTGGTGGTACTAGTAACATGTTTATGTACCCATATATATATCGGCTGGCACAGTTTGTGCTTATTTCTATTAAAAGTCAGAAAATAGAAGAATGAACACTTATCTTGCCCCACAAACTTACTTCTACCCATTGTGCAGATTGGATAGAGTACTGTAATTTATTTCATGGGAGGGTTTTGTTGGTTGTTTTTGTTTTGTTTNAGAGAGCCCTTTTTTCAGTATGGAAAACTATGTATTTGAGGGGGGTTTTTTCAACTCAGGAATTTTTGCTCATACAATCTGCACAGAAAGAAAGCTTCAGGAGAAAATGGTGTGGTTTCAATGCGTAACACATGACAGAAAAAATGCATTTGCCAAAATTTTGTGCCTGGGAGAAAGACACATTCACCATTAAATGAGTGCAGGGACAGAAAGATTGTTTTCCTGTGCAGAGGAGACACATATGAGGTATAGATTAACATGCTGACTAATGCAGTTAGAGGTAAATATTGACTGATTTCTGAATTCCCAGAGCACACTTTCAATTCTCCAGTCAGACCCTACCCTAAAACACAAGCTGTGCTGGAGTTGGTATATTATCTTTGTCACTGAAGAAAAAGAATTTATGCACAGAAGAGGGCACCAGTTTCCTACCCATATATTTATCCAGCCTTTCACATATGCTTACAGTAGGGGTAATATCAGAACAGAGATGGCAGCCAGGAGTCAAAACATTTAAGTCTACAAGTTGTTATTATCCCAGCTGAAATTCATGCCCACTCTTTTGATGTAGTTCATTTTGTCTTCTTGTAGCAAAAGCAGTTAGTCAATGGTCCCCATCATCAGAAGGTTCAGTCACTAAGCTGAAACTACTTTTTTTTCCCCATTCAGTGTCCAAATTCAGTGGTTTAACTTCCTGATTTTTCATCCATAGCAGTAGTATACAAGATTTTGAGATAGTTGGCTCATACCAAGTTGGATATCCCTGCCCAATTTCACAGTCTGCTGATCTAGCCACTCAGAGACTAATGACTGTTCTTTATTGTATTTCTCGCCTCAAAAAAAGAAGCTTGAATAACCTAAATGACATAAGGGGGAGGTTGAAATATAAACAGAACCATCCAACCTGTCTAATTTATTTTTATCTGAAAATTATTTCTAACTAGGATTTCTGTGTGGGATAAACTAACTATGGTTAAAGAAGTAGTCTTTCCAGAAAAACAACTTACCTGATCCAAAGAAATAGTGTGGTCTTTCTCACCAAAAATGAAAAATGTGGGATTTAGTAAACTGTATCTTTCTTCAGAGTCTCTAACGATTCCTATAATGTTTTGAGAAACAGTCTATTAGTGAGGTTAGCATTCCTGTGAGATAAATGGCAAATTAAAAGAGAACATTTCTATTTAAGTTTATTCATTAGGTACATTATTTAGATCAGGACAGTTGCTTATTTGGATGGAGCAAAAACATTTGGAAAGCACATTTCCCTGCTCTCCTAAAACAAGGAATGAATTTTTTTCTTGTTTACAGTGTCCTTAATATTTTTATACCGATATAGCCTGTAGCTGAAATAACCATGGTTAAAATTTGCAACTCACCTTGAGCTGAATATTTATAGAAATGGTTACAAAGCGATAAGTAGAATTACAAACTATGCATAGTCATGTGAACCCAAGTAAGTTTTCATGCGTTCTACACTACCATAGAGGGACACCCCAGCGGTTAATTGAGGATTTTTCAGCATCAAGTGATGTACTGCCATTCCACCCCAGGAAAACCCAACGACACCAATCTTCTTTGCACCGCATTGTTCCTTTAGATACTTCAAGACAACATCAGCTTCCCTAAGACATATAAAGAAAAGTATACTAAGGAATCTATTGCAGAACCAATACTTGACAATTTAAGAAGTAAATTAAAAGACATACATGATATTTTTTCTCTGTCTGCACCTTCAATCATTTAAAACAGATTACTTTAAAAAGCACATTTAGGGCTACAGCAGGGGCTCCTATTATTAAATGAGAGTTAACATCTCTAGTCCTAGTTTAGGGAAGTATAGATGTAGGCACTTAAATACTTACCTGAATGTGACCTGCTCCTTTGTTTTCAAAATTAGTAAATTTTTATTTGAATCACTTTGTCTAGGACAGGACAACTAAAGACAAGACATATCTGCAAGTAGAATAACATCTTGCATTATGGACTGTAGGAATAGGTAAGCTTCCCTGTACTATCTCTACAGAGTTCACCTATTTAGATAAAGATTTTTCCTATGTCATTCCTGTTACACGAGTTAATTCTAAAATATCCTACCAAGCCCACATGCAAGAACATTATGCTAAAGTAGCAATTACTCAAATTACATTGTCAGTAACTACAATGTTTAAAAAATAACTTTTGCATGAGGTGTAATGAAAAAAAAAAAAGAAAAATATTTTTATTGTAGGTGAGAATAAGTCAAAACTTTTTTAATTACTGACTTCTTAAGTTTCAATAATTTTATCTTCTTCATTACCTACATAGTTTTAAATGAAGTTTAAATACAGAGTTCATAAACTACTGACTGTATTTTCAAACATTAGGGAGAGTTGTAGGGCCATTCAGGTTTGACTACGCTGACCAAAAAAAACCCCCGGTATGAGAGTGGCATGAAGGGGGACACTGTCCCCTAGGCCTGTGGCCATCCTCTCTCAGATTTGGTTTGTTTGACAGAGAACTAAAAAAGTCATGGGTATGTTGGGCTCCATTTTCTCTGAAAAAGCAATGGATCTGAACTGGAATGTTCACCTACTGAACCCACAGAAGACAGCAAAGGCATGTCCTGAGATCTTAATTTTTTAAGACAGTGCCCACATATCTGCTCCTCTTTGGAGCATAATTTTTTATAGTTGTTAGTCATTTGTCTTTTCAGAAAATTTGGTCACACCTTCTGGAATTATATGGTCAAAAACTTTGCTGAGAGACATTGAAGATAGACTGTGGCTGCTGAATGTCTGGACAGGGTCAGAAGAATACTTGTGGCTTGCAGAATGGCATCTGAGTAATAGGGTGCCATTGCTGCACTGTTATCTTCTGAAGTTTTGAGCTGTGGTGAAAGGTGCTGAAGAAACAGTAACACCTCCCATAATTCAGGGAAGCCTTGTTACAGGCACCGTCAGGTTGCACAGATAATGATCCCTCTACTTCACACTGAAAAAAATAGTACAGTTGATCACATATATCTTAGGTTTTGGTCAGTCTAGCAAATTTTAATGTAGTGCTGCTCAGGAGAATCTCGTCAGTACCTATCATAATCTGCAAGGCAGAAAGCAAGATGGGCACGTGACAATTGGCAGATAACATCTGCAGTTGTAGAAGAATTTTCTGCTCTATCTTGAGGAACTGGGGGCAGACTCGGCACTTGTGGGCGAGAGTGCTGGGTGTTTTGTCACCTGTGAAACACTGTGAGCCCATGTGGCCAGTATAACATAGTCGGAACATGGCCCAGGAAACCAAGACAGGGATGAGAAGCAGAGTGATAGGCAAAGCAGATGATCCTTTTCAAATCCCAGCCAAGACATTGCCCAGAACCACAGAAGAATCACCCAGAGTAAGAAACTGTGGTTGAGCAGCCAGCTTGCCCTGCTGTGAGGTGCCAGTTCTAACATTTCGTATAAATTCCCTTTGTTGACTGGATGCTTTTTAAAGTCCAAGTACAAATATGTATCTTACTTGTCTACTTTCATAGGATCATGATTTTTCATCCAGTCAGGAAAGTCAGCCCAGTGATCAGTAGATTTCCAGGGTTCTGTCCCCTTGAAGAAGTCTGGGCAGATGGTTCTGTATGAGATATGAAATTGAGTCAATTTTCATTGAATGTGTGGATGTCTAAATGTCTCCTAATATCTTCTAGTCCAGAGTACACATCTACATGATCACTGTCTGAATCATAATTTACTCATCCTATTCTGGTAATCAGCTGAGCTAAAAGTATATGTCTTTGTATGAAAAAAAAAAAAAAAAAAGACAAAAATAAATGCTCATTGTTTTCTTAGACACTTGTCACACCAAAGTAAAGGAATTAAACAAACCTCCTGATTCTATATATACATACATATATATATATATGAACACATATATATCTCTTTGCTACTACAAGCTAAAGAAAAGGTTCAAAAGGTTTGGCTCTGAAAAACTTATGTAACCTAAAATAGATATCACTGTTTCTCTTTGGATCACCCACCCTGCTTCATAAGCACAAACAGAAGCACTTCAAGACTCCTTGTGCCTTTGTGCTTAGGTAGCCAATTTTCCTGGCTCAGTTTTAGCAGCTTTGGTGGCTCCGTGGAAAAGCTTTTTCCATTTTCTTTTTTATTTGCTCAGACTGAAACGGCATGGTTGCCTTATGTGTATTGGGAACATCATATGCCATGCCTAGCTTTGGGCCTGGTGGTCTAAAAGTGCATTTAAGGGGAAGATAGGAAACAAAGTTGCTTACATATATCCATGACCTGCTATCAAATCGACTATGTATCTAATATCTGGGAACCGCCATCCAAATACATCATGAACCACAATCACAGCTTTGTCCGTGGAAAAAGATGGTCTACAAACATATGCCTTAAGGTACTCAATTTGTACTTCGTGTCCAAGGCACCCATAGTGAGACCTTTCTCCAGTATCATATAGAAAAGGATCAGCCATTTGAAAACCTAAAAAAAATAAAGAAAAAAAAATAAAAGAAGAAGAAAAAAAACAGCAAGAATGTAAAACTAATTTGTTAACAAAATTATTTAGGGCAAAAAGGAAAATATAGTCTTCAGAAAGTAGTTCAGTAACTTCTGTAAATAACACTGACATCCCTGTATGAAAGGAGAAAGTAGAAAAAAGCAAAAGAAATGTCCCAGTGCAGAATGCCTCTTCATCTATGTTCTCTCTCTTTATTTTCTGCCTTTATTCTCTTTGCATAAAGAGAAATACCAAAATCAGGGTTATCAAATTACAAACAACCTGCACATGTAGGTCTTGACACGCATGTCACATTTGTTTTGCTGCCATGTGGCTCTGTCAGCCCTGGTGTGAAGCACTATGGCTTCTGATGTCACTCTCTCCTGAGGCATGGGGCCATCAGGCATGGGGTCTTCGTGGGGAATCCTGTGCTGGTTTCTCTGAATTATTTGCAAGGACCACAGCACCCAACTGCTGCTAAGGTGTAGTGTTCAGTATTTCTCTTGGTGCCTGGTAGCTAATCTGTGCTTTCAGTGGCAGCATCACAGCTCTTCTGGGAGCAGAAGTACTGGGCACAGTTAGTGAAGAACTGTAGTATGGATTTGTGAACTAGATTCCAATGCCTTGTGCCCCCATGCCCTTGAAAGGGATTGCAAGAAAACAAGCATATATGCTAGCCTCATTCAGAATATTTGAGAGTATTTGGTGTTCTCCCTTCTCCAAAAGGAGCAATTAGAGACAATGAGCTAGTAGACGTGCTAGACAGATTAAAGTCAAAAGTTGTTCTGACTCGCTGTGTCAGGAGTTTGGAATGGACTCCGTGCGAAAAGTAAATTGTGATCCTGTAATTAAAAGTGGTGTTACAATGCATCTATACAAGGAATCCAATTAAGTTTGCAGGGACAGTGATAATAGTAGCATTTCCTAGTCATGTCTGACTTTGAAACTGACCTTGGGGTGCAGTACACTGACTTATATACGATGACTGTCTCCACTTCATCTTTTCTACATCAACCTATTATTGCACTTTGCGTCGTAACATGTACTTCATAAAACTATCTAACATTCATGGAAGAGAAGCAAATTCCCATAAAAATACACGCCTTCCTCATCTCTCCATTAACTAGAGCAGCAGAGGGCTACACTTCACAGAGTAATGGGAAATTTTGCCCAAGCAATATGGACACATTTGGAACCATGGTATGGACAGACTGAAGAACAGAGAGTTGATGCACAGAGACTCATCGCTTGCTTATGCCCTACAAAACACTTCCCAGTTCGCATGATTCACTCTGGTTCAATAAAAGAATCCATAATTTAGATGCATTTAGACTGCTTTATACCCAAGATAATCCAAATTTTATATGCATTTAGACTGCTTTGTACCCAAGATAATCGACCTCCCCAAAGCATAGTGCAGAGACACTGTGCTTCTCCATCCTCTCCCAACCCTTGGGCTGCCGTCACCAGATCTGGCAGGCCCAGCACTGAGTTTGAGCAAATATGCTTGATTACAACCATAACCCCTGGCTGATAGTGGTGTAGACATACAGGAAGTGGGCAGACATGGCTTTACTGATCTAATCAAGCTCATTCAGATAAAGCCATGAGATGGATGATCTCTCATCATCAGTAATCCCCTGTGCTGATAACTGGGAATTGATTACATGTGTAAATTTTATCCCACCTTTCTCAACATCTAAATGTCAGGCTTGGTGCTAGGAAGCATGAAGCAACCCGATCTTCAGGATTAAGACCTCTATTGTTTTGACATTGAATGCAAGTCAAATGCTTGAAATGCCTGAAAATGCTTGAGAGAGGTCTGTTCATACAAAAGCGCTTCCTACCTATCCTTTTACAACCTAAGATGAATGAGCTTGTTGAAGTACAGGAGGCTGCCTGGAGAAACCACAGGCACTCCCAAAGATAGCTAACTGCTGCCTTCTGAGGTGGCAGCCACAGTCTTACCACACTGCAATATTTTGTTCAGAAGGGCACAACCTAGGGTGTCCCCTCCAAGGAAGTGGTGTTTAGGAGGCATTAAGCTATGCAGTAGTTATGAACCAGCCTACTCCCTGTCCATTGGTTGCTTCCCAGAAACCATTTCTTTGGCTTGTGCTGACTGAGGCCCAGCCAGCTGGCTCCTTTCCAGGCACCAGGCAACGGAGAACGTTAGTAAATAGCCACACCTGAACTGCTTAGAAGTTTGATGGGATCCTGTTCAGTCAGAAGATTTATTTGCTCCTGCCTGCTTTGTCCCACGCAATGTGGTGTGGCAAAGCAACGCGCCAGGATATTTCCTACTTTTCCAGTCTCACCTCATTCCCTCTTCCCACCAATTTGAGCCATTACACTTTTCCTTTTCCTGCTTTCCCCATGGCACAGTTCCAAGCAGGCAGTATCTCGCCTTTATGCCCCACTCCCCATCACTGCGCTGCATCACAGAGGAGATGCAGGGCCTGCTGGGAACAGGGGGAAAAGTGACTGCTGATAATGGGGAAAAGCACAGATATTGATGAATCTTGTGTCATCCTACTGCTCCTTAAGAGAAAGTCTTCTTAGAGCTTCTCCTTTTTTCCAGTGGTCCTGCTCTTCCTTGGGTGTCTTGATATCATCCAGCTTTCATGCAAGTAATGTAGAAATTGAGGAGAGTTATTTACTCAAGGTAAAGGTGGGCTTCACCAAAGGTGGTAGGACAGACTCAAACTACTGCATTTCCAAAGTAAAAAATCACATAGCTATGTTCTGCTGAGTCTTAGTTTTCATCAGGAAAAAACAAATCTCTACTTGTAAAGTGAGGTTAAAAATATTTTTGAAAACAATCAGGCTAAACAGAGGCAAAGATCCTGCTAAGGACAATCTCCACTTCTCAGAAAGTGAGTATGAGCACGTGATCTCAAAGAGCTGTGCTGCTTGGCAGGACCTTGGACTGCTGATGCCAAGATGTGACATCTCTGCCCTTTTCCCGGGTCGAGAGATAACATTTTAAGATACAGCAGCATTTAATTTTAATGCTAAGGGCTCAGTGGACCAGACATGGAAAAGAATGTAAATTCATTACCATAAGGGTGAAAAGAATTATTATAGTCTTTTAATGTGAGTGTGCTACTTGATGAATATAAATTATCATTGTCCTCAGAACTATTGCTGTACCACAGCTTGTAGCAAAGACTCAAAATGAAATTCAGTCTTTCCCAAAGTTGACAGCCTTTATCTTCATCTTATCTGCCCCTTGATATTTGTCTTTGTGCAAGTTTTTAACTGAAACCAAAGTAATAGTCTGTCTTTAAAGGAGTAGGTTTTGCTGATTGTTTCATGCCATTTCAAAGAGCTATATCTACTTGCTTAGCAATTTCAGATTTTCCCTTTCCGCATAGGTAAAAGTAGTTATCCTTTTCTGCTGCCAGCTCAGTCTGTATGGACCAGTTTGCCCTCACATACCTGGAGTGCAGGATCCTGTTTCAGCCCAGCTTGCTTCTTCTGCTCAGTGAGACAGCAGCTAGATTTCTCTAAACAGAAAAAGAAGAAAAGCAGTTTTTGCTCCTGGTGCTGCCCATCCAGTTTTCAGGTGCTCTTCAACTCTTCTGAAGATTTTGGGATTGGGAAGTGAGGAGGAGAGGCTTCACTAAAGAGTCATCCAGAACGGAAGGGGTGGGGACAGATCATGCAGAGAGGCAGTCTGCAGCAGGCTCCACATCATTTGCCTTTACTCCACCTTTCATTTATTTATTATCTAAGGAGTTTAGAAAGAAAGATGCACCCAAACACTGTACTACACTATGATGTTTGTTATGCAGACATTTAAGACATTGCAGAGGTTTTAGACTTTAGTATTTATAACTGAGACATTTAGCATCAATGTGTGGTGTGTTTGCTGATGCATTTTCTCTAAGAATATTCATCTACTTTATTGACAGTAATAAATGTCATTAATGAAATTTGAAGTGAGTTAAGATTAATCTGTCCTGGCAAACTCGCAGCTTAAAAAAGTTACTAAGACTCCCTAGCACACACATTAAACATATTACAACCACACCCATAAGTATTCTCAACAAGTCGAAAAGTGTTCCAGGTTATTTGTGATTAGACTTGCATTCAACAAGAGAAAAAGACTTGAGTCTGTGGTGGCTCGTTGAAATTTTCCATTCCTATTTCCATAATAGTACTGCATGCAAGGAACTTAGCCCTCGGTCTGATATACACTCATTTTCTCTGTGGGTACACATGGTCTGGGTGTGCGTGTATGTTGGAGGGTGCGGAGAGTATGCAAACGAGAGAGACAAAAGAGCTCAAAGAAAATTATAATGGAGTTTCAAGAAAAAGATCAGTAAAGAAATTTTTATTCTTGGTGTATATGACAAACAAGTTCCCCAGCCACCCAGTAGATTCTCGGGAGTACTCTGTGAGGTAGGGACCGTAATCCGAGGACTATGTTAAACAGGTGATGGATGGATTCAGTTCACCAAACTTCAGACATTTACAATGGTGATGTCTACATATCAGCAAGGTGTCTACTCTCTCACAGTGTCATCAATATTTAAAGTATTATTCACACTCCATGGCTGTCTTTTTTTGGATTTTGAAAACAGGCAGTCCCCTAGATGACCCAACTACTGCAATAAGATTTTTGTGCTGAGTGCATAATAACACAGGTACAATGACTCCTACCTCTTTGTGCTGTGGGAGCTGCACAAAACTCAAAATTAAGGTTTGTCATGATCAGAAAGAGGGTGTTTGTCCTGTTACACCTGTCAGTAGATTTGTACATCAGGATTGTACAAGAAACCATTTAAAAGATTGCTTGTGTTGCAAGGGAGGGAGTAGGGAGACTTGACCGAAAAGATACAGTTTGTACTTTGATATTAATGGCATCTTGCTTGACCTTGTGTAACCCAACCCAGGTGGGTATCTTGTACTCAGACCCACAAGACTGAAGTATTGTCTTCCTACCTTGCCCCCACTGAACTTGGATTCATCCAAGTGGCAGTCCCCTGGAACAGACTGGGCCAGCAGGAGTGTATATCTGATCCCACATGCATCTCATGACTGTAAACCCTGTCTTGGCACCCAGCCTTGGGGGTGATTAGGGTAAAAGGAGAGCAGAGGACTCACTCTGCTCTAATGCAAGCCTTTGCCTGCACACAGTGTTTATGTTTTACCTGCAAACACTCTATCATTCAGTTCTCTCATACTTAATGAGACTGTCTTTTTTCCCTGGTAAGATACAATCACCTCTGTTACGGACTCAGGATTATGGAGATCATTGCACTCATGAACTTCCTACAGTCCCAAGGAACTTATACATTTAATTTTTTATGCCTGCTGTGAACATCTCTATTTTTAGCCTTAAAAAAAGAAAGGAAGAAGACAGGTAAGTGTTGGAATGAGCACAACAGATATACTTGTTCAAACACACAGTGGTGGAATTTCTCATTCACCTGAGACAGACAGCTGGGGGGTTTTTTTATTTTTTTTTTGTTCCTTAAAGCTTGCACCAATACTTCTCCAGCTGCTCCTCCTGGTTTTATAGAAATGGGCATAGAATAAAGCCCAAAAGTCAATCATCACAGCTGTTGGTTGCAATTTTAGCTATATGTCAATAAAAGAAACAAGATCCTAGGACTTGCAAGCCTGCTGCCCTGAGGCAAAATAGAAAGATATTCTCTCCCAGATGAGTACTGATATCCAAAAACCCAGAAAGGCAGGTACTCTGGTGGCATCTAGCGCAGAAGTGAAACACTCAGATGGAGAAACCAAAGAGCAGGCTTAAACATGCCCAATATACAGTCATTACTGTATCTGGAGTGTGCTGGTAACAGCAGACTCGCCAGAAAGTTGAAGTCATTACAAATGTTATATTTATGTTGTGAAAAACCTGTTCAAAAAGCATCTCTGCTGAGTGATAGGGCTGCAGCCTAGAAGCTGCAGACGAGGCAAGAGGCACAGCAGGGCTGCTCTCTTGTCTTGCATAGAGCCAGCCAGCAATAGCAGCCTTGTTCAGGGTTTCCACTGCCAGGGTACCTTGTGAGAAACTGGTGGGGAGGCTCTCAGAAAGGACCACAGCAGAGGCATGGTGGGATGGGGTCAAAATGCAGCTCTGCAGAGCCAGCTGTAATGCCACTGGGGACTCTGTACCCAATATCTGCCTTCAAAGCAGGGGAATCCTTTGGGATTTGGGTCTCTTCAAGAGGGGAGCATAGCTATTCCCTCTAATAGAGCTTCACTGAAATCACAGCCTTACTAGTGAGCTTGTAATTTGGATCTCGGTTTGGTGCTTTTTTTTCTGTATGTTAACCCGACTCTTTTCCCTCCATACAGTAAAATGATTCATACCTAAAGTTATCTACTGAGTCATCACTTGGAAGGAAATAAATACATTTTAACAAATCTGATTTAATACTACAGGGTAGTAGTATCTGGCTTGGGTGTCCAGTCAGTGTTTGAATAAAGACCCTTGGAAATCAGGCCAGCTCTTCCTATTGCAAATCAAGGCTTGGCAGGAGGTTTACATGTACAGATACTTTCTTTGATATCGGTGAAAATTAGTCTTACACTTACAATCCTGTTCTTTACCATTTACCTAGCATGTTACTCTGGAGTTGGCAGCTGCCTTTTCTTGGAGGACTACAAACATGCTCAATGGACCCCTCCGATTTGGTTAGTAGTGAGCCATATCCCCACTCTTTCCCATGCTTTCCCATGTGTCTAAGAAGAAAGGCTCCGAAGTCTGCCCTCTGTGGGAGTGAGTGGCTTTATCTGCTTCATCTGGTGCATCATTGGCTGGCATGACCATGTTCCCTGCACTGATCACAGCGCCCGCTGCTCCTCGCCAGGCACCAGGACCAGGGTGGTTGCTGCTGCTGCTTCACTATAAATCTTTGCATCTCTCACCATGCTTCCACTCCCTTCTGATTTTATTTGCTGCTAAAAAATAATAGGCTCAATCTGTCATCATCTCTCCCTTCAGCCATCTCCCCATTGCATCCACCCCTTTCCTCCTGTTCCACTCTGTTCCATTTATGTAAGTTATTTGGAGCCACTGGTTTCAACTGGTTTCTGATTAGCCCTTTTCATGTCCCAGGGTTTTTCTGGGGCAGGCTAGGGTCAGTTTTCAGAGCATACAAGTACTTATCTACCTAAAATCAATATTACGACTTTCACCACAAGGGCAGAAGGATGATCTGCAAATTATAGTTTTCCATAGGTATGTTGCTAGTTTGCTTGTTGGCAAAGTTGAACTGGTTGACCCAACAGCTTCTGGGTTTCTTATGTCTGTGGTAGATTAATTTTTACTTAAAAATTAATTGTGAATATTTGTTCTCAAATTTTCTATTTTTCCTGAAAGAGTTTGTCAGATTTCAGAGGGTGTGCTTTGTGAACTTTATAGAAAAAGGGTGGAGCACTTTAATTATGCCAAGCAATAACAGGAAATCTATTCTAATGTTGTGGGTGACATGCAAAAAGGGGTATTAAGATTACTTAGCACTATCCAGGTATTTCTAGGTTATCCAGTACTTCTTCACTTTATTAAGGAATACTTTCAATGGAATTTCAGTACAAGGCAAACTATTCCAAATAATAATGAATATTAATAACAGTATATAGGGAAAATACTACATTCTGGAACAATGGCTCAAAAACAGGTAGCCCAGATCAAAGGCAGCATCTGTTTTTCACTGAACACTATAAATGCAGACATGAGCAAGACAACAGAATCAAGAGTACATGGATAATTGCATAGACTAAGGGCTGATTTCCTTCTCTAAAAAGCTAAACATCTATTTTGTGCATGATTTAAGAATATGTCTATTGTCTTTTTCTTACCAAATAGTTTGTCTTCTCCTCTAAAATGACAAAAATTTGAAATCCAGTAGTTACTAAAAAAACTCTTCTTGTTTTTTAGTTATCCACCATTCAGAGTATTACTTTCAATGATGAATCAATTCCATGTGTTTAGTAATTAAAACGGAATTTTGTATGCAGAATTTTTCCCATAAAATGTTGACTTAAAAAGACATATATTTGGTCAGTTTTATTCCAGGGCATAGGTCCTTTCACTTTTTTCTTTTTTCTGTTCCTTTATTTGGTATGTGTTGTCTCATACAAAACTCATCTAATGCTCATTTTATATTTCAGGAATGTTCTCAGGTTAATCAGCTGGAAGGAAGTGATTTTGTTTCCTTGTAATTGAGGCCATATTTGCACTGAGATGTAAATACTATTTCAGTCTTTGGTACAAATAAGCTGTCCTGGACAAAAATCTGCACCTTATGCCCGCAGAATTTATCTTACTTTTCAGAAGAGGTAACTTTCATGTGTAGAAACCTGGCTTCTCCTCTGTAAACTCCCAAGGTGCACTTGAATAATTTCATTTGCCTGAGATTTTCAAAGACATCCTTTTTAAAGCTAAGAGGACCGCAAAATTTCCACCTGCATATGATCCCCCACAGGTTATACATCTTTCAGATGAACCTTTAGAGGTTTTTTTCCTAACTGTAGAAAGGAAAGAAAATCAGGAACACAGATGGTTGAATAATCAGTGATAGCTACTATCATTGATTATTGAACAAATCAGGCAAAATTTACTATACTAATCAGTGCTTTAAACTCCAAAACTTTAAGCTGACTGCCAGGAAAAAACTTTTACCCATGTTTGTTCAACTTTAAAAGCCCTGTTTTGCAAATATGTCTATGTATTAGTAATCTTGGAATGTATCCAAACAGCTTTGGACTGTATCCCACAAAGTAATACAGACGCCCAAGTGCAACATCAAAGCAACAAGTTTAAGGAAAGTACATATAAGAGCTTCTAATTATATAACAAGATAATTACCATACATAATTCAAAGCAATTAAGAGACTTTATTAAATATGTTTGCAGAGAGCACCTGTCTCACCCTTTTTCTAAAATGAGATAATGAACTTTGCCCCAGCAGAAAAAAAATTCCATTTTGGTGTAATCCTGCTCATGGTTGAGACAGTGCTGCAACTATTTTAAGTCTGGGCCAGTTGAACAAAATGAGTTTTTAAGGCTCCCTGAGCTGGTGTAAACACATAATGGAGCATCTCAGAAGACAAAAGGGGTCCAGGCAGGAAGGGGGCCAGGCCCCCGTGTGAATCCTGCCCTGCACTGCCCAGTGCAGGCACAGGAAGGCACACAGGCAGTGTGCACCCCATGGGGAAGGGAGCACTCGGGCCAGGTAGACCAACCAGACTGCAGTCACTGCCCACCCTGCCTGGTTCAGATGCACGTGGCATCAAACATCATGGTGTGGAAGAGGTTCTCTTCCCCTGCCCACCCGGACAGCTCAAGATTTTGCAAGTGATGTGTGTGCCAAAGCAGGTGTGCCCAGAGTGAACCCCCAGGTTTGCTCTTCCGCAGCTTGGTTGTGAGCTAGCAAGTTTCAAATTGGATGCTACAGCAAGTAGAAAGCATGAGCTTAAGGAGGGAACTTCAAGGCCTGAACAGATTTGCTCTAAAGGGCTAATATTAGCACTTCCAGACTTCACAATTTCCAGCATGCTGCTTCCTTCAGGTCTGAAATGGATCTCACTTTCTTGATGAGAAACCCATGATGAGATTGCAGAAAGCTGAGGTGTTGTAGGCCATAAGACAAAAAGTTTAGGCTCACCTTATTCAGGCTCCACAAGGTTCATCTCTAAGGTGCTTTGATTTTCCCTTTGTTCCCTGGAAGCTGCAGAGATGATAGCCTGTCTTTACTTGACATGGCAGGTACCACAAGGCAGATCCCTTCCAAAAACCTGTCTTGAGCTGCAGCTTAGACCTCAGGACAAGCTCAGGTATTCATTACAGCCTGTTCTCCTAGTTCAGGGGGAAAAACCAATCCAAACCTGAAGCCTCAAGCTGAAATCAAATCCTCAGTCACCTGCCTCTTCAAAGAGACCAACAGGCTGCATACTACTTATTAACTTGTTTGTAGGTTTGCCTGGGGAGGTGAGATCCATTTCTTTGAGTGAAATTACCACTTGCTTCTACCAAGCCAGACCCCAGTGAGTATCTTTTCCTCATGTGCAAACCCTTTCATAAATCCAGACACAAAAAAAAAGAACAAGTTCTCCAGGGTGTGAACCACCTTCTGGCTTGTTATCTGGATATGGAGGGAAGGAAAACACGGAAAATAGTCATCTTCTCTGCAGAAGGAATTCATAGTGTGTCTCTACCATCACTATACTCATTCTCATGAGTGATAGATTGACATTAATGGGAAGCATTTTTCTGAATGTCCATACAAAAGGTAAAACTCAGATATAAAGCAGGAGGAATGTTGTGGGAGAAAGTCTTGGACAGGCTGGTTCTGAAAGAAGGACCCAAGACTTTCTACCTAAGACATATGCTCTCAGTGTAAGCCTGAAGATTTAGCATAAATATGCTGGGTCAGAGATGTGTGCTCAAATGACTGCTCTGCCATGCTCATTTGTGCAGAAACTGCCATGCCCACATGGCTACTTCTTGGCCTCTGTCTTCTCTGGAAGACGCTCCATTGGTACAGCCACTTCTGTTTTTATGTGAGCCAGAACCAGAAACCTGATTCCTCTCGTTCCAGTCAGATACCAGTGTACTATTAGCTGTTCCAACACTCCTTCTCTGGTTTTAAGTAGAAATTGGTGCCTGCTGCCATCTCTTCCCCAGAAATTTCTTCAGAAGTGTCACCAAAACTGAATTCTGATCACATGGATTTTTCTGATGATACATGTTCATCCTAAAATAATCACATTTAGGTCATTTCACTTCCTCAAGAGTTAAACCCCACGATTTAGCCGAGCACAACCCTTGCTGTATGTTATTCAACAATCATGATAAGCTCTTTCCTGTCAGAAAAGACATAAATGCCAATATTTTCGAACTTAAACCTCTGAGAGCTAAATTAACTTCTGAGGATAATTACTTATGTGAATTGAGAGCAAACAGTAAGCATGGCCTGACTCAGAAGAACAGCAATGAAACTACATACTCTTCATTGAACTTGTGAATTATGTAAACAGAAAATTAGAAATGAAACAACAGGCTCCTTCTTGGCGTGGTAATTCAGGCTCTTGGTTACCATGAAAGATGCTGTTATAATAAAGGTTTGTTAAGAGGCCTATTCTTGTTTCCTGCTTTGAAGGGATAAAAAGATTTTGTGAAGTTTAGGAAACAACCAGCTTACCTAAATGCAATCTAGATCTTGCACATTTCACTTAGGTACACTTCGAAGTAATTTTTGCTGTTCATCTTTCAGGCAGCCAGGCTACTGGCAGTTGTGTTGATTACTCCTGGAAACCTCCCAGAGAATCTGCAAACTTCTTTAAAAGGAATTCTCGTTATTCTTTAGGTATGGTGACTTCTTAAGAAATTCTTATTTCAGTGCCCTCCCAACAGCAGCTGAAAATCAACTATAACCTCCTCACCACACCTGTAACTTTCTTTACTCTTGTGCTAAATGACTCTCTCACTCTTTGTTTATCTTACATGCAAATTTTACAAAGGAGAAAATGTATTTTTCTGATTTTTATTATGAAAACAAGAAATATATGGGGTTTTCCAGTTTGTTATATCCAGATTTAAAAAGACACAAACATGACTGGGATTCTAAAGAAGAAACCATGTTCAAGCCAAGCTCAGAGGAGCTAAGCCAGTCCTACAATGCACAGCACTCGCCCAAGGTCCCAGTCACTTTACTGCCTGGATTCCAGGGGAAACTCTGATTTGTTCGTGAGCACAGCACTAGATATATGTGGCAAAATTTCAAGTACAATGAATCCAGATGAGTGAGAATTTATTACTTTCAGCTTTCAACTTTCATTAAAATATGGTCATATAAAATAACTGAAAATGAGTAGACAAAGAATCTTATTAAATATCTGTGACTATATATGATACTAAAGCATAGGACATTGGTTGCCCTGCGTGTTATAAATACAGGTTTTCAAAAACAGAAAGAGATCTTTAATGTCTTTCTTCTCACATGTCTTCAAGAGACAATCTAAATTCAAGTATTTTCTTGGTTGTGATAGCTGCTCTGGAATGGATTCTGCACCCAAAATTTTCAAGCCAATCTGAAGTATGCTGCAGGTCTACAGATATTTCAGATATAATCCTTACAGTTGCGTTAACACAGCTAAATCAGAGTATTTAACATAAGGATACAATTTCAACCCCAAGTTCTGGACTGCAGTGAGAAAACTTGTAGTAGAAATTCAAGCACAAGTTCTTCTTGATGTACAGATTTCTAATTCACCTGCATTCACAGATCCTTATTGCTCAGATGAATTGGAGAGTTCTGGGTCACCTCTCTTGGCCTCTTGGACTTTCTCCTGTTACTGCAAGGTGCAGGCTGCTGGTGAGAACATGATTCCCACAGGCACGCTGCCTGTAGGGCTGGGCTGACATGCAGCTGGACTAGTTCCCATCCATTATGCTCAGGCTCACACAGCAGGCTCCTTGCATGAGCCCATTTGGTGTGTCAGTGCTGAAGCACTCCCGTATCTCTTCCTGCCCTCGTCTCTTCCTGGTGGAGGGCTAAAGCATATCTCTTTCCTCTCAGCTTCAGACTGCTTGATACTGGGGACAGGACATTTTAGCAGTTAGTATTTTGCATAGAATTCCCCAGATTTAGACCAAAAATTCACTGAATGTCATTGGGGTGACAGCTACCCCTACCTGGGTCCTCATCAATAAGGCCAGGTTAGAAATTTCTGACATGTTCTTCCCCACATGCCCCAGAATAGAGGGACAATGGCCAGTCCCTGGTATAGGAGTTGGGACTGGTCACCGCTGGGGCCCAAGGACTGTGGCACTTTCTGCAGCTGGGTGGAGGCAGAGACCCTCAGCCACTGTCACATCACCCCTGTGCTCCCAGGGAAAGCCCTAAGTCCCCACATCTTTCTCCTGAACCCCTTCCAGCCCCAGCTGAGCACAGGCAGTGACTGACCCAGCTCAAGGGACCCTGGCAGTCATGGGATGTGATCTGGGGACTATGCTAGTGAAGATACAGGAAGATATTGCAGCCTGAGACAAGAGAGCAGATTGGCAGCCCCCAGTGACTCAGTCATTCTGCTGCCACAAGTGCTGGTAGCATGGCACAGGGCAGGATGCTGCTGCAGATGTTGAAGGCTTCAGACAGCTGGAAATGCCCTGGGGCCCCACAAGTAAAATTCTTCCTTAATCAGGTGACAGCATTCAAGGCAATAAGTTTCCCCAAATCAGCAGCTGCTTGCTTCATGGCCCTTCAAACTGGCAGGTAGCCCCAGCTGGCTGCAAGCTGCCACGGTCCCTGCCTGACTGGTCCCTGCACACCCCAGAGATGCTCCATCTCTTCTGCCACCTCCTTCTCAGAGTGGCCAAACTCGTCCTGGCTTGGAGTAGAGGTGCCCTCTGGTGGCACCCTTGGAGCTCTGTCACCTCTGGATCGGTCCATGCTCCTGCTCCCGGTGTCCAGGTCTCTGTTGCCATGGGATTTTTTTCAATGCGCATTGCATAATCTTGCTGTAGGTTGAGATGAGGCTGACTGACCTGTAGTTCCCTGAATTATCTTGTTTTGCCTTGGAAGATAGTTGTGATACTTCCCTTTTCTCTGTTTGGGAGGATCTCTCCCTATTACCATTTTTTAACTTCATAGAATCATGGAATGGCTTGGATTGGAAGGGATTTTAAAGATCCTCTAGTTCCACCCTTCCAACCCCCCACCATGGGCAGAGACACCTTTCTCTAGACCAGGTTGCTTAGAGCCTCATCCGGCCTGGCCTTGAACAACAGTTCCAGGGATGGAGCGTCCACAACTTCCCTGGGCAAATTCCTCTAGTCTTTCTCTTAGCCCCACTCACACTCCTCCCATCTTGCCCTACTCATCCTGGCCATGCTATTCACCATGATCCTTTCCACCATGTATCTCTCCAGCTCCTGGCTGTTCTTCCTGCACCCCTACACGGTAGGAGCCCTGTCCACAGAAGAAACTGTATTTGCCCAGCTTTGGTTTACCTACACTGGAAGTGAGTTTGAGGGAGAAAAAGAGCAGTCCATGCATCCTTGCTTTTGTTGAAGCTACTGTGAGGTTGAGGCCTCCCAGAGAACTCCCTGCCCTATATTGTATAAAATTCTCCCCTGCCTTTCCATAGAAGCAGAATCAGGAACTTGGCTCAACAGGACCAGAAGTGTAAGGAAAGCAGAGATAAATTATCCCCTCAAGAACCTATAAATAATTTGAAGACCCTTGATTGTAGTCCTGATTTTCAGCCTGAGATGTTTTGATTTCTAAAATTCTGTTCTCACGAAATGCTAAGTAAACATGGAGAAATGTTTTTGCTAAGTTTATCTTGTTTTGAATTCTTGTTAAGAGGAGGAACTTCTTGACAGCTCTCCGTTTTGACCAATATGATTGAAGAGGTGTTAACTTTGCCCACCAATCATATGGACCTGTGTAAAATAGTATATAAGGAGTTAGAAATTTCAAAAAAGTGGAGTATTTTCGGCCTTCTGGTAATTGGAGTCTATGTGTCTGAATTAGTGTCCTACAGCGACACCTGATTTCCTTCCTGTAGAAGATCAGTAAATGAAGAGGAAAAAGGAGTGGAACAAAACTTGGAGATCCAGAGAAAAGTGAAAGAGGAGAACCCAATTTGTCACCCTGAATATTTAAGACCTGACTGGAATTTTGGTACAAGTTTCTGACAGCATTTTCTGCTCTCAGGGCTCATGTGATAATGAATCAAAAAACACAGGCTCTGAGAAGATTTTTCCATCTTAAACAATGATAAACTCAATACTGACTTTTAAAGTAGGAACTTTCCCAGATTTTCTCCATTGAAAAGTACAGATTCCAAACAAGGTTGTTCTCGGAAACTGAATGGTGATGCTGAATGCTGTTTAAATAGTCTTCAGACCCTCTGTGGACAAGGCCATGAAAATGAAATACCATGCACTGCCATTTCTCTGTGTGTTGTCATCTTTGTGAGATTACTCTTTTTTTAGCACCTCTAACCAGGCTGAGACCCTGGCAGAGGCCCATCTTACATGACCACATTTAAAAATTAGTTTAAAAAATGTATAATTGATACACAAAGGAGAGTGAAGAGAATGCACCTTTTGAGTAGTAAACACTCGATATTCTATGTCATAACTCAACTGAAAATCTACTTCACTGAGCCAAACATTTTTCTTAGACATCAAAACCATTAAGTGGTTTCTTCACTGTATTCTTTGACCCTGCATTGAATGCAGTCCACCCAGCAGATACATTCTTGCCATAAGGAAACAATCAAAAGCTGGGGGTTATGCCCCATGATGCACATTCTCAGTGTGCAAGCTACAGTGAAGTCAAAGTTACTACAGAAATCAGGCAACCTCACAACACAGAGGTTATTGACTCTGATCAGCCTGTAATAACTCTGACCTTTAGACCATGGCTCACTTTCCCTGGACACTCTTCTTCCTGTTGCTGCAAACGTTTGAGAAAAAGTAAGAACAAAGTTATTACAAATTTAAGCCCTTCTGTACTTCTTTCCTAGTCAGTGCCCCAGAAGCACAGGCAGTAACATAGGTGTTGTTACAGAACATAACTATAGCAACTATGTGGGTCATTCTCCCTGGATCATTCTACCTAACAGATGCATTTTCTTTTTGGCAACACTCATGGTTTTAAATGAAGTAGAAGTGAAACTTCCCCTGAGGAGTTCAACTTAATTTGGTTGGCAGTCATAACTTTTAGTAACAACTGGAAGGTCAAGATAAAGGTTTCTGGCAAAATCAGATTGTTTCTGCTAAATACTGAGGATGATCCCTAACTGCTGTCATCTGCAGGGATATTTTCACAGAATTTTAAAGATACAAGAACCAACATGTTCTCAGAAGCACTTATAAGCAGTCACTTGACAAAGGTAATGTTTCACACCACACGCTCTATTACCGAGGAGATCAAAGTTCTAGAAGTAGAGGGGAAAAAATCTAATCTAATGACATAAATATCTATCTATCTAAGAGGTTCACTTGGACATGGTGAAAGTGTTTTAGGTAAAGAACCGTATACTTCAAATGATATTACAGTTATTAGGAATGGGATATTCTGAAAGACCAATACAGGTGGGTTTTTTAAATTATTTTTTTGAATTCAGGAAACCTCCATCAAGTAACTGCAGGCACAGAGCTCTGAATCCCAAGTAGATTAATAGCAGCCATTGGCTCCCTTCTCAGCATGACAGCAGGATCCCAACCAAGCTCATAGGGCCTATGTTTTAAAGAGAAATTCCACTGCAACACATGTGAAAAGACCCCTGCTGTGCTTAAGAAATATAATTTGGTGAAGAACATTCTGCAGACCTTGAAAAAAAGCCATGAAGTTCAGCAACTACTTCTTTACTCCATGTAAGTGGTTTGTGTTATTTTCCAAGTATTACCTAGGTTCTTGAAATCTAGACATATAAACAGCCTTGACTGTCTTTTAAGTCAGACTCATTAAGCAGTAGCATCATTTAGACTAGGTTTTTTACCTTATCTCTGACTTAAAATGTTAGTGGGCATAGTTTCATTCTTGGTTGACATGTTAATAACCCATAGAACAAACTCCAGCGCATAGCCACACAACTCCTCAGAAAGTTTCTAAAATAAACAGGTCTGGAACCTATGTCATGGCTGTGTCTGATGATGCTCAGCCTTTATGCCCATCCCTTAATTTATGTTTGGTGAGTACTGCTACACATTTCATAGCACAAAATATGAACGACAAGTCATATATTCATTCAGGAAGTTTGACTCTTCCAGTAACTACTAATTATAGCCCAGGTTTGGTAAGAAGCAAGCAGCAGCTGAAGGAAAACACATTGTTCAGTACTTCATATACTGAGGGGTCAGAGTCAGTGTTCAGAGCCAGTGCAGCAGCCTGGGCCAACCTCCTGGTGCAGCGGCAAATATCATTGCATTCACAGTACATCTGAGAGTACTTCTCTCCATCTTCATTCCAGGAACCTATGGCCACAGCAGCTACCGGCTGGTTAGGGGTGGTCCAGGAGATGTCACAGCAGAACAGCCACTGGCCAGGAAGCAGGTGCTCTAAAGGCCCTGCCGTGTGCAGGGAACATCGGGGCTGCCAGTGGCTTTCACCATGTGTTTTTGTAACCCCCAGACCTCTGTGCTTTCTGATCATGTCAGGTCAATTTTCTGTGGGCCATACTCTGTGCTACATACCAAAGGGCCTGTTCTCCCTGTTTTTCTCCTGCCATGGAACCTCTAGGCCTCCCTAGCAGTGGTGCATCATTTAGAAACCAGATACATGTTCACTCCAAATCCTGCTTGGTTTGTCAAGGTAAGGTGACATCCACTTGGTTTTACTTAAGATAATCCATTGTGTTTTCCACATTTCTGCAACTTGCTCTTCATAACTAACTGAACCAATTCTGCAGTCAGAGTCAGGTGAACAGCTGAGGGAAAAAACTAGGACAGCACTGAAGAAACCCCCTCAAACAACTGTTTAAGAAAATAAATGCATTTTGAAATGTTCATCTATAGAAAAACTTAAAAGCGGTAGCTTTTCCTGTTTGGCTTTTTCAGTGCTCTGAACTTTCAAAATAACTCTAAAAATTTAAGGGAATCATTTTTATGAAGCCATTTTAAAATGTAAAGGAAGATTAAAATGTCATAGAACAAATGCTGTCTAGTTTCCATTTTGCAATTATTATTTTGCATTCTCTTAATAAAACTCTTGAATAAAAATGCATTATCTAAGCATTTAAGTCATGTAAAACCAAAACAAGACCATATTCAAAAGAACCTTGTCTTTTTTTTCTACCCTTTCTCTCCACACTTATAAATATGCCTTTCCTTTTGCCATAATCCTCTGTCATTTGGGGTTATACCTATAACTTGTCTTCAGTTTCCACCTGTAAAATTACCATATTTCCTCCATTATCAGACAATAACTTATATAGAACAGAGATTTATTTTCAAAATATTTGTTCAGTGCCTGTTGGCAGTAATTCTTGACCTTGTTGAGAGTCAGAAGCTAATAATAACCTTCTAACATCCTTCTCTACCAAAAATTAAAAGCTATTTAAGCCATGGGTATTTCTTAGGCAAAAAAAATCTCTAACATATTACTAAATAGACAGGGATTAATAACATATTCACCAAAACCACCAAGAAGGTTGAGAGATATTTCATTTAATTTAACTTACAATAACATACTATAGGTAATTCTTTTTACTGTTTAAATGAAAATTATCTGTCTCCAACTCACGTTTACTGGTAAGCTATTTTATAGCCCATACTGAAACACTAGGCATGAACAAAATTTTGGGATAAATTCTCTCTAAATACTGAGAAAATGATACACATGTAATGTTTGTTAGGTAATTTCAAGGGCTGAATAGACAGATACAGACAGGAATGAAATTATTCACTGGCAACATACAGCATCTCCTTTCAAAAGCTTTCATTTAAATTAAAAAAGCCTGCCATGAGAAACTGAAATTGGAGAATTATATACATTAACCTTGCCGTGGCCTTTGAATGTGAGTTATAATTTAGAGTCTTTCATTGACATTTAATTTACATTTATCAGAGCTGAGTAACAATGATGCAACTAATAATGGTTACATGTTTGGGAAATAGAGAGGGAATTAGAAATATACTTGGAAATTGAAATTCTCCATTTCTTGGCTTTTTTTCCTGGTTTTTTCCATTGATTTTTCCTTGCTCTGACAAAATCAGTGTTAAAGCATTTTTCACATTTTCAGTACTATGTTGGCAGATTTTTAATAGGCCAAGATAATTCGCTGACACTGAGTGAAGTGGGGCTCAAAAATGAACTTATTTTTAAAATAAACAGTTTTTTGTTTGGTTGGCTGGGGTTTTTTTAAGTTATAAGTGGGAATTTTTCCACCTTGCCTTTCAGAGTGGAAGGACACAGAAGAGCTGAGTACAGTAGTCTAGCCCAACTGTGTTTTATTGCAGGACTTTACTGCACTTATTCAGCTATTGGAGAGCCATATGAAGCCTTCCCTTTTTCCTTATTTTTTTTTGCTTACGCAGGCCAGTATCATACACTCCACTAGCTTGAAAAACGTAATTTTGAACTGTAAACGTGGTGACAGTTTTGGAAAATAGAGTTACAAAATTGCAAATGGGGCATGTGCAGCCTATGCACTCTAAGTTCATCCTTGAACTACCAACCACTCTACAGCTGACACAAAGCTTAATGCAAAAGGATTTAATGACTGGCTGGACACAAAGGGTCATACGGCAAAGAGAACTGGGAGTTGCTGTGACTCATTGATCAACCAGAGGGGTTAAAATAGCTGCCGAAATGCAACACTAAAACAACCCAGGCATACATTTCATCAGGATGGCATTCCTCTTTACCCTGAATAAAATTAAATTGTTTTCTTCCTTAACAATGTTCCTGCCAACTCAGCAGAGCCCTAGCGACAGCTCTCAATGCTCGTGGCAGAGTACAAAGTTTTAATGAGCGCTGCCCCGGCTATGTAGGGCAGCGAGACATGGAAATATAAATGATTAAGCTAAGAGAGAATCTTGTGCTTTACTGAACAAAAGTTTATTTAGTTTATTAGCTCTGTTGGAAAGCCCCAGCTCTGGAAGGCGAGGTGGGATTTGAGGAAGAGCACAGGCAACCGCTTGCCACTGAGGAGGAGGACGGCTGTTTCCAGGGCTTACGAATTCCTGATCCCTGGAACACTGACCCTCTCAAAATCTGGCTGACTTCACCTAGGAATGCAGCGTTTCCCTCTGGTTTGGAGTAGAATTTAGAACCCATTTGGGCTACATTTTGTCCGACTGCCGTGCTCTTCCCCGGTCCGGCCGCTGCCCTTGTTCCGCCTCCCTCCCGCTCCCGCCCGAGCAGCGGGGCCAGGCCCTGGCAGAGCTTCAGGGGCAAGTTCCGAGGTCCTGAACTTGGGTCACAGCAACCCCAGGCAGCGCTGCAGGCTGGGGGAAGAGTGGCTGGCAAGCTGCCCAGCGGAAAAGAACATGGGCCGCTGGTCAACAGCTGGGAGCCAGCGTGTGTCAAGGTGGCCAAGAAGGCTAAGGGCATCCTGGCTTGGATCAGGAATAGTGTGGCCAGCAGGACCAGGGATGTGATTGTCCCGCTGTACTCGGCACTAATGGGGCCACACTTCGAGCCCCTCAAATCAGAGAGGCCATGGAGTGCTGGAAAGTGTCGAGAGAAACAGCAAAGCCTATGTAGTACCTGCAGCAACTGGGCACGAAAGGAGGACACGGTTTCACTACAATTAAGAGAACAGCCGAGGCCCCCAAAAAGAGAGCTGTTTATTATGGATACACAATTTTATAGGGTTTGTAAAGTGTGAGAAGATTGGAAGATGAAATCCCACCTCTCAACTAGACTGGTGAAGTGACCAGTCCATCATATTCCCTTCTCCAAGAAGGAATGTAAACAAGCTAGTGTTTTCAGTACAATGCATGAGAAAATCTGACTCGAAAATATAAACTTTTCAGAAGGCTTTCAAAAAGAGGGTGACAAGCCTGTGAGTGAGGGTCCATGTTGATGCAGAGTCCCCAGGCAGGTGCAAAGGAGAGACACTTTATTGCAAAAACCAGGCCTTTTGAAGCAGTTAGCCCTTTATCGGTTACATAGCTTTAAATCATAACATAATCCAACCAACAACCATATACCACGATGTGAACACGCAACAGTTATATAACTTGTTTTTCTACCTCTAATTCACCTGAGTCACTTTCCCATAG
>VZTR01000771.1:4914-24861 GCA_013400775.1 Chaetops frenatus
TTCAGAATACTTTTCACAAAGAACAAAATTTCCTGTTAATAAACCAAAACTATTATGCAGAATCACAGAATATTCCGAGTTGGAAGGGACCCAAAAGGATTATAGAGTTCAGCTCTTAAATGAATGACCCATACAGGGATCAAACCCACAACGTTGGTGTTATTTGCACCATACTCTGACTAACTGAACTCATGTCAGGGCCTTAGATTTCTTAAATGTTAACTCAAATTTTCTAAAAGAAAACCAATTTTAGACAATGTATCTTCAGTTTCAAATGTGAGGATGATATCAAATAGTTTTAAAAATTGGTAAGCGTTGGAAATGTCAAATTGTCATTCTAAACAAGTCTTACTGACAGCTAACAGTCTTACACAGTTTAAACAATGGCATGCTTTCTTAAATACATACTGGAAGGGAACTTAGAAAAAGCAGAATGAGGAAAAACTGGTTGTTTGGTTTCATGGTTATATGTGTATCTTACTTCAAAGAAAAGTATTCTGAACTCTGAAAACATGTTAAAGACCAATCTAATTAAACTTTTAAAACTTAAAGATAAGCATTCATGTGCTATGTAAGAAGACTTCTAACTTCAAACATAGCTATTTTCTTGTTCTTGGTAAAATGTTGGAGGTGTTTGTCCCTTTTTTGTTTGACTAAAAAATATTTGGCAAATGCATATAAATGAGGATACAATGGATTAGAAATCAAACATGAGCCTGCTTAAATAATTCTCAAGATTTTCTGGTTCATGTGTAGTGATATTGAACTCTTTAGTCATAGGCTTTAATTTGTGCATGGTGCTGACCTGATGCTGTGCAGGGACACTCATTGCATCCCTTCATTCAATTCACTCTAATTATCCCCAACTTCCTGGGGAGCCTGCTTAGAACTGGTCATGAATGTTTGTTATTAAGTATTAAGATATTAGACTACCCTGGTTACAAGTAACAAAGTAGTTTTTAGTCTCAATTTACATATAGATGATCAGTATAGGAAGCTGAAATTATATTTGTTTTGATTTTATTTAATCAAATTCAGAATAATGTATTAGAATAATAAAACATTTTGACAGTGACTTAAGCTCAGAGTTAAATGAAATGAGATTTATTGTGCAAGTACTTATATCAATGTTGGTAACTTATCAGTGTTGGTAATTTCAGTGTGTATTTTAGAGTGGTTATGGTATGTAAATGATCTTTGACACAATCAGATTTGTGTGCATGTAACTGGGTGATGTTAATTATTTTTGCTGGGAGCATCTGTTAATGCAGAATATTGCCTCTTCAGGTTCATGTGAAAATGGCGGATGAATCTGTCTGTGTTGGCCCAGCTCCCACCAGCAAAAGCTACCTCAACATGGATGCCATCATGGAAGTCATTAGGAAAACCAGGGCCCAAGCTGTGAGTCTGAATGTGTCTATCTGCTGCAGCTGTTTCATATATAGGAAGCAGACAAGCCAGAGTTTGTAATTTTTTTTTTTTTTTTTTTTTTTTTTTTACATAGAAATTTCAGGAGGACCTATNATTGAATATGCTATTCCAGTTAGTTCATGTCACATGAGTTAAATGTGTCTGAAATCGCTACTGGAAATCAAAGGCTTTGTCGCATCTGGCAGCACTGGTCGCTGATCCTGCAGGTGGCTGCTGGATTCAGCTTTCACACCAGGGAGCAGCTTCAGTTCATTTCCAAATTTGCTGGGGGAAAAAAAAAATCCCAATTAGTTTTGAGTGCTAACCCTTTATATGCCATAATGGCTTTTTTGAATGTTTTACAAAGTCCAAAAAGGCTTTTGCTTAAACTTCATTTGAATCACTTTCTATGTTACATAAATGTTACTTGCAGGAAGGTAAATATAGTTTTTGTTTCAGCATGTTTACAAAATGCACACTAGCTTATTTGTGTAAATGTGGGCAAGTCTGTCTTTTTCCCTCAGAAGAGGAATTCTTCTGGCCCGAGATTCAAAGCTTAACAGGAATCAGTAGAAAAAAATAACATGTAGTCTTGGTCATATTCTTAATTTTCTTTGTTCTGTCATTGAAATAGATGTATTAGTCAGAGCTACTGTATGCAGAGCATTTATTAAAATAAAATTTGATCTGTATATATCAGCAACACTAACTGCCCTTGAACAGTTGGATCAGCATTGCAATTTCTTTCAAACATGATGTTTTGAAACAGTGCTTTTAGAGGCCAAAAACTTTCCTATGAAGAAAACCAGTATTTTCTTCCCTTTGAGTTTCTGAATATGAAACCCAGTTATTAGCTCTTTAATAGAAGTAAATAAAATGGCCTATGCTTTGTCTATCAGAGTATATTAGATCAAGAATCTTATGTGACTTTTGTAAAAAGTAAAATGAAAACTTTCTCATGGTCCTCTCAAGTAATTAGGATGAATGTATATTGGAGTGTGAGTAGCAAATGAGACATGCAGGATACTTGACTTAGACTAATGAAAAGAGTATATTGTGTTTTCCAGCCAGGGTCAGTAGAGGTAGGAGGCTTGTGGCTGTGTACCTGTGGACCACTGTTGTGGCTAGTTCTGGAAATATTTTGGGATAAGTGGTTATTGAGGACAGTGTGGATGAGCATAAATGGGGAAATCTGCAATGGAACTAAAAAGAGCAAAAGCCACATCACCGAACGGAATGCCCATTTGCTCTCCAAACAGCTCCATTTGCTCTGCAAGCAACCCTGTTCTCCCTAGTTTTAAATAAGGAAGATTTGTTTCAGAAATGGTAGCTCAACAACTGGACTTACGACAGAAAAATCAGTGTGTTAAGAGAGTTTCTTAAGGTATTCAACCTATTTAAATGCTTAGTGATCTGCTTTACCACCTCCAGTATCTGAAAACATGCTAGCAATTTTGATGTCTGGTTTCAGAACTCAATCAGCTTGTTTTTTGGGTTTTTTTTGTCTTCTAAGGTACACCCAGGATATGGATTTCTTTCAGAAAATAAAGAATTTGCTAGACGTTTGGTAAGTTATTTTTATTTGCTTGGCTGTGACTGATGCTCTAGGTAGCACATATTCATTTCAAGGTATGTGAGGAATCAAGCTACCAACTCAAGGCAAATCTAAAAGATACGTTAACATAGGAGATTTCAGTATGCTTTTTGTACACATGGATTTCTTGCATTTTGAGGATGTAATTGCTGCCTGAGTTTTATTTTGGGAGAAGCCTGTTTGTAAGAACTTTACCCAAGATGTAAAAACCTTTCAGTGTTTTTGCTTATGCCTGGGCTGTTTATGAGGCTGCTCTGCAAAACTGGGTCACCGAAATGATCTAGGTTAAAAGTATCTGGTTTTAAGTGATCATTTTGGTGATTCGTAGCACAGCTGGTGAACAGCTGTATCAGCAGCCCTGAGAAGGTGCTGAACTGCACTTCGGGATGGGAATAGAAAGCTGTTTAAAAATTGGCTTCTCTGCTGGTGGTATTTCTCATGGAGCTGCATTCTCTGAAAGGACCAAAGAGTCAAGAGGGTGCTTTTTTCACTTTGTCTGAATTTATAAAAATTATTGTTCAAAATCTCTTTACTTCAGTAAGGTTTTCGTATATCACAAACTGATATATGGTCCGATTTTACTTTTTTCCGAAAGCTTTCATGCAGCTGCTTGAAACTGTGAGCAGTCCTAGGAGGAAGTTACATTCACAATATTTGAATGAAGTCCTGGGTGGATACTGTATGTGTAGTCACTGCAGATTGTGTTATTGTCTACTGGTTTTGCTCAGAATAAGGACAAGCACATACTATATTGAAGTTCAAAATAAAAAGCCATTGCAGTTACCAACTTTGTTATGGAGTAAATGAACCATGTAGCTGAAGAAATACCTTGTTTTACAGGCAGCAAGATAAATTTGTTTCTGCTTTTGAGAATAATTTGCACCTTTTTGATTCAGGATGAAAAACGTAGATGAAGAATGTGATTCTAAAATGATAGTTCTTTTGTCCTTAGCATTTGTGGAACAGGTCTTCCACATATCTACCTTGATTATGCTCCTTTAGGCTTGTGTTCTAGTTGTAATACAGACCCTTTATATTTAGTTGATTCTTTGGTGTTAGAGAATACCACCTGCTCATTAAGGAGACTATTTGAGAAAGAAATCTAAAAATTTCATACTTCACAGTTACTGTGATTTTTTTATTTTTTTTTTTAAAGCTGCTAGACAAAAACAAGCACAGGTTCTGTGGGGTGCTGAATACACCCTGCTGGGTGCTGGAGATGTTAAAGTTGAAAGGAATTCTAAACACTTGGTGTTTGCCAGGATTTACCAGATCTGGGGTAATCTCTTCCATGTTATTTTCATGCCGTATAGCAGCTTTCTTTTATCACTGTTCTGTTTTGTGTACCAGAGGCTATTTTTACAGGGAAGTTTCCTGGCTTAATTTGTAACAAACTCTGTTCTCAATGGATTTAGACCAGCATAATAACTGGCTTTAGTTGGCAGTTCCTGTTTTTTTAGTAACAAAAAAATTTAATGAAATGGAAGTACTCAATTACGCTATTTTGCTTTATGTTTTGCTGCTGAACTTGGAAGTTAGGTGGTTATTACTCTGAACTGGGCACATTCTATAGTGGTGTGGTTATTATTTGGTAATGTAAGTTACAATATTGGTAATATGACAGTCTCAAACAATTTTTTTGGCAGGATTAAGCAGAAATGGAGGAAGTACAAGCATTCCTGTAGATCCTCTCCACTCTTCTATTTCTCATCTTTTCACTCAGATCCTAGAACAGTTTCTGAACAATTTCCTGAAATAATGTGGTGACTAAAAACATGTTTGAGTTTTTGGTTGGTGCTGCAGTCTCAAAATAGCTTTAATTATGTTTCAGAAACCTGGTGTGTTCAGTTCTCTAAAAATATCATAAAACAAGGTAATGTGATTTTGCTTTCTGAAATGCACTATTTAAAGTCTCAATTAAGACATAATCATGCTTCCCTTAATGTCAGTGGCTCTAGAAGATCAAACCCCTAGTGGGAACTGGTGAAATGATCTATCTTTTTATCACTAGGACTGTGTGTATTTTTTTCAAGACAGTCCGATTAATACAGTTAGGAGGAGAACTTGCCTGCTGTTTCTTTTCTTTATTGAAGACTGTAAATGTTATGTTGTTAAACTGTTATGAAGTTGCTCAAGACATCTTTGTTCTTTGTTCCTATCCCATTCTTTGTATATACACTGTTTTGTTCTTTTGCATTGAAAGTAGTGATGGAACTTATGAAACTTGTGCTTGTTTCCTGATGTGCATCTGTACTTTTAAAACAAACTTGTTAATTTGGGAAACTGAGAAGGACACTAAACTTTCTAAACTTGCTGGTCTATCTGTAAGAGCAGCAATGAACTCAAAGGAAAGCTTTGTCTTCAATTAACACATAGAGGGTCACTTCACATGTAATCTCACTGTGTGTGATTTGAACAAAAGCATGTCTTTTGTTCAATATTGTCTGAATGATTCATGGAATAGTATACTACTGTAGACAGTACTTTTGAAGAATTTGGTAGATACTTAAGAGTATTGAAAATTGTTGGTCTTTTTTTTTTTCTTCTTTATAAACTTAATTTTGTTCTCTCTTAAAATGGGCAAGGGAGATACAAATAAATGATCCTTTGTTTCCAAAACAAAATTTCCAAAAAACAGTCAGTGGGTGAGTATCTGGAATGTTGTTCTGTTCTTTGTGATTCAATAAACAAGTTGGTGCATTCAGTCCTGTCTTTGTGTATATATTCTGTTTGCTGTTGTTGGCTGACAGGAAAGAGATCCATGGCATTTATACTGAGCGAGTCTGTCAAAGATTTTATAAATATTAAGTTTCAGTTTCTTTAAGATTGGTATTTGAACATGTAATCTCTTGATGAATTTATGATAATGCTGGTGACATTATTATGTAGAATAATAAAATACGGGTTTGTGCAAGGGGATGTATTTCCTTAGAATCAGCAAATAAGTTGGTACTTTTAGTTTATGCATGCAAATATATTTTCATCTAGGTAATTTCCCTCCTTCAATAAATAATTGCATAATATTCAATATTGTCATAAATATTAAGGTGAAGTTAATATCTACTGCTGCATTTAAAAAAAATTGCTAGTATCCTTTGCCAGATGCCTGTGCAGAATTGCAAGAACCGTTTGGTGTTTTTCCTGCTTTAGAAGAGTTTGCTGGTGACCTCCGTATTTAGGTTAGCTTGCTGAATGTTTCCCATTTTTTAAAAATTATTTTTAAATTTTTTTCTGAGAAGCTTTTGTCACCTCTGTTACCTAAAGCATGTCTTTGGAATTTGGGAAGGAGAAAGGCCTGAGACTGAGCCTTTCGATTGACCTGTAATTGAAAGATATACTTTTCTGAAATTGCCATTTTTCTTTCCTTGCTTGGAAACCTCCAGAGCAGCTGTTTTGGTGGGGGGATGGTAGTGCTGAGTCAGGTTCCTTAACATGCTGAATAGTTTGGGAGGATTTGCCCATGGTCCCAGTGACTGTTTCTTTTTAGTTTTTTTCTTTCAATCTGGGTGAGGGAGGAAATGTGGGAGAAAAGAGTGAGAAGAAAGCAAGTGTGTGATTGGGTTGCACAGTCATTATTCCAAAGTCAGTGCTTTTGCTTGTCTAGCTGATGTTAGCAGAAGTAGGAATCTTACTCCTGCAGTTGAGGTTATACATGCTCTTGCTTCCTGGTAATGATTATAAACTTAGACCTTGATGCATGGTGACTCTGCATTGCAGTTAGTCACAATGGGATCAGTTTTCTTTTTAATTTAAAGAAACACAAATGAACTTCCACTTTACTGACTGCCGTGAAAGTCCCTTGGGATGCTACTCTTAAAAACAAAACAAACAAAAAAAATCAGCTAAATTATTACTTTGCAAGCCCACTATAAAAATAGCAGTTTGCAAGATTTTAAGTCTTTGGAGTATTTTGGTGTCTTGTATGCATGTGATAGAGTCGTCGTTTTCATAAAAAGTTGTGGATTGTGGTGTATTTCCTCCAAGAAAATGATTTAATATGTGCATAAAATCTCCTCAAAATGATAGCAGTTAAAGTTAAAAATGCAACCTTTATCTGGAATATTCTTTTCTGAATGCAGCCTTGACAATATTCTGATGCTCTGTTTCTTGATGCAAAAATAGCCAGCCACTACCTCCTGCCAAAATCCACTCCTTACAATAGAAGCCATGAACATGGTGAGAAGAAATCATTCAGTTTTGGAATAAAATATGAATCTTTTTGGAGTCTCTAGTGGAACCTGGTGGCATACATCTTTTGTACCTTTTTAGCAATTACTGTTTGACATGACTGGGGGAGAACAAAGCAGCCAGTGCTATTTCTCTTTACCTTTGAAGATAGATTAACATTCTTGGTGGAATTAAAAATCCCAACAATGTATTGTCTGAAATAAAAGGGCAAACAGTGTATATGGAAATGGTTGATCACATGTTTGTAAATGACTGCTAAGTTTGAGAAGGAAAAGGTAAACTAAAGAACGACTTGTGTCACCTTCTGTAAGGGGACACATGTCTGATCTGTGAAGAACTTTGTGCAGGTGGATCTACAGACCTATGCACAGCTAATTATGGGATTCTCACAATTTAAAATGTAAACTTTTACTGGCAGGGGTATTTCTTTACCATTGTTGTGCATGGCTTTGTTATTTGTAAGCAAACTATGAAGTTCTTTTATTGTGATTGAGTAGATGTTACATTTTTGAGAAACGTTTGGTGTGATGCTCATGCAGTTCCCACATGCATTAGCTTTTTACCTGACAACTCTTGTGACTGATCAGCATCTGTAGTTTCCAAATTGTGAAAAGATGTTCAAAAAAAGGCAGTGTGGAAGCTTGGTATCAAGAACTGCTTTTGGTGGAGATTATATACTTCAAGGAGTGCAGAAGATAGAGCTTTTAAAGTGTTTTGTACACTATGCCTTGCAGGCCAGAGTTTCATTGCCTACCAAAGCCAGCAGTGTGTCTGCTACCACTGCCTGTGGTGGCTTAAGGTGCTTTATTTGTTGGAGACTGGAAGTTTTGTCTGTACAGGATAGTAAAGGTTAGGCAATGTACTGGCCTAAGTGAACAGGTCACCACTTTGCTGCCCAGAAGAGCTCTGCCTGTAAACCTGTAATTTCGATGCTTATTTTGTTCTGAGGTAGAGTGCTTCTGAGTATTTTATTCTTGTATTTAATTCTGAGTAAACTTTTTTGTAGAAAAGGAATCTAAATCTGCTGTATCAGGTTGGGTGAAATCCATGGGAGAGACAAATAGTGTGTGTATTAAATCATGGGCAGTATTTGTCAGACATTTAGTCCATATGAGCTACAAAAATGAAATTGACTCATGGGAACTGTCTGCTTAGCACTTACTAGTGTGGAAGTAGGAAGGCTGTATTACTCCTTCACTGTAGGAAACTTCAAATAGAACTTTGCTAAAACTTTGATCACTTATGTTTTGTCATCAGCGTCCTGTTTAAGATTGCTATGCAACAGAAGAAATTGATGCCAATTCTACTCTGTTGGTAATTTCAAATAACTGTGTTGAGAACTGCTATATATAGCTACAGCATTTCTTTCAAGGGCAGGTGTATGCCTAAACTTGAAAGTCTCTGGATGCATATCTTGTGGGTTAACATGTTTATAACCTATGTGCATGTATTTAAAGATGCAGGGTAGTGTTTTGTCAAAGATTCATGTAATTTGACAGAGGTACTCTCCTGCCTTTTTATTCTTTTGCCTAAACTTCATAATCTTAGTATATTTTTTCTCTTAATCTCCTTTATGAGAGAGGCAACTTCCTATGACATGGCAGTCCTGACTTACTTGTATTTGTTTTTCATTTAGAGTAAGCTTTTGTTTTTAACTAGTTTTCCTCATTGCAATAACAGAAGACCTGCAAATGAAATGCTATGCTAATTCTCTTCTTGCATAGGTAATATTATTTCCTTTCATTTTCTGCCTCTTTACTATTGATTTACAATCAGGCAGACCAGCTTGTCTGGTTATGGTAAACTCTATCCATTCTGATCTATGGTGATTTGTTAATTTGTCCTATTCTGTATAATTGATGTAAGCTAGTGTGCTAACTTTGCAAATATGATGTCGTTCTCTGTTTCTAAAATCAGTTTAAAATGTTCCATTAATAATAGTGGAGTTAGATTTTACATGAATAATTAAGAGATATGTCTTTGAAACAAGAACTTCTGTTGCTCTGTGGATTCCAATTTACTTTTGTGTCAGAGCAGATGAAGCTTCAGCTTAGAATTCAACAAGGTTTTCTTAATAATCACTTCTGTTTTCTGCCTGCGGTTTAAGAAATGATGTATTTTATATTGATTGATGATCTGTGTTCAGTAGATCTACATTACAGACTGAATGCTTAAGAGTTCATATGTATTCTTCATAAAGCATGCATATCAAAGGAGTTAATTCTGATTTTAAAGATTAATTCAACTTAGTAATGGGGTTTTTTTGCACACTCTTACAGCTGAAATATGTTGAAGCAATAATGTGTGTGGTAGAACCATTTTCCCTATAACAATATGACTATTCTGTTCTGTACTGTAGCTGAAAAGTTATTGCAACAGGACCAAAATCAATCTACCAAATACACACTTTACTAGCCAAGATGCATTTTTACAACATGCTGTATTTTCGTACACAAGGGCTTTTGTTATTGACAGTGGTGTGTTACATGAGGAGGGATATGAATGTGCTGTGTCTTTTTCATCCCAAGGCTAAGAGGTAATTACTTTTGAGGGAAGTTTTGAGGAAGTTTTAACATTTAATTATTGAAGCCTGTTTAGCTTGGGTTGACCTGCTGAAAAGCAGCTCTGAGGAGGAGGACCTGGAGGACCTGGTGGGCAGCATGCTGTCTGTGAGCCAGGAGTGCCTTTCTGGCCAAGAAGGCCAGTGGTATCCTGGGGTGCCTCAGGAAGAGCATTGACAGCAGGTTGAGGGAGGTAATCCTGCCCCTCTGCTCAGCCCTGGTGAGGCCACATTTGGAGTGGCATGTCCAGTTCTGGGCTCCTTAGTACAAGAGAGATAGGAGCTCCTGGAGTGGGTCTGGTGGAGAGCAACAAAGATGATCAGGGGACTGGAGTATCTCACTGGGAGCTGGGCCTGTTCAGCCTTGGGAAGAAATGACTGAGCTGGGACCTCATCAGTGGCTACAATATCTGAAGGGAGGGTGCCAAGAGGATGGAGCCAGGTTCTTGGTGGTGCAAGAAATAGGACAAGAGGAAATGGGCAGAAACTGATGGGTGGGAAGTTCTATGAGGGTGACTGAGCACTAGTGTAGGTTGCCCAGAGAAGTGGAGTCTCCTTCCTTGGAGTTATTCAAAGACTGTCTGGAAGTAATCCTGAGTAACGTGTACTCTAGGGATCCCTTCTTGAGCAAGGAAGTTGCACTAGAAGACATCCAGTAGTCATCTTCCTACCTCTGTCTTCTGTGATTGTTGTGATAAGTGATAGAATGCATTTGTCTTCTTTTGGTTAGTGACTTAAAAGTGACAATGCTCTGCTGAGTCTTCATTCCTAATTCATGCCCTATAGTTGGTTCTTTCTGATTTGAATTTGAGTGGATTCTGAAATTTGAGTGACTTCTATATTAGCTGTGGAAAAGAACACTAAATGAAAGGTTTTTGGTTATCATGTTTCTAAAGATGACCTATATCCTGGACTGGGCAAAATTTTTTTGGGGGAAGAAGACTTTGTTTTTCATGGTACGTATTTTGATCATAATCTTATTTGAAGAAATATTTTCTTGAAATTAGAGGTTAAGGTCATGTTGAATTATTAGAACCTAGTTTTATAAACATATGAATTTATTTTATACATCTCTTTGGTTCCTTTTATATTGTTGTATTTGTCTTGATTAAAACTTTTGTATAGGTGTTTAATATCTGTACAGTATGTAATGTTGGTGCTGTACTGTAAAGTTTTCAAATATTTTGAATAGTTTCTACAGCAACTAGACTTAATCTACTTGTTTGTTTAGTATGCCTTAGGACTCCCTTGTTTCAGTATTGCTTCCTGGGCAGGAGACTGTCATGTAACCTCTCTGGGGTGATTGTTCTCTGTGGTGTGAGAACTGCTCCAGTTACCTCTGTGTGTTGAGAGAATCACTGCTGAAATGCTAGATACCGTTGATTACTGAAAGTGAGTTAAGACGCTGTTCAGACCTGTCAGGGTTAAGTAAGGATTTTCAGTCTTTAACCTGTTTAATGATACTTTAACTTCTTAGTCATTCAGTTACTGTCTTCTAGATTGTTACAATATCTTCCAGCTGGTTTCACATTGTTATTGTATGGCTGTAGAATGCATAATTCAGTTGGACTTGGTTTCTAGTTTAGCTATCAAATACAGTCTTTATTCCACAGAATGGGTGAGATTGGAAGGTACCTCTGGGGGTCAGCTGGTTCAACCCCTCAGCTCAAGCAGGGATACTCAGAGCTGGTTGGCAGGACCATGTCTGGTGGGTTCTTGACTCTCCAAGGATGGAGACTCCACAACCTCTCTGGGCAACCTGTGC
The DNA here is from genome assembly GCA_013400775.1 of Chaetops frenatus. Taxonomy (NCBI): domain Eukaryota; kingdom Metazoa; phylum Chordata; class Aves; order Passeriformes; family Picathartidae; genus Chaetops; species Chaetops frenatus. Next base: position 16,432 of record VZTR01000771.1, read on the forward strand.
CAGTGTTTGGGCACGCTCACAGTCAAAAAAAGTTTCCAAATAGTCAGAGAGAACTTCCAGTGTTTCTGCTTGTGCTTCTTGCCTCTGATCCTGTCACTGGACACCACTGAGCAGAGCCTGGCTCTGTCCTGTTGGCACTTTCCCTTCAGACATTTATGTATATTGATGAGCTTCCCCCTTAGCCTTCTTCAGGTTGAACAGTCCCAGCTCCCTCAGCTTTTCCTTGTAGGAGAGTTGCTCAAACAAAAAAAAAATCTATGAACATATCAACATAGGCACTACTTAATAGTAGTGTGTCAGATTTTGTTGATGAAAGCTTTTACTGTGTGCAACAGGAACCATGACCCCCCCCAGGTAAGAGTAAGAATTTAATAGATTGCTTGCAGCTACCTTATTGTGTTTAGTGATTAATTTTGTTCATTTTGAAAATCTTTAAAAGAATTCCCTGGAATTCTTCAAAAATTCCTTTTAAATGCTTCCTGCTCATTCTTATGAATGTATCTGCCTTTTCACTTTTATTCTATTTGAAGGTTTGCTTACAAATAAGCTGTCTATTTTCACAGCTATTTCAGAGTGAATGAAAGTGATGAATAACTTTGGTAGCTTAAAGTACTGCATCTACTGAACAATTCCTGCTAGAGTTACGGGGAAAGTCGTTAAAATATTCAGCAGTTGGAATGTTTTCAGCAATGAAGTTTTGAATTAACACAAGTGTAAAAGTCGATTTCCTAAAGTTAGGAAATCTAGGTTTGTGTAGAACCTGGCAAGTGCTTCTTGCTCCCTGAAGGCCAACTCGTGTTCAGCTCCTGAGGATCAGGTTACTAAGCCCATGGAGACTGCCATTCTGACTGACCAGGAGAATACTGCTCCCCGTGGCTTGTTGCTGCCTGTCCCTGTGCGGGCTTATTGCCCTCCTTGGATATGCTGGAATCACAGTGGCACCTAGTCACTTTGTAAACCTGTCCTGTTGAAATGATCTGTGTTTAAACAAATCATATATCCCCTGCTCCTAAATCCCCTATTAAAGCCTTTATGCTAGTACAGCTGATTCTAGCAGAAACAAGTTAATAAGTTTCTGCCTTACTCAGAACGAAGGCAGACTCAAAGGGATGGTAGCTTGGGATTGGGGTAAATGGGTATGAGAAGAAAAATAAGCCACTGAAGTTGATAAACTTTTAACTTACTTAGAGCTGAATTAGTATTTGACAGAAACCTTATTGAGAGGGAGTAAGGTACTTAATTTAGGCTGATTCAGGTACCTAATTTAGCTTTTGAAAGTCAGTTCTGAGTGCCATCTGTTTATGATGTGTCATTATAAAAAATGTTATTTAGTAAAACATTTGAAGAACTTGATGAACCGAATAATCTTTAAATAATTTCTTTCATCCACAAAATATGAAGATCCCCTTTATATGGATGTGGTTTGTCACCAAAAATTGTCTCCCCCTTCTCCAGCATATAAGTTTATCTTGCAACATTGAAAGTGTGAATTATTAAAAGCTTTGAAAGTTGGAGAGACTGTGTAGTCGGTAAGGCTTGTATTGCATGATGGAGTTCATCACTGCTAGATGCTGTGGAGGCAAAGGTGTTGTTTTCTGTGACTCTGCAGGTTGCTGCTGTTTGGAGAAGATTATTTTTAGGGTCTTTACCTCCCTGTGAGTGTAATAGGAGGGGAGAAGTTGCTACAAGTTGACTTCCTAACCTTGGAGCTTATTGATAGCTAATGCTGTTTTATTTGATCACCTAAGATCTGACACTGCTAATGTTGTAAGCCTGGAAATTTGTGTATGTTGTCATGTTTATGATTTTTTTTTTTTACTGATATCTAGAAAAGTTTAATGGAAGATTAAAAATAAGGCTTTTATCAGTGTGCACACATTTGTCCATCATCCTGATTTTGGTATCAGAACTGTGTAGGAAGCATACACCTGCTGAACAGTGTTTCTCTGTTTAGAGATGGGTTCTTTAATTGATACTCAGTTATGGCTTTCAGTACACACAGGGTTAAGGGAAAAGGTTGCAGTAATATCTAGTGAGTTTTTTCCTTTAATGTGCTCATTAGCTGTGGCAAGTGCAGGTTTTAGCACATGTCAGTAATTTACATTTCATTGCTGAGTGGCTGCCCTTGTTCAAGAGTTGTTTTTGAGCCTGATGAATATACTTGTGTTGGGAATAAACTGAGTAGAAGAATTGAAAGCCAAATACCCTGCCAGGCTTTTCAATTGATGCTGAAGTTTCTAGTGGGCCATTGATTAGTAATGCATGAAGCAGCAGAAAAATGCAAAGATGATGTCTAGAAAGGTTACTTCGGGTAGATTTACCCTCAAACTCCTCTTCCTTTGTAACTACCTTTACAATAATTTTCCTCAAAATTTCTCTTTTAGCAGTCCTTCTCTTAATACAAGAATGTGGTACATTAGATGGACATCCCAACTAGGTTACTTATTTAGAGGTGGTACAGAAAAGCAATGCTTATGCAGTGAGTCCTAGAAAAAGATCATCTTACAAGCTCTGCAGTTTTATACTCTCAGATTATGATGATGGAGATCTCAGTGAATATTTACTCTTGTACTTTTTTCTTTCCTCTGCCTCATCTCCTACTGACTGGCTTGAAGATGTGTTTGGTTCACTGCAGTAATGGCAAATATGTGTGTTGGGATGCAGTAACAATGTGGTTGGCAATTCAGATGCAAAATAAGGGTTGCTTTTGGGGGAAAATTGATGCTTTTATGTAACAACAGCTTAGTTTGGTAATAAAACCATATGATTAGCTAAATGTATTCTTGATGGAGTGATATTCTTGCTATTTTCCAACCTACTCTATTTTCAGAGCACTATGTGGAAACTTGTACTGTGAAATTATACTTCCTTTGTCGAGAAGCCTGCATATATTTTCTATCCGAAAGGATAGATATAGCTGAATTTACATATGTACACAGACAACGAAGCATTTTTATTCCAGATGCCTGTTAGGATCATACTGGCATGTTCTTCAGAGCTCTTGCAAAAGAGTACTAGTGCTTACTCTTTCCCACTTTCACTCTTGGGTATTGTGAACACTGTTTATATTCAAGTTACTTATTATACAGTTTGGGGATGGGGAATTCATAAAACATTTAGAATGGGGGCAAAACCAGCAAAAGATACTCCAGAACATTCCTGTGAATAAAACCTGCCAGTTTATTGTGTAAGAATTTGAAACTTTTTATTAGCCTATCTGAACATGGTTGCNTATTGTTCATTTGCAAAATAGCTGTTTGTGTTGTCTGGGAAGGCTGAGTCCTTTACCTTTCCTGTTAGCATGGAGCTATCCGCAGTGGTAATTCAATGACTGAGGTTGTGATTTGACAAACAAATACTAGTTGAGTTACAAGTAGTAAAATATCTGTGGATGTTACTGGGAAAACATTTTTGGTTGCAAGTCACAACTTTTTTCACAGCTTGTTATAAAAAAACCTGGGGAAAATTATGCTTTCTCCATGAAAAAAAAAACCTTGTGTTTTTTTTGCCTCGTGATTAGGACACTTGTATGTTCTTTGCTCTCTCAGAAATCTGGAGACACTTGCGTGGCAAAGTCATTGAGACTTGCAAACAGTCGAGGTTGCCTCAGTAGAGCTTGCACAAAGGTGGGGAGAACATTTTATTATTTACACTTAGATTGGTTTTAGTTTCTTTTTCAGTCACAACTAAAGTCATAAAGTATTTGCAGGTTATGTCTTAGAACTGGGCTGTGGTTCTGAATGGATCCAAATTCAGAGGGCTAAGAGTGCTTTCAATGACAATTTCCTCTTGGAGGTTTATGGTAGGGCAGGCTTCTGGGCTGAATAGGTCCACTAGCTCTGACCTACTCCTGCCTGGGAATGTGCTTCCTGATGGCTAACAAAGCACATCCTGTGGCTGTCGTGGGTGCCACTGCCCTCCCATGTCATTCAAGTAACATGAAGTTGTACCCTAAGGCATTGTCTGTCATATGCATTTGTGTGCAGGGTTGTGCAGCTGTTATAGGCAGGGGAACTGTTTGCTTTCTGCATCTTACAGCTTTTTGGAGCATTGCTCCTTGTCTTGATTGAATGTCTTGTACCTTCCTCTATGTTCTCTGGTAAGAATAGGTTATAACTGTGAATGCTGGAGCAAAGCTGTTACCACACTACAGGTGGTTCTGAGGAGATGAATGATTCTTTGGTCTTTGGGACAGGATCTGATCTCAAAATGTAGGATGTTCCTACAGATTGATAATTTTGCTGGTTTTTTGGGAGGGAGTTGTTTGTTCTCTTAGTTTAAGTTTAGAATTGGCTTTCTATGGAGTGAGAGCAAGGTTCTTGTCAGCCAAATTTGTGGCCCATAACCATATTTGTCTTCAAGGAGATTCTTGGTAGAAGGCACCTAGGGAATTCAACACCCATGCAGCCCATACTGCAGTATTCAAAGGATAATTTTCAATTTGCTCAATTTAAGTAGTTGGCATTGTGACATATGTGATACTTCAGAGCATTAATTGATCTATCCTAAACTGTGATTAAAAATTTTTAGTCTTTGGGAAGACAATAATTATACATAAGTTAGGAATGAATTTAGGAAGCCAGAGAATAATATATATACGGGATATGGCAATCTCTTATTTTCAGTGTATATTTTTATTCTGCTTGCAGGAAGAACATGTTGTTCTAAGGTGGTACCAAACTGAAACATTTGAATTTTGTAAGGCTGGCACTTTTATTAATGGGTTCTGTTTTAATAATGTACATAAATAATTCCTGTAGCAGCAATATTATAAAGCTGTGACTTCTTTTGGTAAATGGCTGTAGTGGACTACCCAAGTACTGTGTGAGCTGCTGCATGTACAAAAGCTGAAAGTGCATTATGTCTGTATATGGAGAACATGCCTCTTAGCACAAAAGGGCTGCTCAGGAATCCTGTGTGTAAATTTGCTTTTCAAAGGCAGGTGGCAGGTGTGCTGCAGAGTGGTGCTTCCACCTATCCCACCAAGAGAAGTTGTTTAATTTGCTCAGGCTGGAATTTAGAAAGAATAAGTTCCCTGCCCAGACTTTTGGGCAAGGCATCTTGCTGCCGAGCTGTGCTTAATCTTATGGTATTAAATTCAAAGCCACCATACTAAAATAATGTCGGGCTATTTAAAAACAGGTTACTCAAAAGGTAAAAAAATGCCTGAATGAAGACTGCTTTCATTTAGGTTGTGTGTATGTAAGCATTGACAGAGTTTTGCATTACATAGTTGCTTGCTTGCCTCCAAGCAAGGTGAGAGTCATGTAAGCTATTTCTTTGTGTTCATTCTTCAGTGTTTGGCTTCAGACAGTATTCAAACCTTGCACTGGGGACGTGTATATTTAATTTATCTGGGAAACTTTGTCCATTTCTATTGTTTCTGTGAATTTATACATGTTAATATATTTATTCTCAAAATATCTTGTTGCTCTTGAGGTGAGTAGGCGAGTATCCTGTCCTGCTAGTTCCTTGCATGTTTTTTTTTTGTCTTTATGTGTCCAGTAATGTCATGGCTTTTCATCTAGAAGGCACAGAAAGCTCAGGAGATAAGTGGCTTTATTTGCAGTTATTTCCACCTCCAAGGAGCAATTTCAGATAGTCTGGGCATCCAATGGGTGGAGTGTGCTTTGATGGTAATGAGATTTCATGTACCTGACGCCTAGACTCTCCCTAGAAGGTGATGCAAATTGAGGTTTTTCCATAGCTTATAAACTGAAATATGGCTAACTTTTTCACGAGAATAATAATGGCTTTATTTATATCACGCTTAGCATGGTACAGTATGGCTTCCATTCTGCTTTCATAGTTGTTAACTGAAGCCTGCCAGCTTTTGTATGAAACTCCTTTTCACCTTATTGTGAAAAACAGCTTAAACAGTATTACTGCTGTTCTTTCTAACTTTTCTTATGGAAAGTTCTAGCCTTTTGCAGATGCTAAGAGAAATTATTGTGCAAGAAATCTTTGGAGTGGAAGAACTTGAGTCCACTGAGATTTAAAATTTGACAAACGTATATTCAAGGAAGTGTTTCCAAAGAGCGAATAAAAGGCACTCTCGGTTCTGCTCTTGTGTAGACGGTCTCTATCTTTCTCCTACACCTTATACCAAGATGTCTCTATGATAAAGAATTAACAGTTTATCTACAAGATTTTGTTTCAGATATGTTAGGTTGCGTAGTAGATTATAATTTTATCTTCTTTTGTTTTACAGCAGGTTTTGGGGGTTTTGTATTTAGTTACTTCCAAATACACAAAACACTTCTCCAGTCATTTCAGTACTAGATAACTTTAGGGTTCATTGCCCCTGAACGTTTTTAAAATTATTAGTTTCCTAATGCTTATGGCTTTAATTTACCCCCTACTGATATCTTTAAATGGATTTTCAGAATTTTGAAAGTGTGCTACTACAGTTGTATTTCAGTATTGGTCCTGACTGACACAGAATTTCTTAAGTAGCCTCTACAATTAAAGGGATGGGAAGTTCAAACAACTCCTACAGCAAGAAGGCAAAGATTCTCTTAAATTTGTATTTGGTTTCTTAGAATGTTTTTGCATTGATTATTTCTGGTAATTTGCCTGTTGCTTTTGCAAGTGCTTTTCTCTCCAATGTAACTTAAATATGTTAATTTCAGTATCTGTTCTTCTAATGTAATATACTTAATGTTAAAATATTTGCTTTGTTTAAAAAATAACAGATACAAATCTGACACAATGCATGCCTCACAGCACCAAAATATCCATAAAGGATGGCTTACAGTGTTGAGTACACATATTGTATCCATGGATGAATGTATTACTGCATGTTTGCACATTATGTTCTTAATATAATTCAGGCTATTGTTTTAGCTTCAAGTGCCAGAAAACTAAGGAACTATTTTTCTTTGAATTTACAGTTTGAATTTTCCATTACAGCCTAAAATTGAGGAAGTAGTGATGAAGTATCTGCAGTATGTTCATGCATGTACTGTAATCTATATAACTTTGAATCATTTACCATCCTGCCACATTTCTGTGGAAAAAGTATCATTCATGAGGACTTCAAAATCAGGCGTTCTTCTTGCAGTTAAACCCCAATGTTATCTTTCCCTCTCCCTCTTGAATCTGTTTTCTGGTGGGCTTTTTTTCCCCCCAGTTTCTGACTACTGTATGATTTAGGAGAAATACATAAATATGTTGTAATATTTGAGGTTCCACAGTATGGGAGACTAGGAGATTTGTGACTAAAGTTTAAAACTGGTTAAGAACAGCAGAAGAAAAGGGGATGGAAAAACCCTACCAACCCAATCTCCCAAAAGTTTTTGTTTGTGTGTTAAGATTCTGGTCCAGCTAATTCTTAAAAAGCCTGCATTCTGTGCAGGAATGGTTTCCTGAATCTGTGACTCCACGAATGAAATAGTTATATTGCCATGTATTCTCAGTGTCATATAATGGCACATCAGTCTTGATGAACAGTACTATAAAAATGCAACCATTGCAACTACCTTTGAAAAATAGTGAAAGAAAACAGAGCCTTTAGGAATAAGAAAATGTTATTCCCTTTTAAGGAGTTTCTGGTGTAGTATGTGTGTATCTTGGTCTGGTAGAGTGAAGTAAAATCTGATTATTTGATTCTATTCTAGGAATGACAAATCTTCGTAAAATACTTGAGCTGAAAAGCTACTGCAGGGATAAGTTAGAGGAGTTGCAATTGGGATGGAACTTACATAATGAATAGCCTAGGTAATGATTAGGTTTCAGCATGGATAAATAAAACTTTGTAGCTCATGTTCCTGTGATAGTTGAATGCCAGTGATAAAATGAGTGATGTAACATAATTAATGTTACTATTAAGAGTTTAAATTTAACTTCTGGTTGCTTACTCTTATTTGAGTATAAGACTCATGGTTCGATCTTGTATTTCCCTATATAAGGTATCTAGAGTTTGGCCTTTGTTACTGTCTTGTAACAAAATTATAAGCCTGAGGTTTCTCATTCATATTGGACTGTGTTTTGAGGATTGCAGTGAAAGCTACATGTAGCTAAAATGTAGCAGCTTATGATAATTTTTCCAAAACAGAGATTGGTCAGGGTGCCCTACTGTTGCAAAGTACAAAAACTTGAACCTCAGTCTTAAAATTGTCACAAAGCTCTCACCTTTTGACTTGGAGGTGAGCTTTTGAGTGGTAATTGTAATTTTTTTTTTTAATAATAGAGAACATCTGAGATGCCTTGTTGGAAAGGAAAGGAAATACTATTAGGCTTCAAGCAGTTGGTATGTCTGGCTGCTCTTTTGAATTGTGTGCTTTAAAGAAATTTAGCATTCAGCTACATTATCTGCGTTGTAATAGCTGGTAATGGAGATACTTCCTTAAAACAAGGATTCAGTGTGATCTTTTGGGGAGTTTTGAAACTTAAATATGTCATGGTGATTAAAAAACAAAACAAAAAAAC
>VZTR01000772.1:23196-69914 GCA_013400775.1 Chaetops frenatus
TCGTGATATGTTTTAACTTATTGTCTGTGCTTATTTATTGAATTTTGGGTTACTTAATAAATGTTTGAGCTAATATAAAACATATTACTTGACTTTTCCGGACACGTTTATATCAAGTTAATGTGAATGGATAAATAAAATCATTTTCAGTATGTGATATGAAGAATTATAGATTTTGATGTGGCGTGTGAGATATGAGAGGTGTCTTCAACTGCAGGCAAAAAAAAAAAAAAANAAAAAAAAAAAAAAAAGACAGGACTTCCTTCTGTGGTATTCACTGAGTCCTTTGTCACAAGTTTGGGGATAGTTTGCTTGCTTAACTTTGCATTGATGCCTTTCACTTGTCACAATTTTAATACTTCATGATTAATAAACTTTTGTTAATCTTTCCGTGTGGTTGGCCTTTCAACTGCGAGTAACAAGAAGTTCCGTGGTGAAGCAGGGCAGGGGCAAGGGATGAAGGAGAGTGGGTCAGCGGCAGGCCAGGGCAGGCAGGCAGTGGAGGGATGATTCTTCTTTTTCAGAACGTGAAGTGAGGGCACGGCTGCTGTCAAAGCAAGCCCCATGGAAGAGAGAACTCTTGCTTTGCTCTCCTGCAAGCTTTGATATGGTGGGAAACAGAAATGCAATACACTGCCGAGCAACATACAGCCAGGTTTGGGCTTCTTTTTTTCTTCTTCCCCCCTAGCCCTTGCCTTTTATGCAATACACTGAGATCTCTTCTCCTTGTACATCAATTACACACCTCTTAATTACACACCTGAGAGTGCCCGACTCCATAGGCACCCACAGAAGGGTCCTTGCCCGCTCCAAAGTGCATATTACATGTGCATATTTAATTTAAAAGAGAAATAAAAGTAGAATAAATTATTGGTGATCCAGACCACAAGTGAGTCCTCTGGGAGTCACCTGAGGAAACAGCCCTACGCCCTTCTGCAGGAGTCTGCTCCTACAGGTGCTGAAACAACCCAGGATGCTCAACGTGAGGTAGCCTAGAATAGGCAAGACAGGTCCCAGACCACAACCCACACCGTGGTAGCATCTGGGAAAAGAAGTCACCGTGTTCTGTCTCTCCTTCCAGCCCTGCCTCTAGTCCCTAGCCTAGCCTTGGGCAGAGCAGCTGCCCCTCTGCACCCAGGCTTAGCTCTGAGATTGAAGTCGGTGATCAGTTTAGATCGGCTGTCAAAGATGTGGGCACAGAGGGTGCTTATGGAGCAGAGCTGGTGAGAGAGCCTTCAGCTTCTCTATCCAACAGGTAGAGACCCTGCATGGGCCAAGGGGAGTAGCAGCCAGCTGGGATGTCCCTTGGTCTTCCCAGTTACACAGTGTCCTCTTCGCCTTACTGTGCCCTGCCAGGAGGGCAAAGGTCTCCACTTACATGCAGAAGAGTGCAAATCTCACTCTACTTCTTCCAAATGTATGGAAGGTTGTTTACAAGCACATAATTTTTACAGCTGCTTTATAGTGCTATAAGCAAGACAGCTTTATGATGTAGGAATGTCGTAAAGTGTGGTATGGAAGATCTTAAAAAAATATGTGCTTTTTAATGGTGGAGAAAAATGCTCTCTCTCTGGCTGGGGGCAGGGGATTGAGACGCAACCTGTAAGATCCAACTCTTGACAGTGAACACTGCAGCTCTGTGAAAGGGGCCTTACAAAAGTCCTTCGGCGTAATGCTTGCTCCTAAAACGCCCGTCATTTCCTCCATATTCTAATGCAACTCTAGTCCTGGTCATGAGCAAAGCTTTTTGATCCTACACAACTTTGATACAAATTTGATTTGTTTCCATAGCAATAGGTCCTTGTGTTTGAGTCCTGGAGATTTTTGAAATTATATGTACCCCTTGGCACCTGCTGAAGCTTTGCAGCATAAAACATTTAAGCCGATGCTTTTATGTGTTTAGCATGGGTGGAAGGAAGGAGACCACAGACTTCGCTCACATATGCTACATGGTTTGTCTGAATTATTTTACTATAAAGTCTCAATCTTGCTGATGTTAAAAGATAAAAATTAAACAGCACGATCCAGTTCTATCAAAAAACATGAACAGCTTTGCTTCATTCACTTAAAGTGATCAAAATAAATGAGTGAATTCCATATAAATTGAGAGGGAATAGTTATGCTGAATAACAATTAGCCTATTACTGACTAAGTAGGTAACACCAGGCACCGGGGCTATTACAAGCTGGGATTATTTACTTATGTTAAGGTGCATTTTAGCCTTAAGCTGTTCCACCCAGTGTGTAAGCAGAGTGAGATTTATGTTCTTATGTATGGATTCATTTCCACGTCGGCACATATTCATGTAATTCTACTTTCCTCTAAACACAACATCACCCCTAATGTCTAAGGAATATACATAAAGATAATGTCACTGAACCTTTCATTTGCTCTCTTGATGAAATGCTTTGACACTCTCTCTCTCCTCTCTTCCTCTGCTTAAATCCCCATGGAAAGGCAGAATCTGCTCTTACCCGCTGCTGGAGATTGCAATCACTGAGCAATTACTACTGTGGGAAGAAAGTTTGTGCAAGGCAAGGGATCAGGTAACATTGCAGCATGGATTATATTATTGTACTAGCTGTAATGATCCCTGCTCTTAGAAATGAAGATGTGGTTTAATTTGTGTTGTGGTATTTAAATTTTCATTTTTCAGAATAAAAATCTCTGCACATGAAAATGTATCTTGCAGTAATGGAGGTATGGCAGTTAACCTGTCAGTTGAAAGTATGTAACCTTCCTTTTCTCCTTTTCATGACAAAGGTAATCTCATCTGAGGGCATTTATGTGAAGAAATAACAGCATGGCATGGTGAAACCACTGGCTCATTAATCCTGGCATCTACTTCCTGCAGGGCTTCTTGATTAGTTAGATTCATTCATCGGGTATTTCAGAGTTTTTGATTTCTCACCACTGGTTAGGTTCACTGAGCTCAGGCTAAATTGAGCCAGAAGCAATGTTTATTAGTAATTTTGTAATACAGACTACTCTTATAATTCAGTACAAATATTTCATCTGAAATATATCCATTCACTCTAACACCTAATGCAGTTTGCAGCTGTGTTCAGAGAGAACTGAGAGAACACGGTGATTTGGCATGTATTTTCTGAATTATTAACACGAAAGCTAGTAACAAAATCTTCTTCATTTCCAAAAATGCTGGACTTAAGATTCCTTTCATTCTAAAGCAAGCTCTGACAGGGAGACGACCACCTCTTGCCCACTGTTAAGGCTGAGCTCAGGATGGTTGGTCTGGGAAGCACGGCCTTGCAGGATAGAGATGAAAGGGAGAACAAAGGAATTTTAGTTTTTCCTTCATGTGTGTTATAAACACAGGAAAAATCCAAATGCCACAGAAGGGAATGGGAGAGGAATCCTCAGAAATTAGCAACCTGTAAAGTCACAGGTATGTCTCAACTGTTTGGTAGCTGAAACAGAGTTACAGCTTGGACAGTAGAGACAAAGAAGCAAAGACTCTTATCCTGCAGCCTTTAAAGCCCATACTGACCTGGCAGTGACTTCAGCAGATGCATGTGTGAACATTTGCAGGGTTGGTGCTCAAAATTGTTCTGCCACTCAGACTTCTCACAGTGAAAAACTTTCTTTTCTGGAAGAGATAAGAGGACCACACACTAATCACATTCAAGTCTCTGACCGTACCTCATGCCACATCAGCTCATCCAGCCATGGAGGAGGTAAGACCTGGGGCCTGAGAGCCAAGTTTGGCTTCACAAATGCATGTGATATACCCAAAATCCACTGGACAGCTGACAGCCATGTCCTGACTCAGAGAAGCAGATGTAAAACCCACTGGCTCCTTTTAAACATCATGCACCAATCATTACGCGCGCACCGATGGAACTGGGAGAGAACAACAGAGGTGGTGGTGGTGGTGGTGGAAGGGGACAGTAGGGGTGCAACAGTTTTAATTTTTCACCTGATCCCAACATGGATAGCAGCAAGAGTCAAAGGGGATGGTCTTGCCTGGGATGTGGCAGGGGATGCTGCTTGATCAACCAGCACACTTGTATTTAAGCTGTGCTTCAGGGGCTTATATTAACAGTCATGCAAGGCCTTCTGTGAAATTTATTTCTACTCCTCAAAGGAAAACTGGTAGCAGGGTGTCTCCCTTCTCATGCTTCTCACAGCCAGGGCTCATGCACAGATGAGTCTGTTTTTGACTTCCACCTGAGATGTTGTACAATGGTATGGGTGGGAGGCTGCCTCTCTTATTTGCCAATAAATTTCGTCTGTTTCAGCTTCTCCCATGACTGTCTTTGAGGCTTAGGAGTGCTGTTGCATCATTCATCAGTGCTAATGCTTAAATACATTTTTCAGAGCTAAAATTACGCTTTCAGAGGCACTGAAGTCGGCCAGAGGAGAATCCCTCCCCAGGAGCAAGGAATCCATAGGTGTTTGTCCAAAATTTGCCTTTGGAGGTTATATAAGCACTCTGCAGAGATCCTTACCCTCCTTCGAAGGTCGAGAGGGAAAATGCAGAATATGCTTAATTCACTGTCTCTGAGGGTGACGTTCTCTCCTGACCCCCATAGACAGTTTGTGCCTTGGAGTATGAAGTTTGATTAGCCTTTTCTCGCAGCACTGGAAGCATCATGGTAGTGATCCAAAAAGTACTTGGGGAAAAAAACAAACTATGGACTTTCTTTCACTGACCTCCCGCTACAGTGAATTTCATAAGCTGACAATGCACCCTGTAAGGACACATTTCTTTTTTACTGGTTTCAATTTATTGCCCTTTAATATAATTTAAGTGGCGGCTATGATTCCCTGTGGCTCCTTTACAAGCTTTTAAGGTTTATTTTTTTTGCTCAACATTTTAAAGAGCATTTCTGAATGGCTACAAGCAGCGTCCCCTGGTTTTGGTGTCTAATAATTAACAGGGAGCACCAGTCCCTGCTTCCATGTATAAACATTACTTTACAGTGAAATTCCCATGTGCTGGGAGGCTGTGAATTTGAGCTTCCTGCCTCAAAGTCCAGGAAAAACTTGATTTTACTGTAACACAGAGCCTCCCCATGCCATTGAATCTGAAGGAGGATTTGGTTGTGCCATAATCACAGTCCATGTGAGTCAATAGTACACTGGGAGAGTAGAAGACCCTTGAAGAAGACAGAGTGGTCCAGCTGTTTGCCATGGCTAAAGCCATTTTAGGGTACCTTTACACTGACCCCTGGGCCCTTGAGAACAGGATGAACTCCACTCAGGGAGTCCCTGGGAAGGAACAGGCTCTCATTTCAGTAACGTCACTGAGCTTACAGGCTTGTGTGGCTAGGGAGATATCCACTGAATTCAGATTTATAAACAAGTCCAAATGTGAAAAGGTATTTCAGCCTCTACATGGCTACAAAATGTCACCAGAAATTAACCAGCTTTGCTCTTTCAACTGGAGAACAAAATGAGGAGTCTACAGAAGGTCAGACATATAAAAATGCATTGAAATGAAAAGGGAGGAATATTAAATTACTAAATAAAGAATTATACTTGGTAGAGTTTGTGGTCTAATCTTTTTGTCTATTTTAAGCAGCAATTAACAGTCACAATTGTATTCGTTGTCAGCTTGTGATCTTCAGGTCTTTGTAGCAAATAAATGACTCATACTTTATTCTTTAAATTTTAATTACTGTAGGAAATACTTGAAAATAATTCCACTATATTTTATATTATTGTCACTTTGCCCTTTCTGCTTTAACTGCTCTGCAATTTTAGCTCATGTTTGCTCAAAGTGTGACTGGACAGATCCCTGCCAGTGTGGGGTATGCTGCTGGGCTCTGGGGGACCCTGTCTAGGCAGAGACAGGTACAGTGGAGATGTTTTCTGAAGGATGCAGGACTCTGTGCTGTTAGCTAGCTGCTCTGGCCTGCCTTCGTGTCTCACACAGGAAGCTGCTGCCTCTGACCCACTCATCATGCTTTGTACCCTGACTTAATCAGACCTTTCTCATTTCAGTTGAAGATGATTCTTGTTCTGTCTAAAATAAATTGCTCCAACAGTCATTCATTCATCATCATGTCCTCTCTTGGCCTCTTCAGTAGGGTGTAAATCTATAGATTTCATCCATGGATTCTATAGTCAATCAATTGCATCCAAACAACAAAGTCAGCCTGCTGCTTGTGGATGCCTTCCATAAACACCCTCCTTGGTGTTATAACTCTGACAGCAGTTGGTTACACCATTATCTACTAAATGAAAGCATACAGCGTTGCAGGTACTTGTTTGAAAACCATCTAATTGTTTTGATACCTAAGTCTCCTCTGCAAAGTAATACAGACTGCCAAATTCCATCAGTTTAATGCTCTTTTTACTTTCACTAGCTCCTTATCGGACTCCACAACTAGTTCATGAGTTTCTTCTTTATCAAATAATGTCCTTCCTACTTGCTCTATCTATAGTCTGTATGAATACACAGATCTTTGCTTTCCATTAGCAGCGACTGGCCATCTTTAACGTTGCAGTTGTCCAGTCGTTCCAGAGGTGCTCTTTCTACCAAGCCACAAAGCCCCATCTCATGTTTAAATCTCATTTTGATTCTTATATTTTGCCTCTAGCTTCAGAATGAGCATCACCATGAGGGTTGCTGTGGGAAAACAAACTCTATGTCAGCCAGACCCACTGCAGACTCAAAGCAGTTTATGACCTTCTGTGTGAAAGATTATCTACCAGCCTACTCCTGCTTCCACTGCTGCCTCCAGGATTTTGACTCATCACATACTCTTGTGACTACCTGTGTGAATCACTCCAGGTGAAAAGCAATTTGAAGCACCATTCCTAGATATGCCTTTTGCCCTCACCTTCAGCTGTCATCATGGGTGCCACTCAACTGGTGAACCTCCTTGAAATGACTTTGATATATCTATGTTACATCTAGGTCTTCTCATTTCCAAATTGGCACAAAAAAAATCAAACCATGTGGCACTTGACTCATCAACAAATTTTTTAGTGGCAAAAACCTTCCTCCTTCAACTTACTCAGGGCAATTTTAATTGGTCCTGCCTTGTATCAGAGCCTGTGCAGCAGTGGAAAATCCCAAAGTTGTCCTGTCTGCCTCAGCACATTCTCTAGAGGCTCCTAGGGAAGCAGTTTGACTGGCATTTGGAGAGCCACCTGCACTTGAGCTGAGACACGCTGGCCAGAGTAGCTGTGCATGGGCCAGGCCATTACTTCCTCAGACTCTGAGAGACACATTGTCAGGGAGCACCTACAGGATACCTCTCTCTGCTTCTGAGTCTGCCCTGCCACGTGCAAGAAAGCAACACATGAAATCTTCTCTCTGTTTGCAGTCCTGTGGAGGAATATCCATAAGGCAACATGCGGCATTTAAGCACAGACAGCTGACATACTGCTTTGACTGTTCTGCTTTACAACATTATCCTACAGAACAAGAGGCTTCCTCTTACCAGGGCTTCACCAAGGATTATAGCAGCACTCCTACATTTGTTAAAGGTGAATTTGCCTTTGCACAAATTCACAGTTTATTTGGGTGTCTGCATTAATACAGTAGGGGTTGATTTTTGAGGTAGTGGTTGCTAAAACTCTTCAAGCTGGAGTTATTGGTGCCCAGGCTCTCTGAATATTAGATTCTCAGAGAATCAGAATATCAGATGGTTACCTGAGTCACTGGACCCTGGAAGCATGCAGAAAACCCTCCAATACTCTTTAAGTTCATTTTTATGAGCTGAATTTAGACTGCAGTTTGTAGACTTCTGAGTAGAGGACAATAGGCGCAAGAGGTGGGCAACAGCTTTCACAGCAGGGTGAGGAGAACACACGCCTCACAATTGTCTAAGTGGGGTTCCAGGCTGCAGCAGCCTTTCTGACTTCAGTTTAGGTAGCACAGCACATTCAGAAGTCCTAAATTGCACCAGTATCTCTGCACTCACTCAGGGTGTATCTCTGAGGACTCTAAGGAGTGACAAGGATAAGCTTACAGGAAATAAAATCCACCAGGCTTACGATGAATTTAGGTTTTCTATAGACAGCTGGGTGCTACTCAAGCACTGCTGCAGGACTTTGTCTTGCCTATTGGGTAGCAGTGTCAGGGTTTGGAGTCCAAAATGCAGTCCCTCGACAGGATTCACTGGCCCGGAGTTGTATTCGATGAGTAATAATATCAGTTGCAGAATCCTACTATGGTTTATTTACTGGTCATATTAGCATGTGAGCTGATTCACACCGCCACAGAAAACCCTTGCTTGCATATGAATGTTATTATGCTATCAACTGCTTCTGATATCTCACAGATTTTTTTTCTATTTTCTCCCTCCTAATCTATTTTTTTAGGCCAACAACCCTGCTTCAATGCCAGCATCTGCCTTTCTAATAATGTAACTATTTACTGCATCATTGTGCTCTACTCTCATTTCATGTTGTCACACTCTCCATGACAATATTTGAAAATTGTCAAAACCCTCAGTGAGAAATTTGTACCAGAGGGAAAATGAGAAACACAAGTGGTGCAGCCTGGTTATCATGAAAAGGCACAGAGGCTGTCATCACGCCATGCCTCTCTTGTGTGACCTCCTTCTGGACTCAGGCTGAGACACTCAGACTGCCTCTGCTAGAAAAACTGATGCCTAGTTTATTTTTGGTGTGCTTTCACTATAAATGCCCTGAGTCCCTCTGGACAGATCTGCACTGTGTTTACATCAACATTCATTGTGTTCGTCAGTCAAGAGGGTTCACTGCTTTCTCCAGCAACAAACGCCTATGCAGCAATCAGTGAATTATTATTAAAATGGGAATTGCTTGTATTGGGTTATATCTTCAGGACTGAGTGAGCCTGACTTAGGCTAAGAGCCATTAACTGAAGCAAATGTGCTGGACAAAGGAGAAGCAAAAATAACTGGGTGAATATGCTTGTTATCAGCAGGCATCAAATAATTTCCTGAGCTCAGTCCCCAAGCAACTCTACCTGCATCTGTCACTGTGGTCCTCAGGAAAAGAGAGATTCCTGGGTTTTCCGTGCCTTGTCAAAGCCCTCCCACTGTGTGGCTTCTGCAGCCTGTGGCAGCCCAGGACGTGCTACAGTCATCATGCTCACAGAGGGGGAGAGAAGGAGGAACGGAACTTTTGGGCAGTCAAGTGTTTGGGACAGGGTGGCTGCACACAAGTTTCTCTCTAGTACGTTGTGCTCTGTTTTCATACTGCTTTCCAACTGCCATCACACATGCCCAGAGCTCCAGGCAAGTTACCTGTGAGCCAGCTGGTGAGTGTCAAGCTGCTCAGCTGCCCCAATGCAGAGGGACGGGCCTGGCACCTCCACACCTCCTGCCCCCCGCAGTGGCAGCACGTGTCTCCATCTCCGTGAGCAGACTCCAGCCAGAATGGATGCACTGGTGTTATCCAAGTCCATTCACACTCCAGAGGTCAGAAACACTCCTCTTCAGGTGTTACACCAGAGTCCTCTGCTGCCTGGGCAGGGATTCACAAGATACTGCAGAACAGGCTCCCACAGAAGGATGCAGCTCAACCAGTGCCAGGCTGGCTGACACTTGATAGTGTCTGTTTCTCTGATTAGCTTGTTTGTAGAAATGTGCAACCCATTTTTCATTAGGTAATGTGCTAGTAGTACATAGACACTTCTTCTGTAGCTGGTGGAACAAGGAGTCTTCAAATCAAGAGATACAGGTTTATAACCAAACAGTTTAAGAGCGACCCAGACAGAATGTTCCTCAGCTGTCCTACAAGCTTCTGGGTAAAACAAGGTCATTTATTTATGGAACGAACATCAAAAGGAATGAGGGCTATCTACCCTCATTTTTTTTAAAAGAAAAAATAAGTATTTTCAGTAGTACATGTTTAGAGTCTCTCTTCTCAATAAAGAAGCCAAATACAAAAAAGTAATTAAAAACCAAAACATCACTGTAGGCTTATAAGGCACAGAACTGCAGGATGTTTCCATGTCTTACTCCATGTAATAAACACAATATTGTGTCAAGCCTTATTTCCTGTGGTTTGAAAACCCACCTGTGAAGTTATATATTGCCCCATACACAAGATAGTTGTATAGAGGACTCTTCCCAATGGTATTAAGAGATAAACATACACTATTAAAAACAGCACATACACACAAATCCAAACAGAAATACACATTGAGTTACTGTAATTTTCAGTCAAAACAATTATCAGAATACTTTTGGAATAAAGCTTGTTACATATTCCCAGTTTTGTTTGGCTAGTCCAATGAGGCTACAAAATATCAGCAAGTATTACCGAGGTGAAGTCAAAAAGCTTTTTTTCAGCTCAGCTGTACTGAATGGCAATTATACATTCTGAACAATCATACAACTTCTTTAATCAAATGAGGTAATATGAAATTGGTTAGATTTTCCTCAATACTTTCAACTTCAGTGAAAAATACAATAATTAAACTCTCGGTACAATGACTTTCAAACCTCTGTGCACTCTCAGCCCTCTCTCTTCTTCTCTTTCTGGATAATAAATCCTTATGAAAGCTGCCACCACAACGGAGACAGGTTGTGAAATTGTTTAATAATGTTGACTCAAGCAGTGACATCATTTGGAGACTCATGCTTTTCTTGCAACATCTTTAGAGACAGCTGGAAGCTAGTGGATGTTACAGAGCAGACATAACCTGCCGCAGTGGGAAGGAAGGTGGTTGCTGCAAGGGGAGCTCTACATCCCCCATGGGGATTGAGGTGAGTCACCTTTAGGGCAGGAAACCCCAGCATTGTCCTGTTTGTCCTTCCCTGGTGGCCTGTCTTAACAGACCTTCTTTGAAACACTTCTCTTGGGAGAGGGACAGACAAGATAATACCTCATATTTTGAAGGCCAGCGAGGGTGCCTAAGGAACTTCTGTGACCTCAAGCAAAACATTTTAATGTGCCTAGAGAATAAAAACCCTCAGCTGGAAAGCAAACCCCACAGAGCCAATTGCTTTCCCCATTCTGAGAAGATCCCGCTACATCAGGTCCTGGTCACTTTCTGAACATGGGTGGGGTCGGCAGTCAGATTCCAGTAACACCTGCTTTACAAAACTGATAATTTTTCAGGAAAACACAGACCTATTTTAAGAACAAGAAAAAGAACAGGACTGTGAGGTTTCTTCCCATTGTCACATATTTTCATCTGCAAATAACATTAGCCTAACTCCAGTGAAAATTATCAGGTTGTGTATTGGGAAAAAGATCACTCTTGTTGTTCCCTGTATGGGAGGTGTTGCATGGAGCACCCTGGCTCAGGTGTGAGAACCACATCACATTTCAAAAGGCAGTTCAGCCTTCAGAAAATGTTGTAAAATGATAATAAACGTCCCAAATATGTTGTCTTTTAAAAATAATGTATATAAGAAACTTTAACCTTATCAGTTTGAAGGGATGTAAAATGTCTGTCTCTCAAAAGTGAGGCTACGATTCTAAGGATGCCATGGAAAGAAAAAAAATTACTAGCTCTAGTAACAGATGTGAAATTACATTAGATAAATATAATCATTAGTTTCAGTCTCACCCTGGTTAATTTGTTTGTGGAAATGTGCAACCCATTATTCATTAGGTAATTTTTCACACATTGATTAGAAAGCCATGTCGAATTGTGACCCAGCACATTGGGGTTTGCCTATCTTGCAGTGAACTATATCGCTTACAATAGTGGAAATGGGGGACAAAATGTTTATCTCAGGCTGATTTTGTGCCAATAAGTAAAGTAAATCAATAGCCAGTGAAGTGTGAACGACATTTCTCTGCTGTATAATACGGTTTTGGGGGCAATTTGACATGCTACAAGGGGAAACAAGGGTCTTGAACAGAAAGGTAATAAAAGCAAATCATGCTGGTAACTGTTACTGAAGTCTTGTGTTTTTCTCTACATGGGCAGCTTTAAGATGAGAAAAATAATGCATGTAGCAGTCCAAAAACACTGAGACACTCCCCAGATTTGTAAATATTGGAGATCAAGTCCAGATGTGGTAGAGAGAGGCTCATGTCTCTGGAATGGATGATGGCTCTGTGTTTAGGCAGGGCCTTGGGCCATGCTGGCAGTGCCATCGCTTCCCCAACAGCACTTGCCTCTGCTGACATCTCTCTTCTGGCAGCTTCCTGTCTAGGGGGTTAAAATATGAGGCTATAAATAGATTTGCATCAAGTCACAGAAGCAGGTATTCCCACATCCCCATGAGACCACTGCACCGTGTATGCAGCTTATTTTAAGTGGCACTTGCTGCTAGTGCAAACCAGTGGAACTTCCTCAGCTTCAGTTTATCTGTTTGCACAGCAAAGAAGCTGACCAGAAGACCTTTCCTTACTGTGAACTTTGGTATTTTGCCTTTGTGAATTGCAGATAAGATAAAAATGGCAAGAAGGGAGAGTGACGTATTTATGGTTGCTGCTATCAGGTCTGTCTTTTATATTCCCGCACAATTTATTCTTCCCAGAAGACAGTTTGGGCAACATAGGTACATGATCAGTGATTTTACACAAGCACTCATCGAGGGATGCCTTGTTTCATCCTCACTGCTTCTTGAGTCAGCCAAAAGTTAATGGGATTTTTTTTTTNTGTTGCATCACTTGCAATACCTGGCAGAGACCATCATGGCATTTGCAGCAGTCTAAGGTAAAATACAGTAACAAACTTGGCTAGGAGAAAAAGCAGTGTAACACTGCTGGACATGAACCTTTGAGCACTCCTGTACACATGACAGCCATCATAATGTATTTTGGCCAGATCAAGCAGCTGTGAAGAAGTTGTTCCCCTATACATCAAAAAAGTTTGTGCTTTCTAGTTCCTCTCATCCCCATCACCTCTGTCTCAGGGGTGGAAAGTCTCTTCAGGGCCTGGACCAAGCTGCCAGAAAAACTGCTGCAGTGGAGAGGTCTTTTTGCCCAGGTGCTAAGCAGCTTAAGGTAAGGCAAGGTGTTTGAGCTGAAGGTTGCAGGAGGGAGACAGGTTGCTCCAGAGAAGCCCTTCAATTTGAGAAGCTGGCAATCCTATTTCCCTCAGGGTGCTGGAAGTGGCCTGTACCATGGCCCCTCTGACAATGGCTGTACGAGTGTCTGCCTGCCACAGAAGGGGCAACACGAAGGCGTTCCTATCTATCCAGGATAAAGATCCCTCAATCAAATCACACACTCTGTCTGCTGGAACTAGAAAAGCCCATCCCCTGATATATTTTAAAATAAAAATAAACAATTGGTGTAACTAAAACATATTACTATCACTCAAACGTGGCCATTAATGCTGCATTTGGGTTTGCATAGAAATGAAATTAAATTGTCTGAAAGAGATCTGAAAATCTAAAAAATAATAGAACACCACCTCTATTAAACTCACAGGAGTCTCTTCTAACACCAAACGGGCAAAAGCAATATATATCTGTCAATTTATAAGGTACCTCTGCCTGACATTTTAAGCCTCATATGTGTTCTTTAAAATACAGATTAGAATAACTTGTGTTTTTCCACATAATGCATACTGCATTAAGGCAATTAACATTTAATTAACAGCAGGTTTTCCTTGGCAGGTCAGATTGCGAAGGGCTCACTGTTGTTGCCATAGAAAGTGGAAGGCTGGGCTGTTTGGTTTCTGGAAAAGGAGCAGCTGTTTTTGAGCCCTGACAGTCTGAAATCATCCTAAGTTGTCTATAGTGCTCCAAAGGACAAGGAAAGCAGGAGGAGGTGGCTGCTGGTGGTGTCACAGAGACCATCTCGGGCTGTTGGAGAATGCTGTCTGCTTTATAAATCAGTGTGCTGTTGTTAGGGTATGCTTTTAATTGAGCTGACAGTAGAGCTTTAAAACTCCTGTATGCACCCAGTGAGCTAATTTAACTGTATTCCTCCGATATGCTTTAATGTGTGAGCAGAGCAGTGCAATTATTTCTCATACTTTTGCTTTTCATTTATCCTTTCTGTTATTTCACTCTTCTTCTTCCCAGATTCTTCCCTCTTTCTCTGAGTAGCCATTTGGGCTTGTTGTGAGTATTATCCAAGGATACAGAGATGCACGAATTTCATTAAGAAGTCACATTGTTGCTCTGAATTGAAAGCTGCTATCAAGATGGTGCAAATAGTATTTGTAAAGGGATCTTAAAAAAGGACAGAAATACTGCAATGAAGATAAGATAGATGTACTGAATCTGTAATAACATAGACTAAGATCTCCTGGGGAAAATGAAAAAAAATCAACAAACCTAAACAAAACAATCTCAAAGAGAACTTGGAAGAGCGTGAGGGCTCCCAGAAGGTGGTGGAGTTTGTCTTTTCTCCTCAGTAGGTGTAAGACAAGGCTCTAAATCATAACATCAGTGAAATGCAATAGCAACAACAACCAACTGTCATTTTCAATAGCACGATTGAAGGCTTCAAGTTGGGGAAGGAGGTTATCCTGATATGCTCCTAGGCTTTGGTAACTGCAGGCAGAACTGTTCTTACAGTTCAAGGCAGTCTGGGAGAGAATGCTTCAGACTAGGAAACATTCACTAATAGTTTTGGCTGTGGTCTTACTCCTCATTTATTTCCAGAGTAGAGCAACAGAACAGCTTTCCTTCTTTTGTTAGATAACAGATTTTTACCATCAAAAGCAATCCATCTGTCCTGGTAAATTTGTTAATACTCATACCTGCACAAGTTTGTTTGCTAGAGAGATGAACAGGAGGACTGTGTGCAGGAACAGACCTCAGGGAAAATGTGACCCAGGAATAATATAATACATGTATATAAGTATAATTAATATGGTATATGTATACTCCCAGCAAAGGGTGTGAAACTGGATGACCATTTAAAAGTTTGACCGTGTGGATTCTATTCCTCAGATTACAGAGGAGACAGAGGCAAAAAATACATTAAGAAACTGGTCTGCTGGTGGCACAGGCATGAGCTGTGGGTACAGCAGGACTCTTTGGTGCTGTTAGCCAGCACCATGAGTACACTGGCCCAGGAAGCCCAAGGCACCAGTCTCAGATAAACCCAGATGAGAAACCCAGAGATGGAAAGAAGCTGGTGCTTTCTACCTTCCCATGCTGATTACAGGAGCTGCAGTGAGGAACAAATCCAGAGTATGTGGATCCTTCTGGACTGCTCCTCCTTGGGAGCTCTGGGGAGCAGGACAGTGCTGTGGGCTCCAGGGGTGCAGCTAAGAGTCAGGGCTGGAGCATTACTGCATTTCTGGAAGCTCTCCAGCTCCTCTCTCTCTATTCAGGTGGTTCTGTTTGGTGAAATATACTTCAGTAAAGTAAAGGAAGACCAAAGTGATTTAATACTACATTTGTCTTCAGAAAAAGCATGGCTCTGCACAGGTATGCTTTAGGGCAGTTAAGGGTGGTGGTTTCTCTGAGTGCCAGCATGACTGCCTGCAAGGGTAGGGCTCTCAAACCATGCAAGGAGTACAATGCAGGGAGAAGGACACAGTAGGTTTATCTTGGTTTGTTACTGGGGGTAACTGAAAGAAAGTGGGAACCTGTCTTCTTAGGAAAATCAGTGCACCAGCAGGGTTTCTGGAGCCATAGCTCTCTGATGCTCAGTTAGAATATGGTCTAGTGCAAGGAAAATATAATCCGTTGCTGTTTGGACATGGCAAATTATGCCAAAAGTACCCCCTTATGGAAATACCCTGTCCAAGGAGGAGAAGGGTCGTGGAGGAAAGTTTCCTGGTAGATTGTTTAGTGACTTCCCTTCTCCCAGGTCAGAGCAGCACAGGATTCTAGGACATCCCCAGAAGACACGCACTTGCCTGGGGGCGAACCACTGCAAAAAGAGCAAACTGCTCCTGGACAGGTTGCATTGCTGCTGAGCTGGCTGTGTAGGGCCCAGATGTTGTAAATTGGTTGCCATGCCTTGTCTCCCACCTTCCCATTTTTCTTTTGTTTCACTGTTATTATAAAAAATTGTTAGATGGCTAATATTACAAGTCCAGGGCAAAACTACTCATACGTTTAGTGTAAGGACATTTAAATATTTAAAGCAGATGGTTCCCAATGACCTTACATGTCTCCTTTATAAATGTATGTACTGTCTTATAGAACCATCTGCATCCCAATATGCAGCTCATATGTTTCCAAGTGTTTCCTCGTTAACCAGCAGAAAACTTCATCTTCCATCTGACATGAAATAAAGGTTCAAGCTCAGTTAGGGTCGTGAAAATCAGCACTCCAGGTGGGAGCAGCATTTACCCCAGGGCAGTGAGGTGTTGGAGCCCTGCACTTTCCATTCCAGGTAGATAAACAAGGCTAGAATTTGGAGGATGCTGGCAAGCTTGCTCACATAACCTGAGCCTGGGAAGTCTGGCAAATAATTTGCAAAAGCATAGCCACTGAGAGCGACAGGCATACATCTTGCCTGATGCACCTGCATCAGATCAGCAAGGCTATCTGTGAAATGCAAAGCAGTGCAGAGCAGTGCATGATTTCCTATCCCCCTAGATCAGCCTTGCTCTCTGCTCTTTTCTTGTACAGGAGAGCCGAGCTAAACTAGTAAAAGCAATTTTCCATTCTCCAAGAGACCCAGGGGAAATGAGCTCTGATCTTGTGCTCGTCTCACACTCCCTTGATTCCCTCAGCTGGCAGCTTTCCTGTGCTAGTCTCCACTGTGCAGAGCCTCTCTGTCATTAGAGCAGTATGGTTGCCTCACTCCTTTCAAAGAAAAATCCTTTAATTTTTAGGGCTCACTCTGTGACTGGCCATGTTCTATGTGCACTTTTTTTTTTTTTGGTAGGAAATAATCTAAAAGAATTGTTCATAAAACATATATAAGTGGCAGGTAGATGGAAAGTGGCATGCCTCTAATTTAAATTTCGATTAGAAAAAAATACAGAAATGTATTACATGAGGTACTGCTAAGAGTTGTATGGAATATTGTGTTTTAAGACCTACTGTAGATCTATGTCGGTGCCTGTGAAAGAGAGGATAATTAGTGCCCGTACTCTCAGTCATATCAGACTAAAGGTAATGGGGTGTAAGAAATGGTTCATTAGGCTCTCTCAAGTACTTTTACTGTGTCCATACTATTTATACCAGCAGAAAAAATTCAATGTCTTTAAAATCAAGTCAAAGCATTCGCCTTAGATTCTTCAGTTTAAGAAATAACATTGAGTGATGATCTCTTAAAGTCAAATGGAAAAAAAAAGTACATAGAAAAACCCCTTAAACCAGTTTTATTAGCATTCTGTGTCACTCCAAGGCAGTCCACATGCCTATGCAAATCCTGCCTCCTCCATTTGTGCTCCCCTCTGTATGCTTAGCCTACAAGGGGGAAAATTTGTGGATGAAGGAGGCTAGCAAACAAAAGCATGGCATTTATTTTCAAGAGAAACCTGAATTTAGAATATCCTTTGCTTTCTTGTCTGAACAAAAGATCAAACTGTGGAGAAGAGCAACAAATGTGGGTAAGGCAATGCAAAGAATGGCTAAAAAAAAAGGGTTAAACCCCCAAAGTATATGTAGCTTGACTACACAAGGGGAGGATAGGATGGCATGCTAGAAATGTTTGAAGGGTACAGCTATCAAATAAGAGGGGGAAAGTTATTTAGGCTGACAAAAGAGATATAAGTAGGAGTAATATGATGAAGTTAACAAACTAAATATTTATGCTGAAGAATCTGGAAAAGCTTCCTGAGAGCAAAATGTGTAATACAGCTCTGGAGTAATTTCTTATGGGAAGAAGAGAAGCCCAATCACATGAGCCCTATGCATTTAAAACTAAATTGAAAAAGCATTAGAAAATATAAGGAGAATAAAATATAAGCCACTTTCCTGTGCACTGGAGTCTGGGGTGGATCACCGGGGGCTGCTCCCCTGCCCTCTGTTTCCAGTTTTTTCTGGTTCTTTGCTAACAATGTGCCGCTTGTACTTTCTAGAAAAGTAACTAACACAGCAAGGGTAAATTTGGGAGTCAGTCTATTAGCATAAATTACACTATATATCTACAAGATAATAAGGGCATAGCAAAGACACATTGTACTAACACTGCATGCAATTCTGAGTGCACTTCTGAACATACCTCATTTTTTTGGTTTCCAGTCTTGGGCACCTCTATTTTGAGAATCTGGCCCTAGGTAAGTGCTTAAACTGATGCCTTTGCAGTCTCTGGCAAGGATTAAATGAGCTGTGTTTGGCACTGTACTGCCCATAGCTGAAAAGAGTGACTTGGCTAACACCAGGTGTGGAGCACCCACAGCTCCCATGGGTTTGACCAGGGAGAGGCAGTGCTCAGCTCCTGTGGGTGGCAGATGCTTCCCATGGCTTCTGGGTCAGTGTCTGGTTTTGCACGGGGCTATGGAAGTGCAAGCCCAGCACCTTGAGCTTGGCATGGCAGGCAAACATTTCACAGGAAAGGGTGAGAGGGAGTGCAGGACACCACAGTGACCTAAACTTGTATCCTTTGGCTTTTGGGCACCAGAAAGGAGCTGCCTACATCATCCCAGTTCCCTTGGTTTAATATGTTTTTCAACTGACCTACCTAGGGCACACACTGGCCCAGTGGCCATATTGCATAAGGACAGGTAGGACACTCCACTCTTTAATATACAGACAGTGAGCACCTGCACCCAGAGAGAATACACAATTAAGGCATCCTGATTAATCTGATAGCACAGAACACACATACAACGGGCAGTAGGCATATCGTGAAAGAGGTAAGGAGTAATTTCCTACCTATGTGAAATATACACCACGTACATTTAAGTGCCAACTTCAGCTTGCTCTATTGCCGCTGGTTCTACCACTGCCTCATTAAAATGTAAGCTTCTAACTGTAAAATCCTGTTGGGAGGTTTAGTTACAGTAGCATCATAATTTGTCTTTTCCTGCATTATAGAAGGTGTGGTGTTTTGGTCTTAGATTATGGTTTTCC
The DNA here is from genome assembly GCA_013400775.1 of Chaetops frenatus. Lineage (NCBI taxonomy): Eukaryota > Metazoa > Chordata > Aves > Passeriformes > Picathartidae > Chaetops > Chaetops frenatus. Next base: position 42,009 of record VZTR01000772.1, read on the forward strand.
TCCACACAAAATTTCTCCAGCTTGTGGATGTGATACTCTCAGAGGTATACACAAACAAATGATTGGCAACTTGCAGCCTCTACAAAGAAAAGTGTTTATGGTTACCTATGAAATCACAGAAAACAGCTCACGTGTGTCAGATAACCCTGTTCTCCAAGCTTTTCTGGTGACAGTGACCACCACAAGCACATGTAGGCATTTGTGATGAGGAAGCTCAATGTTTTCTGCATTGCTGTGGTCTTCCAAAGAAAGATTTTTCGTGTACCCTGAGAACTTAGATTTGTTAAAATCAGCCTCCACAGTCCTTAGAGAAACAGAAGAAATGCTCAGAAGCCTCCTGACTTTAACATTGGTTGGATCTCTCTTTCCTGCACTAGAACAGCACGACTGCTCCATAACTACTTTGTAAGCCAAATGCTGAGCTTACAGCACTCCCTACATCTGACTTTTTCTCCAGAAAGGCAGACTGAAAAATATTTTGTATTTGTTTAGAAAGCAACAGTATCTCTTCAATGCAGAATGCAGAATGAAAGCTGCCCTGATGTGTTAGCATGAAAAACATTTATCAGATGTCTGGTGAAATTCTGTGTACACTTGCTTTACCTCAAAAACATTCTGTAAGTCAATCTGAATTCATATCGATTTAATGAAAATTACCTTCCTAAGTGTGGAAGTATTTTGGGGACCCACAATGAACCATGATGCTGCTGTGCCAGGCCCCGTGCCAATAGAGGACTGGAAGATTATGCCTGTATAGAGGAGCTGACGCTCCTTACTTGTGAGAGTGCTACATGATATTTCCATTGCTTTTACTGTTGAAAACTCTGGGCTAATTCTTGCTGGCACCAGGTTCGGTGAAGGTAAGTCAGGTCCCCAACAAGCTGCAAAAGAAGAGGAAATACCACTTCAGGTGCTGCACCCTGCCTGGAGGCACAGCTCTTCCCACGAAACTGCAAGGAGGACAGCTCTTCTTGTGATCATGCACAGCTGCACATTACAGGTGTCTTCCTCACTCTTCCACAAGTCATTTCAGTAAAGCAAGGTATTTCTGCACAGAAACAACCTTTGTAGTAAACTTTCAGACCATTACACAATTTCACACAGGGCACCTTTGAAAATAAAACGTTCTTCATACTCCACTTTATGGCTTTCTCTACTTACACTCCCCCACCCCCTCCAAAATTCAGGGGAATTCCAGAACATTTTGCAATTAGCTAAGGATTATATTTCCTTATTTTTATTAATTTTATGTAAAGTGGGATTTATCAGTGGAGCATTCATTGACACTGACTTCAATTTATTCTGATGAAACTGACTGACATCTGTGTGTGCTGTTCATCAGTCATAATTTAAACCATTCTTAATTGCATTAAATGTAAATTAAGACATTCAATTTCAGCCATTATTTTTCATAAAACACTGTGAACTGAATTTTAGTGGGTCATGAGATCTTACATTCAAAATAAATAGGGTAAATTTGAAACTTACCATTGATGTTCATATTTCACCCTTTGTCGGCTGTATTTCTTTTGTAGCTTACTAGATTGGAACAATTAATTTTCTCTCTGAAGGGAACATGAATGGCTAAAGATAATGTAGCTGAGTTTTTTAACAAATTACTTTATCATTTCTAGAGCTTGCTTGTTACTACAATATATTAAATATATTAAGAGAAAACGCAATTAACCTTTCATCTAAACCAAATGACAAATTAAAACAGAAAACATAAACCATGCCAGAATCAGCCCTCTGATTTTGAATTCAGAAGGCTGTGCCAATGGATTTATTTGCTGAGCTTCCTCGAGGAGGTTTTGCAAAGCAAAATCAGTTCAGCAGTGAGGGCTTGGGTCAGCTCATGCTGGACATAAAGGTCGGACATGCAAGGCTGTGTCTGCTAAAAAGGAGAGCGGTGTTCAGTGAGTGCATTGGGACACTGTCCAGGAAAGGTTGGGCATTTCATTTTTGGAAGTTAAGACCAAAGCTTCTCTTTAATCCAGTGGATCTGGTATATCAAATATCTGGCACAGCAACCAGCAAAACCCAGTGGTGAGAAGGTGATTTTTTAAAAATTTGTGTATGTTTTGCTCCAGAATGAGAGATGAACTGAATACTGTTGCTTAATGGGGAGAACACCCAAGCCAAGCTAACTCCTTTCTTGAGAGCAGCAGCACATCATTTCTCCAGCCTAACATAATGACCTTTGCTCATGGCAGGGAAAGCTGCAGTTGCCCTTGGAGCAGCCCTGCCTAGCCCAGCCTCTGGTGGAGGGGGCAACCCTCACCCACGAGGCAGCTTGTGTCCATGGGGCTCACCCTGAGAGGGGCTTGGAGGCTGGTCCTGGTCCCTGCACTGCTGAACTGGCTGACAGTGTGGGGCTCTCGGGGAACGGCTGGAGCGTTTCTTTCTCTGGTTCCTTGCCGTGGGTTTGGATGCTCAGTTACCTGCCCCTTTGCCACTTCACATGACAGGACTGCTGGTCTGGGAATGGGTGGCTTGTTGGTGTAAATGGATGTCCTCAGTGGTTTAAACCAAATTATATACCCATTTGAGAAATCTTTCTAGATCAGCATTAGCACCTGCCCCGTGGCTCCTCTAGACCACTCCCTAGAAGGTGCTGGTGTGATGCAGGGCTGACCCCACCTGCAGCCAGCTTTCCTCCCAGCTCACTGCTAAGGACGTCCCTGTTACACATCTAAAGCTCTGGTGTGCCCAAATCAGAACTCTGCTCTGGCATTCACCCTTACAATTCACTGAATAAAGGCTACTCCTGTGGCTACAACCCTTCAGGATGATAGGCAAAAGTTGGCCAGCAAAGGGAGGACCACAGGCCTACCCTTACACTTGTAGGAAAAATTTATATAAATATTATCTATGACATTTACATTCCCATGCCAGTTCTACTCCTGGAAAATGAAGTGTTGCAATAAGTCTGGAGATGGGTAGTGATGCAATCATTCTCCCAGTTTCTTGCTATTAATATATGTCTCTTACTCATTTTTAAAGATAGAGTAAATGAGAGTACTGAATATAAATGGCCTTCGTAAGTCATTGAGGTCAGTGAAGCATGTCATTGTTTGCAACTTGAATTCCATGAAAGCACTGGCTGGCTGAGAGGCACACTATATACTTTTTTTTCCTCATAAATAAAAACCACAAACAATATTCAGTATGTTTAATGATAATTATAAAATAATACTGTGTACAATGAGTTTCCAAAGCCAGAAGTAGTGGTGAGTGCTTAATAATGTGACCTTACAGTGTCATCTTTAGCGTACGTGATGCCTATATGCCAGCAATGTATAAATTATTTCTCTGGCTGTACGTTAGCAAACATTTGATTATGATTTATTTTGGGGTTCTCTGAAAGATGAAGTAAGTTCTTTAATATTAGCATTACTAATGATTTTAATGAGGCATTAAAATGTTGCAGTATTGTAGGAACATTTTTCTTTTTTAATATTATTTCATTAATAGTTTACATGAATATTAATGTTAAATTGATTATGGAACCTGGAAGAGTAATCCACAAAATGTCAAAGTGCCATTAGCACAGTGAAAGAGCCCTCCAAAGGCAGGGATCTGGTAAGAGCTAATGAGATATCTCTGTACCACGTAACACTGAAGCAGATTTTTCTAAAATTAAGTCAGAAGATTAGGTTTTAATATCCTTCACTTTGGGACTCTCCAGCCATTTGAGCAACTGAGTGTTCAGCCTCATGCACGCAAAAAGACGGATCAGGCCATGGACCCAGAGACTCCCTCAGAATTTGGTCTCATGTATGTAAGCCCCAGTTAAAAATCTCAAAAAGTCAATGGCAAAAACATTAAGAAGAAGAAAAAGGTCTTTCATAGGATGTGATGACTGCATTATCCATCTATTGATAGCTCTGCAGAGTGGATTATCCATAGGAATCTATGGTTCACATGCGTTATGTACTGTACGTGTCACTGTTAAGTTGAACAAGAAAGAACACGTTGAACCCTTTCTGTAAGTTTTGCAAAGCAAGTTTTTAGATGACACCCTATTTTCTCAAAATACCACAGGGCAGGTGTGTTCAGAGGAATACATGGAAATATGCTGCAAAAAAAAGAAAAGAAAATTTAGAAAGCCTAAATGACCGTAGGGGATAAGGAGGCCTGGTAAAGGCCCTGACACATACATGCGAGATTCTCTACTGATTCACAAATTTGGGAGGTAGGAATATTTCAAGAGTCCTGTTCCCCAGCAGCTCTGCCTTAAACAACTGACACTTGTGCAGCAGATAAACCAAGGTCTCACTGACCTCTGTGTCTTTATAGGGAAAATTTAACGTAAAAGTGAAGCATTCTCAAATAATGTAATTTACTTGTTAGGTAAATCCATGCTCCCACATGTGGTCCCTATAGGTCTTAAATTTCCAGTGACAGCTTTATTGTGGCTGGGGCAAAAAACATCCATATCCTAGATGTGTCATCTTCTTCATATCCTAGTTGTGTTATCTTCTTGAATCATAAGAAAAATGAAGAGGTGAACCAAGTAATTTTACTCTTCCCCCCAACTTAGTTCTATGCTAAGGAATATATGAGTATCCAGGGATACTAATTTGTGTAAAACCATCATGTGCACAGCAAAGCAAATATTGTCTTTTAAGTATGACCACCAATAGACATGCCTGCCTGCAGTCCCCCATCAGCCTGTCAGCAGCTGTGACATTCCACACCAGCTCTTGACTACTGATGTCCAAGCCCTTCTTCAGCAGCATTTACAAGATCCCCATTTTACCACCAGGATAAGCTTTGTCCCAGCACTGTTTAAACAGACATGTCCAGAAATTCGGTTATGGGGGCCTTGAGACCATGGGCACAGCCCCAGGGCAAGGTGCAGGAGAGGTGGCACTTGTGTCTTCACATGGGAGGCCCAGGCTTTGGCACAGCACAATGCACTTCAATGTACTTGAACTGCATCCTAAGCCCTCTACTCGTGACAGACAAGACTGTGAAGTATTGAACTTCTTGTGGTGTCTGAGTTTATGCAGAGAGGAGGAATGCAGTGCTATGGGGCTGCCAGATACTGGCTCCCTGACGGGTGGTGGAGGGAGCTGTGTGCCCAGCTGCAATCTGGATGTGGGCAGGGGGCCAGCCTGCCAGCTCTGGGCAGTGTATGATTTGACAGCTCCAGGTGTCCCTCTCAAGGTCTTCCAAACCACCACTGTGCTCAAATGAACCCCAGGCAGCAGCAGGTGCTGAAGGGAAAGCGTGGTCCTCCACAGCCTAAAGCTGTATTGTGTCACACTGATCCCTCCAAATCATCTTCCTCTGAGCCAAGGCCCAGGCTGAAGCCCAAGAAAGAGCTCAGCCCTAGGTGGGACTGATAGCTTCTCACTCTTGTCCAGATAAGGCTTGTAGTAATTTGATAATGGCAATTAGTCAGCCCAGCAAGACCCTTAGGAATACAACTTCTACGTCACGGAGGCTCTGTAGCCTATAGCCTATTCCTGCTTGGCCTCTGAGTGTCAAAACCAGTGAAAGTAAATTCTTGGGCCAAATGAGAGGACTATGGGTCCTCTCCTATAGGTCTTTCCCTATAGACAAAACTCACAGAGTACTTACTACTGCTGGAAAAAAAGGGCTTGGAGAAAATTAAAATAAATCACTGTATTACAAAATTCTATGGTGGATGTTACTCCCTCTACCTCCCCCATAAAAATTCCTTAGTTGAATTAATAATTTATTTACTCATAATACATTAATTCTGTGTCATAGTTTTGTTTGGTTTTCTGTTTGCCATAAGCAAGGAAACTAGTTTGAAAAATGACTTGAGTAATTTTCTTTTGCTATGGCTTTTTTGTGCCCCTTTGGTCAGAAAAGTGGTTTAGTTGTTTCATCCAGGACATAACTAAAGTCACCAAGGCTGGTCCTGAGCATGACTTCACAGCCAAAATGCTCCCAGGTTAAAATCACCCCTTACTTCACCATGGGGCAATGGGCAGCAAAATGTTTTGAGTAGTCTTGAGAAGGCACTTAATTGTCAAGAGGCAGAACAAGGAAGCAGTAGCCTCTTTCCTTTCATCTCCCACCTTCGAAACTAGTGATGGCAATCTTGCTGATTAAACCAACAACTTTAAAAAGGAGTTAAGTAGTTAAAACCTAGGTAATTTTCTGATTATAAGGAGAGAGGTGATCAGCTGAGAGAGAGACTGAGTTCTGGCTTGTAAGTAGAATTCCTCATTCCACCGCAAGCCCACACATAGTTCTTAATTTTGATTTCACTCAGGATTCCTTTGCAGAAACTGATGGTATGATCTGGATCATTATACTTAAGAGGATATGCATTTATTATCCCATTTGTTTATGTTATCAGAATATTCCAGCTTGTATCTGATATATGGAAATTACAGCAGAGCTCCCCAGAAAGCCCTGAGTTTTATCCTGTTAAGACTTGTTTTGTTAAAAAAACCCCCGTAAGATTGATATGAGACTGAAATACATTGCATTAGTCCCTATAAGGGGGAGGTTGAGGCAAACCTAATAGCCTTTCCCCACACTCATAGTCAAAGAAACCTCCAACAAGCCTAGTAGGTGATTTTTCTTATGTGGATAGTGTTTTCTTGGCCCTTCATCCTTCCTAACTTTAGTGAATAAGCAAAGAGTTAACCTAGAATCCTTTGCCATTTGCAGTCCAGCATGCTGGTTTCCTGCAAGGCAGAGCTCAGGGTGAATTCATTTTCAGCTGAATATGTCATTAAGGAACAGGATTTATTAATGACTTATTAATGCAGACAGAGTCAAACTGAACTCTGGCACAAATCCTCTGGTATTCAAAGGAAATAACTGCTTATGAGAATATGGGCTGTACAGAGCTGATTCCTGTCTTCAGATGTGCATATATAGGCAATATTAAGTATGCTGTTTAATACTGTACACTTATATTCATTACCACTCAGAATAATAAAAACTTCTCGTTTTACAGTGACATTTATTTACAGCTGAACATCAGCCCAGGTGAAAGAACTCCCAGTTCACTCCTGTATATAATCTCAGGTTCTGTCATTCACATGTGGAAAACTCAGCTCTCTATTTAGCACAGTGTTGGTGAAAGATAGACATTTACAGGGCCCCTCTGCCCTTGAGCTGTTCCATTAGTGCATGGAAAGCACCTTGCAGCCTGTGACAAGCGCAGCAGATCGGCACTAAATCAAAAATCAGTGCCAGCCAGGGATCTAAGCCACCATGAAGGTCACAGCCATCAGCTGCATGCCATCTCAATCCAAACAAAACACACTGGATACAGGGGGATTTTCACTACTCACAATAGGAGACAAACACACCATGTTAGAGTAATCTCCTGATAGCAGCAAAATGGGTAACTGACCTTTTAAATACTTTTGAGTATTTAATAAAAGTTTGAAGACTGGGAAAAGAGGTATTGGTAATTTTTGGGTGCTTTTTGTGGTGTAACTGAAACATTGGCTCTGTGCCACAGCAACCCAAAATCTTAACAAAGAATTTCTTTCCCAGAGCTGGGAGAGCTCATATGTATTAACAAGCTCATGAATTGATATTCTGTATTATTTTTTCACCTAATTAAATTCTCCCTATTCTAGCGAATGCAAAGAAATTTACTCAAGTAACCTTAAACAGTGGATTAACCTGAAAGAGATTGAAGTGAAGACAGAGTTGTGCATAGCATCTTTCCTGAAATTGTGACCTAAAGGAATGTCCAGAGTTGCATACTCTAACAACAGCATAAAGACGAACAGAAAACAGAGGGATTGTAGATTAAGCAGTTTAAATAAAGCAATCAAGACATGGTACACTGCCAAAGCTGAAGGGAGATGAGGGGGCTCAAACAGTAGGGCATGACCTGTCCAAGCCGTGTGCCATCTCTCAGGCAGGCTGTGTGTCCAGCTGTGCTACATATGAGCACCCAAACTGGCACAGACCTATGTGCAGGCTGATCTTCCTGCAAGGGTCTGTGCAAGAGATGCCTCTGCCATACACAGCTCTCCTTCCCTTCACAGAAAGCAAGGGTGTTGAAAATCATTTCCCACTACAAGAGTCCCTAGGATCAAGAGGACAGAGAAAGAGAAACAGCAGTGAAGGACAAAAAAAGATAGTTTCCTCCCCTGTGTCCATCAGTGGCCCATCTCCCTGCTCAGCCCTGGAGTTTGGAGTGTCCTCTCATCTTACAGACACCTGACTGCAGGGGTGGTGGGTTGACTCACAGAGGACTGAGCATACAGGTTCCTTCTGTTAGTTTCCCCTGGGTTCACAGAGAACTCAGGAAAATCTGGGAATTTGGGAGTTAAATCAGTACAATCAACCCCAGGTGATTTTGCTCTTTCTCTGTGGACAAATTTTGGAGTAGACCCCCCAGGTGAACTCTAGGCAAAATTACCTTCACTTTCCCGGGTCTCTTCCCTCAGACTTTGGTCAAGGGGAGCCATTCTTACTCCCCTAGGATTATGATGTGTTCTGATGAATGGAGTCTTATTTTACCAGCTCTGCAGTAACTTAGGCTATCCATCCAGAACAAAAAGAATACAATTATGATGCCTGTGAGTTTGTATTTGTGTAGGGGACAGAATGTTTTCCCTTCCTTCACTATACTAAATTGTAAAGCTCATGTACAACTGCATGAGAGGAAAACAAGGCCCACTTGGAAATAAAATGACCTGAAGCGGGAAGGTAGAACTGCTTCCCTTCAGAGACCTCCACCTCCTGCTTTGGGAAGGACCATTCCTGTTAGAAATGAAAGACAAAAGAAAAGGCTCTGAATGGGTAGTATAGAAATAACATTTATGTAATCTACTTGAGGAGATCTATTGAAGTGTCAAAGCTTATTTTAGCTGTGGTATCCAGGCTCTGTCAGACTAATTGGCTGCATCATTAATTATACAGAAAGCTAATTTAAATAAGATACAAACCAATGCACTAGGTCAACCTATGGGTTAATCATTGCCCAGCAGTGGATGCATTTTCTTAAAAGAATGTAAGAAGCAGGGCACATACAGAAGTAATCCTCCCTGTCCCACACTTCAATGGCTCATGAACTGTCACGTTTTAACACCACCAGTGGACCTACCTTTCAATGACACATTCTATTCCTTTCTTGACTAATGCAATGTATATTCCTAAATAAAGATGAAAGACTTGTCAACTTGTTTTTGGGACATGAAGGTTTCTCTTTGAGGAGAATATTTGTAAACACAAATAGCAGGTTTACATTGCATTGCTATTACAAACGCTCATTTTGCTATTAAAAACCCATGCATATCCTTGTACACGTGACTGATTAATAGATCATTTTATACAGCCTCTGTGCATCTTGGTTTTGTGTCAAAATTACACCTGTGTATTTGCACACACACACACACACACGCACACACACACAAACACATCGGAGCACCACAACTTATTGCAGGGTGTTCCTTCTATCAGGTGCCAACCCAAGGCAGCGCATTGGAAAGCCAGGTGCTAAGAGGCCACTGCGAAGGGAAGGAAACCCGACAGAGCTTTCTCGCAGCCCGAGAACTTTCCGGCGAAGGCTGAAAGGAAATAAAATACAGCCCGAAAGATGCCTTGGGCGTGTGCGTTGTGGGCGGCTGCCACCTACTGGCACCGGGGACCAGCCCGCCGCGGCGGAACAGCCCTCGGCTCCCGGGGCAGGGTTTCCCTCCTTTCAGCTGATACCCAGGGCCAGAATTCTGTCTTCCCTGTGCCACAGTTTCCCGTAAAACCATGTGTATCAGCCATATCTGAACGGCGTTATTTTATTTAAATTCCCCTTAATGGCAATTTTGTATGCCCTAAGGGAGGGAGGTGTTTGCAAAAGACTCAGCATGAAGCGTCCTTTCCTTTTTCCTTTTTCTTTTTCTTTTGCTTGATAGTTAATAAAGTTTTTGTATTCATCAATCATCGGGAGTCAGCTTGGGAGTGTGCTCTGTTTAAATGCTCTGGCTTTTCACTTAATGTATCCCATCTGTTTCTGAAATAAATTGCAATAATCCGTGTTTAATGTTAATCAATGTATTACTAAATATGCAAATTATATTAAAAGACGTGGTTTGAAAAAGCTTTCATTTGTAAATATGGTAGCTGAAAACAGGAAGCATATCTAAAAGCCATTTAGATACAGTAGCCTAACTCTAACAGTGTGGCTGATTTATAAAGCGGTTTGCAAGTTGATCTTTTTCCCACAAGGGGATATGTAAAACTGTTGCATATCAGATTTTGTTAACATCTGATGGGTTACTGCTAACAGTGTAAAGGCCTAATATTCACAACCATGTCTCTTATTTAAATTAAAGGAATCTTATTCCAGCTTTCTAATTTTTGTGCTCATCCTAACATATGAATTTACATGAAGAGTTTATGAATCACAGTGAAAGCAATTTGAACAAGCTTTTCAATCAGTGTTACATCTTACTGCCTGATTTAGATAATTCATTGTTTAAGGGGCTCTTCTGGCCTCTCATTCTCCTTTCCAGGGGGCTCAGTCTATGAGGCTGGCTGTCCCTGTTGGTGTGGCCACAGTCTCTCCACTGCAGTGCACCCCTTTGCAGGATGGTCCTGTGCTGGGTGCTGCTCCCTTCACCAGTGTGGCTCCACACCACATAGGGCTCACAGAGGTCCTGTGGCACTTCTTGTGCCGCTGTGTTAGACACAGAGGGTCATTTGCACTTGTTGACTTTCCATGGGTCAGTGGAAGAGCATGTGCAAAAACACTACAGGCAGGACATCATTCCTCAGCCCAGACTCATAGCACTACAACAGGAGAGAAAATACTGGTGAGGAGTGTTGGAGAGAAGATCCAGCTAGGAAGATAAATGATGAGTCATCATCCTGCACACAGGGGTAGCTCTTTGTGGTCTCAGCCCAAGGTTACCCACTGCCTCTCTTGCCTCTTTTGTACTTTGTTTTTCTATTCACTCTCCTGCTGGATGGATTGAGTGATGCAACCAAGTCTTCTCCGTGATGGAGCAGCCTTATCTGGAAGACCCAGGGACCACAGGCCAGGGTGGGTAGAAGAAGAAGCTGTGATGGCTGCAGCAGTTACTCATGATGAAGCCGAGGGGAAGCCCAGGAGGTGATGAAAATGTAAACTATCTTCTGAAATAGTAAGTGTCCCTTGGATGACAGTGTTTTCTCCAGTGTGTGTTTAGTGTGACAACACTCCTTTCTTTTGCCATGTTTTGTTATAGAATATGATGTTTCCGGATGTAAGGTAAGTCTAAACAGAATTATTTGAAAGGCAGTTTACCCCTTACCCCGGAGAAGGTCAAGTAAGAACCAGCTGAGAAGTAGTTTGTGGTTTACTTTTCTTTTATATTCTTCTTTTATTTCTTTTCCCTGTAGCAGCTTCCTATGAAGCATCCAGTGAAATTTACTGAAATGTACCAGAGTAGAAGGACCAGGGAACCAAACTATCATTAAACCTATCTGTGCTCAATGAGGATCTCTTGGGTCCTTACATATCTGTGCTAATTAACACGTCTTTGGGAAATGGGCCAAAATTTTGAAATAATTTTAGAATAAAAACGACCAAATATGGCACGGTTTTGACTGTGCCTCTTTCAAATGACCATTTGGTTATGTATTATTAAATGTGATGGCTTTGCCACAGTTTCCATGGGAAGTTGAACTAAGTTTTACTCCAAATTTTTGTATATTCTGAAACTCAGACTTGGTCCATATGTGTGAGCAAACTTCCCAGGAGCTAAAAGTGGGAGAAAGGTTAGCAGAAACCCTGTGACCTGAAACTGCTGAGTTCCACATGGCTCTGTATGTGAGCAGTGCCAGAGTTCAATAGCCCTACACCACCACCTGTCAGCCAGAGAGGGGGAGAAAGTGTGAGCACTACTGATGTACTGCCATGCATTTACATTCAAATATATGCAAGCATTTCCCTTTTTGCCTTATAAACTTAAGAGAACTGTTTTGTGAATTCAAAACATGAAAAGTAAATAAGAATTCCTCCTTTGCCCTGGAGGAGAGGTAAGAGGGGCAAGGTTACAAGGAAAGTTTCACGAAGAAGTAAGGCTGTAAACAGTTCTGTTGGGTACTGTATTTCTCTTTATGGCATGGATCTCTTAGGGAAGGCTAAGCTTAGGCATGAGTTGAGAGTTCTCTGTGGGTTCCTTTTGTGTGGTGCTTAGGGGATTGATAACACAGGTCTAGCTGCTCCTGAGAGTACCCTGGGCAAGGTGATAAAGTGCCCTTCATCCCTTTTGATGGGCAGAGGCTCCACATGATCTTCTCCCAGGATGCGTTTTTCACTGCCACAACCCTAGGAATTCAGTCCTCTCTTGTGGATCTGATGTAGCAGCTTGGTTTGACTTCTCCTTTGCAAAGTCATGCTCTTCCCTCGAGTCACAAAGCCCTAGAGGTTTGCCCTCAGCACTCTGGGGATTTTGGTGATGGCACTGTGTTTGGTGACTGAGATTGCCCTTATGGAATTTTTTTTAATCTTGTCTAGTCAAATTGAAAAAGTGAAAGTAACAACAAGGTCTGGAGTGAAGATTCTGATTCACAGAGGATTTATTGACAGTACCTTTGAAAGTGCTGTTTAATATGCAAGGTAAACAAATTAAAAATCCCAGCTTGTGGTCCAAGGGCATTCACAAATTAGAAATGACCCCCTGCCTGCCGTGAGAGTGCTAATGATGTGAAAGCTGAAAGGAAGTGAATCCTCTTGGGAGAAGAGAGTGGGTCAGAGGGGCTTTTGTAATCTACCAATCTGTTTGGCTTTGACAGGCTCTTTGTCTAATATGGGAGATGACAAGAGGAGTTGAGGTGTCTGGCAAAGATGGGAATGTCTGCCTACAAGCTTTATGTATTTGTCATTTTGTCTTCCCTCAGCTGTTGGTATCTCTTGGCTGCCTGAGTCCAGGGAAAACACTTTCCTCTGCCTGCAGCTAAGGGGAGAGAGCAGCAGGAGCCTTAGTCACTATCACAGAATATGATAGAAGGTGAGGCTTAAATCACATCCAGTAACTTTGTTCTGTTTCACATCTGTTTTAACTTTCACGAAAGTTACCTCTAATCCAGACCTGAGAAAGAAAAAAGGTATCCACTGTACCCTGAGTCCATTTCTCACTCATAGACTGACATGGAGACTGGAGTGCAGGTGGTGGCAGTGTTAGTATCAACTGCAGCAACTCGCTGGTGTGGTCTGAAAGTGGAGTTGGTGTTGATGAGGACCACGACTGGGAACCAGTCTTTTCTACACACACTGACACTTAGGAGTTCTAGTACCTTGCATAAGAAAGCAGAGCTCTGTCTCCAATTTTCCTTGAATCTACAGAGAATCTGAATGAAGTTTTAGCCCACCTAAAATGAAAAAGAAAAGAAAACAAAACAAAACAAAAAACAAACAAACAAAAAAAAAAGCGCCATGTCATCAACTTCAGATAATGCTAGGATGGATATCCAGATGCACACACAGGTGGGTATGCATGGAAATCTAGAAGGATATCTGGGAAGCGCAGGCAGGGGACCCTGACTGTTCATTGGTTATGAAGAAAAAAATATCTTCTCTGTTGAGAGATACTTTTTGTTTAGGTTAAATAAGGGAATTTTAAAAAGAATGGATTGCTCAGAATTATAATACTGTGTGATTTAATCTGCTGTTTGCTTGGCTCTACTTGCTCAGCACGAGCAGCTGGATTTGCTGGAGCCCTGGGCTTCAAGCTGTGAGCTTTCACCCAGATGTGTTGAAACAGACATGGTGGGCTTGGTAGCTGGTACAGTGTTGTGTTTTGTCTTTAGTTTGGGAAGAATATCAATAACACGCTGGTGTTTAGTTGTTGCCAAGTGCTTTTTATCCCAAGTCTAGGCCTTTTTTCATTACTATGTCCTGACTGATCTAGTGCACAAGAAACACAAACCAGAAGACAAAGGAGGCTGCAGCCATCAGCAGAAACTACAGCTTGACCAGATAAGAGCAGTTAACAGCCTGGCTATGGGGGCAGAGAGAAAGAATCCAGTAAGGTGTTAGAAGATCCCAGCCCAAAAATCCCCCTTGGACTTGAAATCACATGAAGAGTGTGTGAGGACAGGTGCATAAATCACGAGGGTCTGATTGCCCAGAGAACTTTTTCTTCTGGGTCAGTTTAAGCTGACCTGCTGCCCTACCACTCTATTATATTATTTATTTTTATAAATCTGACAACCTAGATTCTGCTGTGGAAAACCCGGGGTAGAGCCTGAAGGAGGAAGTGCACCTGAGAACGAGGGGGTGTGCAAGGATTTGAAAGGGAGCCCATCAGCCCCACTGAGAACAGACTCCAGTCCTAGCAGGGAAAGCCTGGCTGGTGTGTGTGACACTCCTTGAATGGTGAGAGAATTCTTGGGCTGTGGCTTCTCCTTTAACAACCTCATTCTTTTCCTTTGCTTCTCCTGAATTCTCACTTGAGTCCAGAATTGATGCAGCAAAGGTGCCATTTGGATATAAGCACAGCTACAAGATAAAAGGAGGTGGTGGTTCCAAGCCCATATTCACAAAGAAGCACTTGCAGAAATGTCCATGCTATTTCTGCAACAATCAAATCTGGTTTTAAAAGCTGGTGCTGGAGAAGACCTGAATGGCAGTGTAGCAAGCTGCCTGATTAGTAACACAGCTGCTTCAACTGCTTTGGAAGTTTACACATTTCAAAAGCTGTTTGTGAATACTGGCTGTTGAGAACCCCTTGAGCTGTGTTTCCCGGAGGCAGTGAGCACTGACAGCTGCGAGCAGCCTTCCTTTGGTGGCCAGCACTCAGCACTTCTGAAAATGCACCTTAAGCCTGGCATTCCACACCAGAACACCTCAAAATGTGGTCATTCTAGATGAAAGCTACTGACACTTGTTCTTCAAAGGTTCTCTGGCATTCAGACCTTAGGTAGTTTTTGAAGGGAAACATGTTTAACATGTCTCTCGAAGAGAAGAGCAAGAGACCAAAGATTTCCCTTTTTCAACTCTTGACCAAGAGAATCCTTGCCAATTCTGTCTCACCTCCACCCTTCCCTAGCTCATAACCAGGAGGTTATCCTTGAACCTGCCAGGGTGCAGAACATGGTCAAAGCTTCTGGGTCATAGCATCACATAATTTTTATCTATTCAAAAGCACCAACTCCTTCTCCATCATTTCTGAAAGTCCTCAGAGGCAGTAGAGGAGCAATGGGCCTGGTGTTTCTCCATTCCCTCACATAAGGCAGGACCTGTGGTTAACCCCAGGGCAGGAATATATCTTTTTTGTACCCTAATTTTTTCAAAAGGACTGAGACTCTCTATCCGGTAGCTCCTTGTAAAAAGCAGCCCATGCCTGTGAAAAACAGTAACTGGGCTTCTTGTCTCTTCAACTGCATGCTGAATGACAAAATGCTAAAACTATCTGTCCTCAAAGCCTACATTTCAGTCATATCAGAAATTTCAGAATTTCATATCAGAAATTTACTTACATAGGTTCCCTCAAGTACAATCCTCTCACAAAATTACATATAGTCTCTAGTAGAATCCTCTGATTCTTTTTTTAATTGAAGACGAGTAGTCAGAGAATGTGAGACTATGCCACAGCGTTTGCAGTCTCACAAGTCTAAGGACCAAAGAGAAGGTATGAATGGGTTTGCAACCTCACATTTGTATGATAAGGAGGTCAGGAAGGAGAGCCCAGATATTGAAGTGGACAGCAAGATTATATCTGGGAAAGAAGGAAAAGAAACTGTTCAGAAGCACAGGAAAGCACATAGGAGTACTTTGTTTTTTACTTTGCTGACTTGTCTGGGAATGAACAGATTAGCTATTGAAATCTGGCAGAAAAATACATACCATTATCTGTGTCATTGGATGTCACAGTCAGAAAAAATTTCAACATGTTTTTAAACGTTTTAAAACAGTGAGGTGAATCAAGCCCTGAAGTAGCAGGACAAGGTGTGTGCCAGATTTGGTCATGTGAAATCCCTACATGGAGAACATCTGCCTTTATGAGGGTATGCTGCAGCTTGTGTGAAAGCTTGCTGTAGAAATAGTTGGGTGAAGTGTTCTGGTTTGTGTTACATGGAGGACACGACTTACCAAAGAGTAAGTAGCTCTTTCTGGCTTATTTATTTCAGAAGTGACAGATTTGTTTGGAAGAATACCTGGGAGGAAAGAAGAAAAAATGTTTAGACAGGTCTGAAAGCTTATTAAAATGCCCCTCAAGCCAGGACACTGTGGAGATAATTCACTACTCAAGAACTCTGTATTGGAAAAGAAGAGATAACCTTGCTCAATGTTGGTATCAACACAACCTGTCATATTCTATGAGGAAGAAGAGGAGGTCCAGTGTAATTTTGAGGGTCCCTGTTTAGTCAGGGAATCTGATTCTCCTGAAGTCCATGTTGCTTTTATACCAGCTTGTTCTGTTGGCCGAACTGGTCACTTGTTTTAATAGTTTTTGTGCTCTTTTTTTACCCTTTTTGTCCTGAAAGGTATAAGAGAACAGGCTCTTGTGAATCATTCACACACTTAATGGAAGATTGCAGGTCCCACCCAAATTTTCTTGTAGTTCAGATGCAGCATTTGCTTGTACTTGCTCTGGAAAAACAACTGTTATTAGTTTCATCTGGAAGGAGGCAAGGAAAGCCATACAGCAACACGACAAATGACACAGCTGATTAGCTGACAGTCAGACACTCAATGCTACATCCTCCAGACTCTTGTGCCACAAAATTAGCCTTGAGAACAGCATTTCTAAGCTTCCAGCTGTACATTGTGCAAGGATTTAAGAGATCAAGGCCAAAGAAAACGGGGACCTCTCCTGACTTAACCTTACACATTATTTCAAGGGGGAATTTGTATAAAAAGACAGCAAAGAATATGGCCTAACACTACTGTGTTCTAGTGGCATTTCAGTAGTTTCATACAGAGAAGGGAGTCAGAATTGGAAAATCATTATACTTATTGATATATCGTAATATTTTTTAACCATGGTATGCATAGAAAGGAACTTTTCCCTAGCTAATCTTCTAAATCATTATGGCTCATCAGTTATAATTTTTGTTTGAACTAATTATGTACAGTTGAACTACATTTTATCTCATACTCTGCAGACCAAAATGTGAAAGAAAAAATCTCAATATCTGGTGCTTACGTAACCTGTATTTCAGTGTATTTCTTAGTTAGAGACTGAACTTTGCAGTCAGACCATATTTTGTCTTTTATGACTGAGCCTTTACTCCTTCAGATATTCAGTTGCCTACTTCCCAGTAAGTCATTTGGAAGAAATTAATAAAAAAATAGGATTTGGTTTTACTTTGTTAATCTGTGCAGGAAGATTTTTCTTGAATAACAGAAAGGACACAAAATCCAGTTATCAACATGTGGCCTACATAGTGTTCAGGCAACATTCTTACACACAGACTTGACTTTTAATATTTTGGTGACACAATTCAGATACTTCACACAGCAAACGTGATGGAAATATTTTGCTAGATTGGATCTTGTCAAATCAATGCTGAAATTTCCCTATCATTACCATGCTCAGTTCAGAAATCAGAGCAAGGTATATGCATCTTTGATACTCATCTAATTGTATGTCCCTGCTAGGTACTTATTGGCCTTCTGCCAGCCTGGTGTGTGATTGACAGGAGTACAGGAAGGGATATTCCAGGATAACCACCACTTCTGTCCCTATAGGCCCTTTCTGAGGTTGCCTGTGTGCCAGTGTGCAGCCCCTTAAGAGCTTCGCCAACCAAAACCTTGCTTTTGATTAAAAACCCTTCCCAATTCCCAGCCTCCTTCTAGTGTCTCCATGATACACAAGTGAGTGCTGTTGTCTCCTTTTCACTTAAGTGTGGCTGAGCTGGATTTCTGGTGTCATACTATATGATGAGCCTTGAGGTTAAGGCGACCTGCTCTATGCTCATGCATGTGTGTCCTCTGAGTGGAGAAGCAGACTTGCAGCTGACATGGTGCATCAGGCCTTGTCTAGCATCCTGTGTATGTTGGTCTTCATAAATCTGTGCTGGACGTACCTCACCTTTGTAGCTGCAGAGATGAGCTGCACATTTGCATCACACTACCAGTGTACTTATATGGCCAGGAACTGAGTGTCAACCCGAGGGAATTAAAAAATTAATGGTACAGGACATTCAACAACTTCTTCTTTGGCAAGGTAAGAAGTGACCCATCCTCTCATTGTCATTACTTAATGTGCTGTAGGTATTGAAGCAAAATTGCTGTAGCTGCCAGAGTATTCACCACAGCTAAGACTGAAGCTTTTTCCCCTTTGGACCTCTTTGCTACTTGCATGAAACTTTACTGTGATCGGCTGTAAAGCTATACTTTACCTCTCAAGAGGAATTTTTTCTCAATTCCTTGAGATTCAATTGAGGATTCTCTCAATTGAATCTCAAGATTCAATTTCTGAATTAGGGAAAAAGAGAATACCCTGTGATAAATTTTGGACTTCCTATGAAGGGGACATAGTCTTAAAATTTTAAGTCTATCCATAGCAGTTAAACATATTCATACCCAAATGTCACTAGAAAAGTTAGGATGAAAACATATATTTGACAAATGTGAAAACAACTCAACCGAAATATATAATGTGCACAATGCAAGACAGTCTAAAGGGTAACTCATAAGCTTTTGTGAACAAACATATATGGCTTTGTTTCAAAATCCATTTAAACTCAAGAAGTTTTATGTTTGTCCAGTCCAAAGCCCAGAGCTACCACCTGCAAGAGTCTACTATAAACTAAGGCATCATTCTTACACTGAAAAATTTACTGGAATGAATTTTCAGAAGGATTGTTGAGAGCTTTGGGGCTGAAACACAACAAAGATAGATGAAGTTTGGATTTCAAACATTCCCTCTGTGCCTTCTGGCTACTTAGAGTCGTACAATGAGGCAGCAAGTTGGGTTTTGTTGCTTTAGGAATGGTGATTAATGATACTCTGACTTAGTGACTCCTCCTAAAGTACATTCTGAAAGATATCCAGGGCAGCATATAGGTCGATTTTTATTTATGACCTATTAGAGACCGATATATTTTAAGCAGTAATTTAAATTAGCTCCATTTGCTTTATTAAATATGATTACTGTGTACTTGTGCTCCATACCCCACTGGAATCCTAAAGAGGGACAAAGATTCCATTTGTCTGAGTGTTGCACAAATGCAAGATTAAATGGTCTGCCTTTCAAAGAGGTATAATGCAAATATAAGCAGAGGTTGCAAAGAGTTGCAGGTAGGGCAGACCACAGTGCACATGACTATGTGACAGCTTTGGTCAGAGCTGTAAGGACAACTTGCAGCACATCTGCCCAGTGGTTTCTAAGGAAGTCGTGGGTTTTGTTGCAGAGAAAAGTTGGAAAAAAGGATTTGAGAGGTGACTGTGAAGTTTTTTTGTGGGCATTCTTCCCACGTGTGCCAGACAGTGTAGAAGAAAGCACATAAGTATTTACTAGCAAAGTAACATCTGAGTATGAGAGAGTTGAAAGGGAATAAACACTGCAAAAATGACACTAGACACCAGCTTTGAGCTGTGAAGCTGCTGGGGAAAGAAAGGCTTCAGCAGGGAGCAACTCAGCTGAGGAGCTACAGGGAGTAATCTGAGTAAATCTCCGTGGGAGCCATCCTTCCTTTGGTGAATGAGGGACCTGAAGATGAACTGTCAGCACCTCCGGTACATAAACAGGGTGCCTAAGCTAGGAGGTGCAAGTTGTGCTCTTTGCAAAGGCCTACCTGGTACTCCTGGAAGGAAACAGAAATCCAACAGAATCACACTGGTTTCATGTAGTCATAATATTGAATTCTGGAGTTCGTTGTAACCCAGCATCAGTTAATAAAAACCATGTGTTGTAAGGTATTAGTCCTAATTGGATTTATGCTTGTCTCATAAATTTGTTGCAAAGTATTGTACTGCAATTGTGATTTTCAAAATTCAAATGGTATCTTTTATTGAATAGCTGTTGCAGGACATCATCACGTCATGGACTTTAATATCTGGAATATAGTATAATTTACATAGTTCATCAAATGTCTATCAGATTTCAAGCTGGGTTTGAGGCTACTGCATTTGAATCAACAAAACATATACAAATTGGAAGCCTCAAAAGAAACCCAACCACAAACCCGAAAGAATCAGCTTATGGCTTTAATTTCTTTGTTCAAATCTACCATGAGGGTGAAGAAAATTTCTTTTTAAACAAAAGAATCAGATCCATTCCATATAAAAACAAACGATTTAGAAAAACAAGGTTAGAATGCCACCTGGGGGCTTATATTGCCATCACACTCCACTTTAGATCAGAGCAGCATGCAATCTGTACTGTCAGATAAAAAAAATTGTTCACTCCATTTTCTTCACAAAGTACAGTCAGACTTTAAGGAATTCATGCAGGTGTTATTCCATTTTATGGCACTTGCTTCCTTAGACCTTCAGCAAGAACATAATGCAAGAAATAGGCACTGAAGAAGCAAACCAATTTGCTTTGTGAAGAGAAGCACAGCATTAGGCACTGTGTGAGGTACTCTATTTTTCACAGATAAATGTAAACCAAACACAAGAAACACGAAAATAAACTTATTTATTGACAACACATAGAAAAGACTAGATTATATCAGACAGAGAAGGTCACAGTTTGTGGAGACAGAAAAGAGATTGTTCAAGCACAGATAAACTGCAACATCAAAGCGTTAAAAATGGAAATATACAGACAGTAACTCAAATCCATTAAACTAGTGTTAAAAGTAAGACTTTCCTCAACTTTAATTTCAGGGATTGTGCCAGTAAGACAGAAGCGAGAGCTGATGAGAATCTTTGCCAGAAATTACAACTTAATACAAATGAAGGCTGTTAATATGTGAGTAGGGTAGCATCCCCACACTACTACTAGTATTCATCTGCCCTTCTGGTGAGCTTTTCTGAATCTGACCAGACAGGAGAAATTAATATGTATTTTGCACACTTAGATGCTAAATCAAAGGCCTAGGGGAGAGAGGAGATTTTCTTGAGAATTTAATCAAGTCACCATTTAGTTTTTCCTGGGCCAGTAGCAGTGTGATACTCTTCTCCACTTCTCTCCAGTCTGCTGAAATTCTCCATGAAGGGGTGGATAGGAGCACTGCACTACTTGGCTCCATCTCAGCTTGTATGATGAGCTGCATCACGATCCCAAGACCCTGAAGCACTCAGGTACTTGCTGATTGGTTCTTCCATCTAGTGAGCTGCTCTGGAGCCAAGGATCTGGGAATTTGGGTGTCCTTGTGGACCATGAGGGATGCCTATCTCTAGGGGCAGAGCTGTGTTTGCGTACATCATGGGTCATTTGATCAACAGAGGAAAAAGAAGAGCATGCAGAGGTGACCCCATATAATTAGGCAACATGTGAATTTCTGCTGTGGCTTCAAGGGTAGCTGAAGCCATTGACTAAAAGGTGTGACAAAGCCTTTTCTTGCAGCCACAAAAATCTAGAAAAATACAGAACTATTAATTTTCATCTATGAATCTGAACCTATACATTTCTTTGGCCTGTGAGCAACTCCAGATGGAAGCAGCCAAACCTTTCATCAGGGTAGGCAAACATTTCTCTCAGATACAACACCATGGCTAGAGCTGCAGAGATCCCCTTAGGATTAATGGGGTCAAGTTAATTACCACCTGTGGTTGAAATTCCATTGCCTCACAAGTTCCTGGAATCTAGATTCAGGTTCCCCTAAATCAAGCTAATATCCCAGGTCTAGTGCAACCAGGATTCAGGCCAAGAGGAGGAACTCAATGTGCTCAGGTGGTATTGTTGGATGATTTCCTACCCTTCTCCTAAACCTCTAAATGTTGGTGGTTAGCTGGGAGATAGATGGTCATGTGACAAAGTGAATTGAATCCTGTAAGGGATGCCATGAGCGTGCTCTGGTGGCTGGCACACTGCACATCTACAACTGTGCCCTTGAACTGGCAGGAGCTACAGGGTCCATTTTTTTCTCAGCACTTCTAATCATCTTCAGTCACAAAGTGAACTGGTTAGAGAGCACGGCCTCAAAGCACCAGAAAGATACAAGTGACACCTAGCTGCGTTATCCTCCATCATCCAGGGCTATGCAGCACTTCTAAGAGGATGTATGGAATTGAAGTGGATAATTTCTCTGTAGGAATAACAGATGTCTGAACTTCTGTACCACTTACCTGACCTGGGAATGCAAAGGTAGCCATTTCCTGAGAGGGTGGATTTAACCACCATTGAACACAAGGAACAGCAGCATGGATTTTTGAGACACATATGCTGGCTGTGGAGGACTGTAGCATATGCTACCATTGAAATACCCTCACTTGGCCAGACTACCCTGCTTCTAACTCTGTTTCTTTAATATATAAAGTGGTTTGGACTGAATGTGATCTTGGCAGGGTGTGAAATCCTTGCAGGCACTTTTCAACTGATCTATTTATTACACTTAAAGGAAAATACTGTCTGGATTAGCATGAATTTTGAAACTGAATCACAACTATATCTCAAAGGTATACTGTCTGATTTAGAGAAGTCTCCTTTAAAATAATGTTTTCTAGTAATTCCTTTGTAAAAATCTCTCCAAGTAATTCTTACAATAAGACTGATTGTAAATTGTTCACTTGTTCCTAGGAACTCCATTCAATGAATAAAATCTATAGAAAAATTTGAACTGTGTAACTTGAGGAAACTGTAACAGGCTTCAGCAATTTATAAGAGAAGTACAGTCAATGTGACACACTGGGAATGTTAGTTAATAGAGCAAGAGATAACCCAGTGGCAGTTTCTATGCCTAGTCACTACTGCAGAGGCCAGGACCTCGCTGGGGCAAGTTAGAAGGGAAGACATTGTGCTAGAATGTGGGAAGAAAAAGTATTCCTTCATTCAGATACAAAGGCCTGGGGAAAAGGAATGTCACATCCATGGAAAAGCGGGCATGTGTAATCACAACATGTGCTGCAAATCTCCTGCAGTGAGTGTTACCCTCCAACACCCCATTGTTTTTGCATAGTTTAAGAGCCTGATCACAATCCTTTGCCAATGGTTGACAGCAACAAGCCATAAATTGCAGAAAACACTACATCTTGGCCTAGCAAATGCAATGCTGTGATTGACTGCACTCTTTACCCAGGCAAGATGACAAACACAGCACCTGTATCAACCACACTGGGAAACAGAGAAGCTGCTTCTGCTTCCTGGAAGCGTACAGTACATTAGATGTGTGAAATAGTAACAACAAAATGGTTTTTTTTAAGATTACAGGAAGGATTCAAAAAAGAAACGTGCAGAAATTCATACAACCTACAAAGGCAGAGAAATGGAAAATGGTGTAAAAGTTCTGGAAGCAGGCAGCATTGTTAGTTTAAAGAAGGAATTCAATGATGTTTAGAAGCAGAATTCTGAAGTCAGTTCTAATTAATGAGACACGCACTCTCCTGAAGTCCATCTGCAGTGGGCTGACCCTGGATGGATGCCAGGTGCCCATCAAGCTACTTTATCACTCCCCTTCTCAGCTGGACAGGGCAGAGAAAGGTCTCATGGGTCAGGATAAGGACGGGGAGACATCAGCCACCAATTACTATCAGAAGAAACAGACTCAAATTGGGAAAAATTTAATTTAATTTATTGCCAATCAAATCAGAGTAAGTAAGGTAATGAGAAATAAGGGGAAAGACATCTTACAACACGTTCCCTCCATGTCTTCCCTCTTTCTGGGCTCAACTTTACTCACAAATTCTCTTCCTTCTTCAGATGTGCAGGGGGATGGTGGAAGGAGGTTGTGGTCAGTTCATCTTACGTGGTCATACAGGTCATACAATCGTAAATAGCGTTATGCTGTGCAGTCCTTCCTTCCAATAAATAAAGTGTAACAAAATGACTCAACACTTGCCAGTTTGGAGAATATACCAAATTATTTAGGGACACTGCCAAGGACCAGATTGCTGATGACAAAACCGCAGATTACCATGGAAACCCTGGCAGATGTATCTGCATGCACCAAGTAATTCTACTGGCTGTGCCCTTAGTCTGCAGGAACTGCACCTCTAAGATGGAAATCAGCATGATTGAACTGAAATGAAAAAGAAGAAGCTTGCTCAAGTAGGTAAACAACTGCTTTAAAACTGGTTTATGACTGTTATCAACTTTAGCTGGTTACCAAGCTGCAAGGAATTCACAGCAGTTAAATGGCAAAACTCATGTTACACACTACAAATATTTGTTGAACTTAGGTTACTACAGTATAATTGCATCCTAGCATCCCATGCTTTACACACATAGACTGGCAAATAACAGATGTTCAAGAGGGGTGGAACACCTCTCCTGTGAAGAAAGGGTGAGAATATTGAGATTGTTGAGCCTGGGGAAGAGAAGGCTCTGAGTGAACCCTCTAGTTCCTAAAGGGTGCCTACAAGAAACATGGAGAGGGTCTTTTTACAAGGGAATGAAGTGACAGGACAAGAGGGAATGCCTTTGAACTGAAAGAGGGTAGATTTAGATTGGGTATTAGAAAGGAATTCTTTACTGTGAGGGTGGTGAGGCACTGGAACAGGTTGCCCAGAGAAGTTGTGGTTGCCCCGTCCCTGGAAACGTTCAAGGCCAGGCTGGATGGGGATTTGAGCAACCTGGGATAGTGGAAGAGGCCCTGCCCTTGGTAGGGGAATTGGAACTAGATGATGCCTAAGGTCCCTTCCAACCCAAACCACTCAATGATCCTGTGATTTAGAAAAGCACCATAATCTCCTGCCAAATGGGAACTCTCAAGCATGGTGTGGAGTTATCTGAAAAAATGTGGGCAAAAAAACTGTCAGGGCAAGTGACCTGTGTATATTCAGATGCTCAGAGCAGTGCCTGTTGGACACATCTGTGCACCTCCAGGGTTTCTCGTGTCTGCTCAAGAATGGGCTTTGTCTGGCCTTTTGGGATGGGTTTTGTGATTGTGCCTCACATTAATCTAAAACTCGAAAGGCTTCCAAGATCAATGCATCACCTCATCCATGTCTACAGTTGTCTAAAGAGTGTGGAGCAGATGGATCCAGGCTCTTCTCTGGAATGCCAAGCAATGGGACAAGAGGGAATGGGCAGACACTGATGCAGAGGAAATTCCACCTGAACATGAGGGGGAAGTTGGTTACTGTGCAGGTGACTGAGCACTGGAACAGACTGACCAGAGAAGGTGTGGAGTCTCCCTCGCTGGAGATACTCAAGAACTGCTTGGACACAATCTGTGCCGTGTGCTCTAGGATGACCCTCTTGAGCAGGGAGGTTGGACCAGATGACCAACTGTGCTCCCTTCCAGCCTGACCCATCCCGGGGTTCTGTGTTTCCTTGAAGGGCAGCAAGCGGAGCAGGACAGTCAATCCGGTGAGTCTACCCATATTTGTTGTTCCATCCTGACAGGAGCATCTACGATCTCAGCGAGGGAGGGTGGAAACAGCCATAGCCAAGGGATCCGCTACTTAGAAAATATTTTGGTGCTCATTCCACTTCAAGAAACAGCTGAAGACCGTCACAATAAAATGGCGATAACATAACTGTAGTGTGGCAATATGGTAACACGGTAAAAGGTACTGGCATAAATCTTGTCTGACGCTGGGAGGCAGCGAGGTGGAAGGCCAGCGAGTACGCACGCAGCCGCCCAGCAACACCCGCACCGCCCGCCGCCCCTCACGCCNGGTGGTTGATCGGCGGCGGCCGGGAGCCGCAGGGCTTGGCAGAGGGGAGGCAGCTCCCCGTGGAGCCTTAGGCTTGGGGCGGGCGGTGCCATGAGAGCGGGGGGCGCTGGGCCATGGCCTTTCCCGCTGAGTGGGTCTGAGCCCCGGGATGGGCCGTGCTCCGGGCCGGGTCTCGGCCTGAGAGGCAGTCGGACTGATGGAAGAGGTTACCGGCGTCCTCGAAGAGGAACAGAGGAGGTGGGAAAGCTGAGAGGCCAAATTCAAGGACTGTGTCCAGGTCTAGGGGCTTCAGTTTGAGTTGGACATTGGGGTGCTGCAGCGTGTCGAGAGAAGGGCGATGGAGGTGGTGCAGGGTTTGTACCACAAGTCCTGTGTGGAGTGGCTCTGGGAGCTCGGGTGGTTTTATCCTGGGGAAAAGGAGGCTGAGGGGAGATCTTGTCACTCTCTTCAGCTACCTGAAAGGAGAATGTAGCCCTGGGAGTTGGTCCCAGGCAGCCAGTGACAGGACAAGAAGACACAGTCTCAAGCTGCACCAGGGGAGTTTCAGGCTGGGCACCAGACGTAAATTTCTTCACAGAAGGAGTGACTAGATATTGGAGTGGGCTGCTCAGGTAGGTAGTGGAATCCTTCGAGGTGTTTAAGGACTGGACGTGGCAGTGAGTGCCGTGGCCTAGTTGACGAGGTGGTGTTTGTCATAGGTTGGCCTCGATCTCAGACATCTTTCCCAACGTAATTGATGCAGTGAACAGCAGAACGACCGAGCTAAGCTCCTGTTCGGCGGGAGTTATGGTGTGTAGCTTACATGCAGTTCTTGGAAGCCCTGCCTTCAGGACCCTTGAGGTCGATAATCTAAGTTATAGGCAGTAAGTTGTTGTTTATGTGTCACAGTAGTTTGTAGCAGCTTTCCAGAGTTTCTTCCCAGTTGCTCATGCATGAAATATGCTTACATAGTGCACTATACACAGACATCCGTGCTGCTACTCTGATTAAGGGTAGTGTTACTGAATTAGAGGGAGAGATTATTGGAATTTTCATCTCTCTAAGAGTCTGCTGAAGTTCTCAACATAGATTTAACAATAATACAAAAATATTGCTGTGCTCCATACACTTAGCTCTTTTGTAATCTAGGCAAGTATGAGGAAATAATTATTTTTCAGCTGGTGTTCATGAACAAGTTATGCCAGTATCATGGTTGACTTCAAAGGTCAGTATTTAATTTGGCGAAAATTTGGGTCTGCACCAGGATGGAATGACGATGTGTGGGAATACCTCTGACTTTTGTCATCAGTCAAAAAGCCAGTTGGATTGCAGGCATATTTGCAGGTTTGTATGCAGTTGTTTTCAGAAGGAGGATAGGAGATGTGATGCAGTTTTCTAAGAGGCACTAGAAAACTGCATTGTTGTGTGTCCCTCTCCAGCGTTTAGACCCTGGCTCCGGTTTGTGATTTTATGTGATTTAATAAAGCATGAGCATGAATCAAGGTGTGGCCTGATTCTTCCACTCTGCCATTTATGCCTTGGTTAAATCAAATCCACAGGACTTTTGTTCTCATCGTTTTGTTCTCACAGTTGTGTGAAATGATAGTATAATTTTGCTTCTCTGCAGGAAACCTGAAGAGCAAATATTGCTAAGGGTTAGTCCCTAAACTTTTTCTCCCCCTGCATGATGTAATATTGTTTCATTTAATAATCTTTGTAACCATTAGTTNGCGTGCTGGTCACATGCCACGCAGATTGAGAGATTTGACATCAAGGTGACCATAATCTCTTACAAATAGCTTCAGATGAGAAATATTGCAGCTGTTTTAAGAAGATTTTTACAGTAATCAAATACCATGAGGTTGATTAGTCTCATTGGATTGTGAAACTTGAGGGGAATAGCTTGAATTATTAGTTTTTAAATTTTATTTATTTATTTATTTATTTATTTATTTATTTATTTATTTAACTGTTTAACTATTAACTGAATTGCAAGTCATTTGGACTTGAGCTCCTGAATCTTTGCAGTTGATGGCCAGCCATAGTGTTTGTCTTAGGCAGGGTGGCTCTGGCAGTGGGAGCACTTAAGTGCAGGAGCATCATGGTCTATAGGAGCTAATCTGTCATGCTCCATGATCCACAGATCAGTATTCCTGTGTACTCTTGTATCTGTGTTTTTCATGAATTGCATTTGAAAATCCCACTTTTTAAATGCTTCACATCATGGAGGTTATAGGGAGGTTTGAGGTTAAGGTGGACATTTCGTTTTTTTTTTTTTTTCTGATTAGTATTGCTTTCAGGGCATGCAT
>VZTR01000776.1:0-44938 GCA_013400775.1 Chaetops frenatus
CTGGTCAGAGCATGGTGCTAATATGGACAGGGCTGCGGATTTGATCCCCGTGTGGACCATTCATTTAAGAATGAACAACAATCAATGACTCAGTGATCTTTGTGGGTCCTTAAAACACAGAATATTCTGTGACACTGTAATTGTGGTCAGAGTATATATACAGGGAAGTTGTAAATGCTGACAGGACATTTCTACATTGCAATTATTGCCTAAAGATATGGAACTTCTGGCCTCTTGCATTTCCTTATAGTTTCTGCACTGCTTCATACAAAAAAGCATATCCAGAAAAGTCACACTTGGTAATTTGTTGCTTTAGATAACATATGCTCTTAACCTCCCATTTTACCACTTGTTCTGCCTCTCTTTGGAGCAGCTGAAACAGCAGCACCCATTGCAGAAACACCATGCAAGAAGCTACTCAGTCTAAGAATGCTCCCTCTGTGGTATTTCTGGACTGTGACCTCACCTGCTGAAGCTTTGTCTGCCGCAAGGAAGAGTTGCTGGGTTTTGTGTACTGCACCCACACATCAAGATCCCTTTTCTACCTGCATGTGGCCAAAACCAAAAGCTGTCCAAACGCTCCAGCCATGGAGGCTCTGAAAACTGATGTCCATGCTTAACAGAGGGAAGGCAAGACCAGTATTAACCAAAAAGAAGACAAACTCAAGGCCTACATAATAACTTCTGGTTTCTACCTCTTCTGCAGTGCCATAGCACTCTATTCTGTATTGGTCTTAGCTAAGCAGCATCTTACTGTTGGAAAATATACTTATTTAGTCTTACCCTACACTGTAGTCGCAGCTGTGGTAGTGAGTTTTATATCAATATTGCACAAATTGCAGAATTCCCTACTAAAAAAGGAAGCAAGAACAAACTGTTCTAGTAACTTGGCTGAATGTAGCTGTGGTTTTCAATACTTCTGAACACCCATAAAGCATTTGTGGACTGTGGTTTAAAATGTATGAAAACTGACATTTCTGCTAAGAGCATTGGCACTGATATTCTGCTGCTTGTATTCATTCTCATGAGAAAATGGTTTGAAATATTCCAATCCTGTTTACTGTAACCCTGATGCAAGCTCGGCTTGAAATTTCAGTCTGTAGGTTGCAGAGTTCATCCCCTGCTTAGAGGATTGTGAAAGTCTTTGTCTTCTTCATGGTAACTGTATTCATTTTTCTGCAGATTCCAAAAGACAAAGCTGAGCTGTCTTTGGTCAGCATTTTTGAGGTACTCCTCGTAGTGTGCAAACTGGACATATACTTTCTGGAGAACATGTTATCAAAAACTAATACATTAAAGATCTGTCCCTGCACAGTGCTCACAAACACTAGAACCCCGATAAATAAAACTCACATATTTAGATAAAAATCCAGAAAAGACTGTTAGGTAGCACCTGCTGATCTATTGGCATATTTTCCTTCCTAGAACCCCAAAAATGCTCTGTAAGGCAAGAATCAACAACACTTTGGCATGGACAGTGACAGGACACTGGCAAGTGAATGCAATTTAACTTTGTGTTGGTTTTGTAATTTGAGAGACACCCTCCTCATCTGTGACTCTTTGCATCTTGACTACTCCCACCTGGGGCTGCTCTTCTGAAGGAAAACGATCTGGCACTTCCATGCACAGTTTCTGCTCCTCACTTTCCTTTGTGTGCAAAGGACCACTGCTTTTTTTCTGAGAGGACAAAGGTCAGCCCAGCAACTGGAGACAGCTGAACCTTGCCTTCCAATGAGGTTATTGAGTTCAAGCAACAGCAGGCAGTAAATCAGACTCCTTTTTCAGAGGAAACACAATGTGACGTGTCCCAGAGTGAAAAGAGAGGAATCAAGGGAGCAGGAAGGGGTTCCTTAAGAGGTGCATCCTTTCAAACCTTGCCATCAGGAAGCTTTATCTTCTAAACAAACACAGAGCATTTCTTACCTACATAGATGTTCCAGAATTCCTCCTACAGGTAAGCGTGGGAAACCGGGAAAAAATGGAAATAGTATTAGATAAGAATTACGGAATTCCTCAGAAAAATATTAAAGTTTTCATACACAGGATGCTTGCAGCTAACAACTGTTGAAAGTAATATTTACATTATAGGTACATACAGTGCCTTGCAACCCACCATTACCATTTAATAACTTAAAACCTTCTGATCCATATGGTAACCAGTTCTACAAAAACAAGTCTCATGCATTTTTCAGAAATATCTGAAACTCCTTAGAGATTTCCCGGTGTGGCTCACTGAGCACAAGCCACCTGATTTCTTGCATAACTATCTTTCCATTAGTTTTGACTGAATTTACTTACATTCCCACAATGCCTAATTCTCAGTCTTGATCTCCACCCCATACTCCCATCAATCAGGACCTCACAAATCCTGACATTTAAAAATATTTTGTCTGATTTATGTTCTCCTTTCCATCTGCACGGAGGACTCCAGGATGCAGTCTGTCCAAGACAGTCCTTTCCAGGACATTTGGTCACCAGGCAGAACAGGTTCTGCCAGTTCTGCTATAGGTAAGTCAACATTTATGATCTGAAGTACACTGGTGATGCACCCAGGACTCCCCACCCAGGACACCTCAGGGCCACTCCAACAACATTCTGGTCATCAAATAATGCTAAAGGGAAGTGAATCTGGCCTTAGCTCCAGTTTCAGGGTTGTTCTAAACAGCCACACAGCTACAGTCTATGTTTGCAATACCAGCTTTTCTACTTACTCCAGTCCACATAGCTACCCCATCTCTTAAACTTTCCCTTGAACTTGGGAACAAATCACATTTCTGTCTAAAGTTAAGCAAGCCATTGGGGTAGGGCAGGTGACACAAAAGTCACACAAACTTCATTCCAATCAACATTAAGGCATTTAAGAACTGTTCACAGTATACATTCTCTCAATTCAGATAAAGAGAGCTACAAAATTACAAGCAAAGCTGCTTGAGGTAAGTTCAGTAAAATTCCCTCATGAGGTTCCATGTCAGCATTTGCCTTGTCAGACTCCCTGTGGACTGCCTTGACTGCAGTCATGGCACGTAGGTATGTAACCCAGACAGGGTGAATGTATTTTCAACACTGGTTGCAACAAAGCCATTGAAGGTCAACTAACTTTCCATGGCAATTAAACAGATCAGAATAGGTAAAAGAATGGAGGATTTAACGTGGACTGGCCATGCAAGAGCTAAATTAAGACTGTTATGGGATGATTATTGCCTTAGCAATTCCACCTACAGTCAATCACTATTTGTTCTTTGTGTTAAGTGATTGGAAACAACTTGTGAGTTCTGATGCCCAGCTCGAAGGACTTAAATAGTAATTTTTAAACATGAAATATATAGACCTATGTTTTATATTTGTTCATCCTTACAGTTTTCTCCTGGTCTTCAAAAGCTTCTCTTGCTTCTTCTTTTGAGCAGCGCTCCTCATTGCATTCTCTTTCAATATTCCCTTTCTTCAATTCCTCTAAGAAGGAGTTAGCACGTTTTGTTCTTTCCAAGAACTTGTCGGCATTTTCTTTCTTGATGAATACTAGATAGCAGAAAAAAATTACACAGGTGGGTAACATTTGGTAGTGGAAAAGAGTCATAATAAATAAGTGAAGTAGAAACAAAGCCAAAACAGACCACACTACCTGTACACAACATTACCTGTGAGGTTAGTCCTCACATAGGCTGATACATCCCAGGATCTCTCAGAGAATCAGTAGCCTCAAAACAAAATGTAGGCCCCCAAAATTTTCTCCTACTCTTTTTAATCTTGAAAATAAGAACATGCAGGTTACCAATGAGGGCTTATATTTCTGTTGCTCCTTCTCGAGACTCAGTCTTGAATGGAATTACTTTCCCTGAATGCTGGGGAGATTACATTCCTTGATTTGTTTTTAAAGCTGACCACCAGGCATCACCACTGTCTGCTCCAGGAGCTTGTGTTGAAGAAACTAAATGTCACTCAAGGTGCAGCAATGTATCTTCGAACAGATGGAAAAAGCCCACATATGAGTTCTACTGATCTTCATCATTCCAAATCCCACTGCACTGCCCTGGGATCTTCCTGCCCTCTTAAAAAAACACCCCCCAATTCCCTGTAGAAATGTTCCTGCCTTCCTGATATATGTGCATGTAGAGCTAAGGCAGCTGCCTTATAAGATTTTACAAAGAGCAGAAGTAAATGAACATCAGCTTTAGCAGGAAAGCACAGCCTGGAGTCAGTTTGCTGAGTTGTTTTATTTCTGAAAAACTTGATGTCACAGAAGCCTGAAACTTGCTGCCTTCAAGATTCAAGCAGCTGTTGATTTAAACTGAAGGATCAGAGACATTAAACCATTAAACTCATTGCAGGCTCTTGCCTGTTTGAACAACAGCATTACTCCCCAGTGACTTGTGCACAAGTCCCAGGCAGGAAACAAAAACAACACTGGAGTAAATAAGTTGACTACTACCCTGTAAAGAGCATATGCTGTAGGAAAGTGTGAAGAGTTTGGAAGCTGGCATTTAATCAAGTTCCATCACCTGGAATTTACACTGAAAAAATACTTTCCAACCACAAGCTGGAGTGTGGAAGAGTGTGCTACAGATGTGACTTCAAGGACAGTGGCTTATGCTCACTGGGAGGCTTGCACATTCCTTCTGGAGCATTCTTCATGCAGCTTAATTCAATGATAAATGAACTTGTTAATAGTAATTATACACCCAAATATCCTCCAAGTGAGCACAGAGCAGGCCTATTCTGCTTTCACTGAAATTGGTGGATCATCCACAGGGAGACAGGTTCTGTTTTTGTTATTTATATTAAGCAATCCTACATGCAAATTGGAGCCCCACTTACTTTGAAAAGGCTCCTCTCAAGGAAGGCTTACAGAGAGTGCTTTTAACTTGCAGCTCAGGAACTGTTAGTTCATTCACCCACTATCTTATTTACCCTTAAACCCCTCTCTTTAGTGACAGGAAACTGACAGGACACAGCCGGTGGGGTTATCACTTCTATATTCCTTTGCTTTCACACCACCCGCATAAGCGGATGTTTTTGTAAACTTGAACTAGGTGATAAGTCTTCAGAGGCTGCTCGTTCCATTTCCCAAGCTCTCTATCATACTTCCTTCTTCAGAGAAATCAGGGAGCAACAGGCATTGGTCAACAGAAGCAGGATATTCCAGAAACATGCCAAAGACCTTGTTTTAAACCCCAAGCAGTCTGACTCACTGAAGGAAGAGTTAACAGCTTTTTGAAAGTTATTTGCTGATGCTGCCTTGGACATAGGCGTTGACCCTGGTGGCACAGAGGGCAGCGGGACCAGCTCCCCCGCTGTGCCCCAGCTCCTCCGCGGCCAAGCGCATCCAACCGAGACTTGGTTTCCCCTGACATACTGCGCGGGCAGCTGTCCACCACCATACTGGTGCGAACAGCGGGCAATTCCACTTTCCTACACCATCCCCGAGATGCTCCCGGCAGCTCGCTGTCCCCGAAACTCAGCTCCCCGCTTCACGGCGGCGTGCAGGGTCGGCACAGCTGCTGGTAAGCCCTCAGCCGTGTGGACACCGAACCTGCCGGGGAAGACGAGCCGTGGGGTGCCCGATCCCGTTCCCCGCCCCTGCGGCTCCTGGCACTCTCCCGGTGCGCGCCCCCGGCCCGCAGCATCGGCCCGCCACCGCCTCCGGCGTTCACGCGGCAGCCCCTCGCCTGTCCCCGAAGGGAAGGGGGATTCTCCCCTCCCGAAAAGACGGAAAAGGTGCCCCCTTACCGCCTCCCTGAGCGCGGAGCTCGGCGGGCAGCGCGGCGCAGAGCAGCAGGAGCAGCAGGCGCCCGGCCATGGCAGCGCCCGCCGATGCCGCTCCCGGGGCCGCGCCGGCGGCACGGACGGGACGGACGGGACGGACGGGAGCCGAAACCTTCACCCCCTCAGGCGGGGTGAGACTGAAGCAGGGTTGGTTCGCCCTGCCCAGAAATAGCGGAAGCGCCGGGACAGGGTGAAAGCCGCGGCGGGATTTCTCAGTCGGGGGGATGAGGCTGCTCTTCTTTTTCGTTTTGGTTTTGGTTGTTTGTGGGGGTTTTTTTGTTTGTTTTTTGTTTGCTTGTTTGTCTGTTTGTTTTAAAGCCCAAGGCAGCTCGGGTTTTGTTTTGTTTTGTTTTGTTTTGTTTTGTTTTGTTTTGTTTTGTTTTTAATAGCACCTTTTATTTTGGAGGACGGGAAGTGAATCGTCCCCTCACTAAGCTGCCGTGGCCCCGGCCCGGTGCTGAGCAAAGCCGAGCTCCCAGCCCACAGGAGCTGCCATCCTCTGCTGCTCCCAGCCATGTGTCCCACATCCAGCGCTGTGACCTGTTGGCTTCGCGTTTTGGACCAGTGGCCTCGGCCGAGCGCTCGCTGGGAGCTGCCCTCAATCTCCCCTTTCTTGTGGGGAGCTCGCAGTGAGCTGGGGAGGCCACGTCTTCTGTGCTTCCAGAGCCAGCCATCAGGTCTTCTTCAGCTTCTTGGCTTTCCTAAGCAGGCTGTTATGTTAAAAATATATCTGAAACCCAGATCTGTTTTGAAAAAGTCACTTTGTGTGGCAATTATTAATACTGATATTTTTTTTCAGCGTTTTACCCATTTTCTGCAAGATGATTTGTTTATAAATGTCAGTATTTTCACTGGAGAAATCATCTTGTCAATCATGGAAAACACAGACTATTCTACCTTGAGCGGTAGTCAGGGATGGTTTTACAGTGTTGAGCACCTCATCTAAGTGAAAATGAGTCTTTATTTGCTGGTCACTACTTATAGCCACCTTCCTCCCTGAGACTGGACTGTTTAGAGTAGGGAGAACCTCTTGTTCATACATTCTCATTCATGTTACATACTATAACATGTCTTGTTTTTCAGGTCTCTGAAATTTGCTGCCTTTCCCAGTTCAGTTCACTACTTAAATGAGCAGTATAACTTTCTTCTCTGTTGGTGAAGCAGGTTATAGAATGCTTAGTATTGCATGGTATAGGTACCCTACTATGACAATGTTTTCCCCTAAAAACAGAGTATAATCAATTTTGTCCTACTTGATGATAGGATTTTGTGATTGAGTTGATATTCTGTACTAATTGAACAATCTAGAGTGTAAATTCTGCATGAGATAGTTAAACTGTTTTCTAATCTCCTGGTTCAGTTTTATCTTCCTCACCTTTTCAGTGTTTTCATGCTAAGGTTAGAAAGTACATTTTTGAACTGTATATGTTTTCAGAGAGCTTCAGGTTCTATCAGCCTTAAGACTTAAATGAATGGTCTTTGGTCAGCATTTTGCAGAGGGTTAGACTATTATCCTGTTCTGGTTTTAGATCTCAGGATAGAGAGTACAATTGAGAAAATAGTGGACAACTGATAAACATTCCCTTTCATTTGCGCTCTTTGTATCGACAAACATAATACCAAGGCAAAGATAAGATTAAATCAGTGGTATTCTTCACCTCTCATAATATAGGGTTAAATATTGCACTTACTACTCTCACAGCAAAAATGCTTGGTGCAAGAAGATTTAAATCAAGTTTTCATAGCAGACCCATAAGTATAGAATCAACCTTTTCCCAGAATTCTTGTCCTGGAGAGTGTCTGCAGTTCCTCCCCTTCAAATCTCCCTGTTGCCTCTGCAACCGCAGGAGAAAACTACTTTAATACAAGCTAAAAAAAACACCCTTTTCTATTTTTTTCATGTTATTTCATCATTATATTACAGGACCCATAGCATAGGAAGTTATGAAAGCCAGAAGCATAAATGTATTCAAAGGAGATTGCACACAATTACAGACAACAAATTCATTCATGACTGCTCAATCTAATGCAACTTCTGGCTCAGGAAGTCTGTACTTCACTGATTACCAGAAGTTGAGGGAGTAGCTGGAGGAAGGCTTATGGTCTGCATGATGTGTTGCTGAGAGTCTTTCTCTGAGCATCTAGCTCTGACCTTTAGCAGAAATGGATGCAGAACAGGAGTAGCATTGTGTCTGATTTGTTACCATCATTCTGTGCCTGCTTGACAAGATACACATGTTTACAAACAACACTGAGAGGGAAATTATTTTATGTATTCAAGTAAGCCTTAGGCTCACTTCAAATCTTTAATGGTGTTGTGGGTATGGCACGTATCAAATATCTAAGACAATGAAGGAGTCCTTCAATGGGAAAACGGTACAGAGGAACTGGGGGGAAATAATATGACCTGGAAATGCTGTGGCTCAATATCATTAGTCCATGTGCTTCCTCAACCAGTCGATGTATTTGGATACCCTTGTGTAAACCCCATAGCTGCCTTCAACAGCACAGCCCTTTCCCCAGCTGACAATCCCAGTCAGAAACCAAGTGTTCTTGTATTGTGTAGCATAAGGACCACCACTGTCTCCCTTGCAGGAATCCTTAACCCCAGACAGGTCTCCTGCACAGAACATATTCTCTGTAATATTTAATTTGGTCTCTTTTTCACATTCTTGTGTTTTTACACGTGGCAAATCAACTCTCATCAGAACAGAAGAGGTGGCACCTCCATCTATTAGGCGCCCCCATCCACTTACTGTGGAGAACTTGATGGTGGACAGTTCATACACAGCAAACCTTTTCTCAGGCAAACATATTGGCACTACATAGTCAGTGAGATTCACCGGTGTTTCCAGCTTCAGGAGGGCAATATCGTTATTGACATGTCCATTCGTGTATCCTTCGTGAATGACCATCCTGGCAACTCCACTTTCTTGCTCAGTTTTCTCATCGACATTTATTTTGTGTTCACCTGGAAAAGTTATTAATTGCAGATCATGTCAGGCAGCTCCTTGATTCCCTGGAAGTTTGAGGATATAGGGTGTTTCTAGTTAGACACCTCTAAGGACAATTACCTTGTACTGCCAAAGCCTTCTACTCTGACTTTATCAGGGTGAGGAGCTGCCACCACTTTGATAAGATGAGGAGGGGAAGATACATACCCAGTCTCACCCGAAGCTGTTTAGGGTGAGTATGCTCCAAACAGTGAGCTGCAGTGACCACCCACTCTGGGGAAAGCAGGCTGCCACCACACTTTTCTGTCTGATCCTGTATTATAAGGGCCTGCCAACATAAAGCAAGTTTATGTCTTACTTCAAATG
This sequence comes from Chaetops frenatus, assembly GCA_013400775.1. Lineage (NCBI taxonomy): Eukaryota > Metazoa > Chordata > Aves > Passeriformes > Picathartidae > Chaetops > Chaetops frenatus. The sequence goes on from VZTR01000776.1 coordinate 9,081, forward strand.
TTCTTGACATAAATCTCAGTGGAGATGGGTTTCATGTTGCTTCTTTCTGCCCCTTTTTGCTACTGTGTTTGACAATACCATGCTGACTGCATGGAGAACTCAGCAGGGGTAGTCTTCCCACTGACATTTTCTTCATCTTGTAGTGTGGACCCTGGCCCTATTATGGCCCAGAGTGCATCCCTGGAAGCTGCAACTAAAACTCTTGCTGGTGGTAAAGTTAAGGTCTAAGGGGTCAGGAGATGGAGACAGCTATGCTACCACTGCTATGAAACCAGGTACTCCAGAACAAAGCTAAGGTGCCTAAGTGAGACAGGTGGACCTGCTGGCTATGGATGAAGAAGGAACTTGGTTATCAAGACATGGCACTTTTTATGAATTTTTAACATAATAGATTTAAAGCAATGAATTGAAGATAGTGATTTCATAAGGAATTTAAAAAATAAAAACAATGAAAGATTTTTGAAAACTCACTTGCCATGGACATTCACCTGGAGGACAGATTAAACCCCCTACTATTCTCCCATGAACAGTTGAATTTTTTTTTGCCAGCACTGGTATTTTTCCACATGGGTATTTCACTGAAAAAAAAAAAAACCAACCAAACCAACAACAACAACAAAACCAAAACCCAGAACAACAAAAGGCAGCAAGTGGGATTTTATTGTACTGAATTCACAGCAAAATGTGTAGGGTCTTCAGTGAAACTATGTTAGCTGAAAAGCTGATTTCTATTCTAAGAGCATGGATTCTCAAAAATAATGTAAAGCAGTTCAGCAGGCAAATATTCTTTTTTGTTTGGAAACAGCCAGAAATGCTCTTAATGATTTGAGTTCAGGCCCTTACAGCAGATATGTAGTCACCTACCAAAGGTCTTTGCAAACAGTATACCTGCTTAAGATACACATCAACACAAAGAGATATGCAGAAGTGACCCCGACAAGCTCTGTAGTCTACATATTTTCATTGTCCCTACTGACTTTAAGTCAGTTATACCAACTGCACAGCATCCATGGCAGGGTGAGACAGAGGCTTAATCATGGGGTGAACATCTTGCCATCCTTTGTTTGGGCAGAGCCAAAGATGTCCCAGGAGCAGACACTGCCTTCTGGTGTGCCTCTCCCAGTCTACCTTGTTTGCTTGTGTCCAGAGCATGCTGGATTCTTCCAGACTGCACATCTCTGTTCTGCCTGAGCCTGCATGTGAAAACTGGCAATAAAGTGAACCAAATCCTGGCTGAACTTGCAATTAAGCTGTAGTGCAGAGGAAGTCTGGGTGTTTTCAGTACATCCTTCACCCAACCAAGTTTTTCTGTAAAGGAGAAGGTCTATCCTTGGGGATGCCTGTGTGCAACATGTCTGTGCTGTAACTGAACTACTGTCCCTTCTGTCTGGCAGTCACTTCACTCTGTGATAACACTGTGAGGAGGAGTGCTCTTTTTCTACCTCTTTGGGAGCCAGGGTCCTATAGTCTCTGCTGAGCTGCATGGAACATCTCCATGGATCTGTAAGTACTTCAGCTGACATGAAGACAGCATCAAGGTTTTAAAGGTACACACAAGGTATGGAGAAACAGGACTAGGTTTTTGGTGGCAGCTGGTGAAAGATTAAACAGACATAACGCATAGCACCCATGGTTTCTAGTGCTGTGTGTAGGGCAACACAAATTTGGGCCATTGTGTAAGATGATGGAGGGACAGTGAGGGCACTGTCAGCCTGGCAGTTACACAGTTTTCTCTACTTGCAACTGGTCAGTTCTATAGCTATTTTGGTCCCCAAGAAGCAAGCAGCAACGAATACATCTTCCTCTCAGGGAAAGATGCACTGAAAATCCTGTGAGGAATTCTGAATTCTTTGTTCTCAGCTTTTAACAAAAGCAGCTTTCCCATCACGTGGTATTGCAGAATCTGTTAATAAGGCATAAGCACATTAGAAGACTTTTTTTCTAATGAAATTGCTGCTGTTGAGAGCTAGGTTGTCATTACCAACTCTCTGCATGAGTGCTCCATTGAGGTGTGTGTAGGGGGGCACCACCCCTCAGAATTACTTTGCATGCTCCCTGCAGCTCTGTCCCTTATGCTGTTATGTTCATATCCCCAGGGTTCTCCTTTCCCCTCTAATAAAGTAATTCAAGTAGGCATCTGCAAGAGAGTCAGGTGCCAGTTTAAGTATTGGCAAAATTATTAACTTGCACTACCGTAGTCCCAGTTGCTACCTTGCTAGATGAAATATCTAGCAATAGTGTCTATAGGAATACCAAAAGTGTATTATTCCTAGCAATTAGGAAAAGAAGAGAGAGAAGAGGGAGAGAGAGAGGAAGGAAGGAAGGNTGGTTTTAATAGGCCTCCTTCTCATTTGACTCCTGTGCTGAAATAAATATAGTAATAAAATCTAGTCATAATTTCAGATTGGAGAGACAACGGTAAAACAAATCTGCCTCCCAAAGTATTTTCCTACTGTTGGATGTAAGCTAATAAAAAAACCCCACACTTGTGAGGCCCAGAGCTCCTCCACTCACTTCAGCCTGACCCCAAATCCCTGGCCACCTGCTGCCCTGCTTTATTTAGATCACCTGGTGAGGAGCTTTTCTCCACTGCTCAGTTCCTTTCTACTCGACTAGTGGTGAGTGTGCTCCCAAAGGAAGAGACGGGCTCAGCTCCCTCCTAGCTCTGAGCAGGTGGGATGGTCAAACTTGAATTTCCCACATTCCAGAGAAGAGGACCTCTGGGGCCAGGAAGAAGACCTGAAGGATCTCTGCTTGGTGGGCATGCTGACAACTGCTTTTCTGGGGTGACTAACTTGCACCAGAAGCCAAATGTACAATCTGGGACTCTGCCCATGGAGAAGAAGTGAGGAGCAGGTATCTGAGGATTATGCATTGTGCCTCCTGACATGTACACATTGAAAACTTTTCTTTCAGAGCTGGCTTAGACTTAGCATCAGGTTGGTAGTGTCATACCTTGAGGGATGCAGGACATGCCATCACTCGCTAAGGTGTAATCATCATCACAGAAGCACAGTCGTTTTTTGGACTGCTTGTCAGTACAGTACTGCTCACAGCCACCGTTGTCAAAAATGCACTTCAGTTTGTCAGCCACAGCTGAAGTCAGAGAAAGAGCATTTAGGATTCAAGACTTGGATTTTTGTGCTTAACATTGATAAATTGCAATTGGAATGTTTTCAGGAAAGCAAGGCAGTAAAAAAGATTTCTGTGATTTATGCAGAGCAACTTCATCAAAAGCACCTTCCATCAAAAGCTAGGTAGGCCTGGATCTCCAGGGATTAGGGAAGATTAGGCTTTGTTTAAGAAATATATACCTAGAATTAAATCAGTCAGCATTTATACATTACCTGATCTGTCTCAAGAATGGAGATATTGTAATTGTGTGGTAACTATTGCAGTATATGACTGAAACATTTTAATTCTTTGGTATTTTGTCATTTAGCAGGAGGATGCTCTGGGATGACTGTTGACACTGCCTGCCTAGAATTGATGAGAGCCTGATCAGACTCTGCATGTTCTAAAGATGTAACTCTCAGTGTGCAGTGTCCTCTGAAATCAGTGGAAAGCTGTGTATTAGCTTCATAAACCACTGAATCCTTCCCTTTGGGCTTTGTACCATGCATATGCAGCATAGCTCTCATTTACATAATGCATCGAGTTTCTCAGTTAAAGTAACTTCATCCCTTGAGTAGGAAATAATTCCTTCTTTTCTCTCAGATAGTGTACAAAAGGCAATTTTTTTTTTTTTCTCTCCATGAAGCCATTATCGGGCAATAAATACCTCGCTGCCTTGCAATGCCTGGCTGCTGTCTGGTTAGATCCATCACACAACACCAAAAGCAGTATGTACAGAAGCTGTCACAGCTAGAATGATATAGAATCACAGAATCATAGAATATCCTGCATTGGAAGGGACCAACGAGGATCATCAAGTCCAAATCCTGAATTATAGTGATTGCTACTGTCTATCTCAATGCCTTGCATTTGAATTAATGACAACATTTTTATTTTGTTGAGTTATGCCACAGCTGACCTTTCTCACAGCTTTTGCCCTCGTATTCGACAGGACAGCGGCAAACGTAATCCTGAAACTGGTCATCACAAATCCCTCCATTCTGACAGGGGTTGGAGGCACACTGGTTAGGGTCTGTAAAACATTCAGTGTCAGTCAAACTCATGCAAAGAGCTGCAGCAGTGGGAGTGTTCCACAGCTGTTAGAACATCCTGAATGATCGTACCGGAATAGGTGCGCCAGAACTCTTCCTGGAAGAAAAAGATGTGAGATTTAATTAAAGAAAAATCAATTCAAGTTGCAGACCTTGTTGCACAGAATGGGTTACAGGCAGGCAGAGTGTTGCCACTTCTGCCTTAATAGTTTGTGATAGTTAATATCCATAAAATATTCTATTTTCTAGATTTTACATTATTTTCATATGCTGATAGAAAGAGCCTTGTTTAATGCACATAAATGGGTCATACATAAATAAACTCTGTATAGCTGAGGTGGGATTGACTGAAAAAAATGTTGCACAATACAATAATTTAAAGTATTGTCAGGGCAGACATTACTGAGGGTTTGGGGAGATGACTCAGAGAGCTTCCATTTTCCCACCTTCCCCTAGATGGGTACTGCCTGGGGTGGCGCATGCAGTGTGCCCTCCTGCAACTCACTGCTGCTGTGTACCCCAGAAATAGAAAAGAAAAATGCAAAGAGCAGGACACAACGTGCTTTTTAATTCTGGGGTTTTAAAGTGTCAAAGCACACCCTTGAGTAGGGAGAGTCCTTGTGACAATGAGTGCTCACCCAGCCCTGTGTTACTTACTGTCCTTTCAACATCACCGTAAATCTCTCTTGCTTCCTCATAGGAACACTTTTCTTCTATGCATTCTCGCTCTAGTGACCCCAGTTTTATCTCTTCAAAGAAGCTGTTGGCTCGTCTTTGCCTTTGCAAAACGCTGCTTGCCTCTTCCCGCTTTAGAAAGACTGAAAAAGAGCAGCACATTCTGTTTGTCATACAGCTGCACTTGCCAGACAGAGAGGATGGAGGATGATTTCCCCTGAAAGCTTTTCTGCTTCCCAAGCTTTTTCTGAGACACTTTAGAACAGAAATGGGCATATGTGGAAGAGTCTCCTTTCTCTGGCCTGCCTCACAGGTAAAGTGACAACACAGGAATTTTAGAGATCCCAGATCTTAGGAGAAGATGGAGAAGGGGTGTGTGTTGTATGTACATCAGTGACTCCTAAGGTACTGTCACATGTAGTATGCATCTTAACATGTGCAGATGTTTCTTAGAGCTGTAGCAGCTGGAGACCCTGTGTCACTTTATCTAGCACTGGTATACATGGCAAAAGCTGATTTTTCTGTACTTGATACAGTCAGTCACAGTGACAGGTGGACCACAGTCATGCCTTCACCCACAATCCCTTATTATTTCACACCCCACCACATGTTGGACCTGAAGAAGGGATTTATCCCACCACTGGTAGACCACAATTTAAAAACCACTGCTTTAATATATCATCTTTAGTTTTCTTCTGTGGAAAAGGTTACGTTAAGGTGCATAGGAAGGCTGGACAATGCTGATTGCATTTCCTACTGGAGCCTGTGAAGGGCTCCTAGCTCCTGCCATCACCACAGACTATAGCCATGAAGAGGTCTTCTTGTGTGTCTCTATCATTCTTTGGCAAGACATTGGGTAGATAGGTTTGATAGAAGGCATCACCAGAGCTCATTTCCTAGAACTGCACCAACTTGCAGCTGGCAGAAGTGTGCACTGGAAACACTAATGTCATTGTCCCCATGCTGACCTGCTCCTCAGCCTCAGGATATAAGCACATCACACAACTGTGCTCTCCTGGTATAATTCAGCATAAGGAACAAGAAGTCCAAGTGCTGGTGTGTACTTTTGCTCCATGTACTGCACAGAAAAGGTGAAATTATTAATTTTTCTTGTTTTCTCCTTTATGTAGGTAGGGAAGATTCTGGAGTTTCATGATAACAGCTTACATTTCATCACTTTAACTATTTCACCTCTGCTTGTGGGTCGATTTAGTGATTGAGACTGGTGCGTATCTCCTGATCCATATGTCCTTTCCCTAGGACATTCTTTCTAAAATAGTGGGAATTACCTGCTGAAGGGCCCTGAGGGATGCTGAGGGACAGACTCAAGTGTGTCATCACCAATGTACACCCAAACATAGTTGCTGAGAGGGTTTATTCCAGTCTGAAGTGACATGACAGACATTAGAACATTTGTCTCTAATTCAGGATATTTGCTGAATTACCTGGAGAACAGTGGTCATTTTCCCTTGTATATCAAAGTTACTTAGAAGAATAAAGTATTGTGCACTGAATTTATCCCTGGATGTTTTATAAGCATTTGGTAATTATAGGAATGTCAGCTAGGTCTTTCTGCCTTGATTTCAGTCAGGCTGATGCATTTGATATGGCTTTCCTTAAAGGGTTTTAATTAACCTTATGCTGAAGATACATGGTACATGTATCAGTGCATGGGCACAGACTCTGACAGAGGAGCATGCCTGAGCACATGGCTGGGGATGAGCACATGGTTTGGGATGTCCATCCACACATTTTGGCATTATCCACTTATTTGTATTGGATCACTTCTCTCTTTGCTACTTATTTTTCCACTTTTCCTCACTGCAACAAACAAGACCTAGTCAATGGCTAACAGGGAATCGGAAAGCACTGGATCTGCTTTATTAATATGGTAGCTGGTTTTTGGACACATACTGAGCAACTGAAGAGCTACCTCTTCTGTGCCTTCTACTGAATCAGGGTGGATCCTCCCCGCTTTAATTACTCAGCAGCTGAATGACAGGCTATTGATGATTTGCTTAGAAAAATGTCCCAGTTCTGTATGAAATAACAGTAAATCCCAGTTCCTTTCTTCATGTAGACAGCTGGTGGTTTGCCTGCTGTCTGTGCACCAAGATAACAAATTAATTTAGCAGTCTAGATAGTTTTCCTTAGTTGGCAGAGCAAGTGCATGGAGCCATTGCAGAGAGTAAACAAGAGATTTAGAATAACGCAGAATCACAGCAGAAAACAGGACAAACAAGCAACAGTGCTCAAAACTTGCAGTGGAAGTCATCTCAGTAACAGCAAAGAGGTCCATTGCCAGTAAACATAATTACAGCCATATCCTACAACATACCTGCATCCAGAGAAAGAGGGATCAGTAGCAGAAAGCAGGGAAACAAAGCCACACAGTGCCTGGAAATCATGATGGACCCTGCGAGCCAGTGTCCCGGTAGGGTATTGACATTTCAGCAAGGGCTGTTTGGCCAAAGGGCTCAGCTTCAAATGCTCAGAGCCAGAGGAGGGGCTGGAAACAGCAAAAGATCCATGACAGCCTGGCGAGCTGAGCAGAAGGGTTCATGCAAATCCTGCAACGTGCCCTTTTCACTCAAGCAGGGAGCTTGGTTTTGAAGTGTGCTCTCCTGACCCGTGCAAAAGCTATGCTGGTTACACAGGCTGCTACCCCAGACCTGCATTTTCCATTTAACACACCTTTTCCATGAGGAACATGAATGCTGGGACCCTGAATCCATAGGACAGGCATTAACTTGGCCACAGAGCCCTACATGCAGAGAGCAGTGATGTGATACTTATCTTGCTGCAGCAGTCAAGATACGGCCTTTCTATGCTTTGGGGTATGATTGTACCACTGGCATCTATTCCCATTTTTCTGTCACCAGCTGAAACTCTGCACTTCTACCTCAGTTTGCTTGGAGACACTAATTAACCAGCAAGAGGCACTCTCCACTGCTTCTCTCCATCTTTGCTGCCAGCCCCATGTGGCCTGCACAGGTGGTACCAGCTGGAAGAGGCACTGAGCTGATCCATGTTGTGCTACATTAGTAACTACAGGGGCTTGGGGGGCCACTCTGCAGACAGTGTTTTATCTGGAACATAAGCAGTCCCCTGATTTAATGGAAATCAATTAATGGCATCAGACTGGAGAGCTGACAACATTCTTGGGGAAATATTTACTTAAGATAGCAGCAAGGTAAAGAGCATGTTTGTCTATGAGAAGTAAAGCATTGCCTGAAGGCTGGAGTGTTTTCCAGGCTATTTTCCTCTTCCTGCATAGAAAGGAAGGAGGGTCAACCCTGCATTTGAATGCTACAGCAAAGGAAATCAACAGCTGGATTTTTGCTTTGCTGCTAATGCTCAGCATAACTCCTTGCAGAAGTTGTGATTGCTTAGGAAAGCCAGGCTCCTGGCTGTTGTTTCCAAGCGGTCCTGTTGTTTAGGGGCAGTACACACAGCTGGATATTCTGCTTTGAAATCACTTTCCCAAGAGGCGGTATCCAGGCACTTCTCTGGATCACAGCCTGGTGAATTCCCAGCAGTCCAGTTCCTGGGATGGCTGGGAACAGATGGCATGTCCTGTCTCAGGCAGAGAAAGGAGGCCAGTTACTGGAATTCAAAAGAAGTGTCAGTAACCCTATGCTGCTTTTTGGGAACCCTCTCCATACCTCTCACTGTGCCAACACAGTCCTTACTTCTTGTTTACTTCTCTGTGGCAGTGAGTTGAAAATAGCAAGTGCATGTTCAGATTAGCAAGATCAAACCTAAGCTTCAAAATTTCTTTTTGTCTCATCTTCTTGGGAAAGATTTAGCCCCATCTAGCTGCATGAGTCACAAAGATCACAGAATGGAGTTCTGCATTCTCTGCCTGAGGCCAGCCTGAGTCTGTACCTATGCCCTCTACTCCCTTTATTTCCTTACATGGGGTGGGTATCTCCTGCCAGGGAGGGTCGGGTGGCTGCCACTCCACAGTGCCATTGCAGCACCTCTGCAACCTCCACGTTCTTTGTAACGTGCAGATTCTGTACATCCTTAGGAGATTGATGCAGTATTTTCCTTTTCTTTTGCCTTCCTTCCTCTGCTGGCATCCCTTAAACTTGAAAGGTTTTGCTTTTATTTCTTGGGAATACAGCCAAACTGTTATTTTTAGAGCCCAGGAAGAAGCCCAAGTGCTGGGAACAAGAGTCAGTTCATCTGGGGACCATCTCTCTTCCAAGAAAGCTAATGCACGTAGGCTCCATTGGGATGAACCTGAGAAGGATCACTGAGGATTCAGCACTCCCAGGACCTACATTACAGCTCTTTGTTTGAGAACTTCATACTGACAGATCTCATCATACAGCTGTTTCCTACTAACTTCAGCTGGGCCAGTTCATTGCTTAAAGAGCTGTGTTTTTAAAGGAGAGCTCCCCTTCCTTACAGTCATAGACCCCAAATGTCCTGGTTTCAGCTGGCATAGAGTTAATTTTCTTCTCAGTAGCTTGTACAGTGCTGTGGTTTGGGTTCAGTGTGAGGGTAAGGATAACACACTGATGTTTCAGCTGTTGCTGAGCAGTGCTTCTCCTGTCAGGGTCTTTTCAGTGTCTCATCCTCTGCCAGTGTGGAGCTGCACAAAAAACAATGAGAGAGCATGGCCAGGACAGGTGAGACAAAATGGCCAAAGGGATATTCCATACAACAGAACGTCATGCTTAGTATATAAACTGTGGGGAGTTGGCTGGGGGGGGATGGTCACTGCTTGGAAATAGGGTGGTCAGTGGGTGGTGAGCAGTTGTATTGTGCATCATGTGTTTCTCTTGGGTTTTCTCTCTCTCTCTCTCTGTGTCTCTGTTTTTCATACTACCAATATTATTACATTATTATTATTAATATTATTATATGTTATTTTGTGTCAATTAATACACTGCTCTTATTTCAACCCATTCTTCCTGATTCTTCTCCTCATTTCATGGGGAGGTTGGCATTGAGCGAGCAGCTGCCTGGTAGTTAGCTGGTATCTGGCATTAAACCACAACAGTCCCCTTGGTGCTCAGTGTAGGGCCTGGAAAGCTGAGATGATGACTGATCTGACCAGAGAGTGTTAAAACAATGTTGCCCTGGTTTTGAAAGCCTTCTGAAAAGTTTATATTCTCGAGTCAGACTTTCTCACACATTGTACTAAAAGCACTAGCTTTGTTTACATTCCTTCTTGGAGGAAACTGACGGACTGGTCACTTAACCAGTCCAGTTGAGAGGTGGGATTTCATCTTCCAATCCTCTCTCACTTTGCAAACCCTATAAATTGTGTATCCATAATAAACGGGTCCTCTTTTTAGGAGCCTCTGCTGTTCTCTCAGTTGTGGTGAAACCGTGTCCTTCTTTCGTGTCCTGTTGCCACAAAACAAGTTTGCTATAAGCCTTCATTGCATTTGTTTAACAGTCACTGGTCACAGTGCCGATTTATTTGCCACCACAGTGGTTGTGCTTGTTGTAGGGTTGTGTTATGCAATACCTTGCTTGCAGCATTTGATGCTGTTTTGTGTCTGTCGCCTTCGGGGCCCGGATTCTGTTGTGCTTCCTGGTACCAGCTTTTGACCTGATAGAACCTCTGGCTGCGAAACGAGCCCGGCGTGTTCTCAGCATCGCCGACCCCTTTGTATTTCGGGAGCCATCTACTGGGAACTAAAAATAATTACAGCCCCAAACCCCGTGACAAGCACTGCTACTCGAAGGAGGAGGAAACGGATTCAAATTCCGGCAACAGCCTCTGACGCTACTCAAATTCTGTTAATGAGCATTGGGGCTGCTCACGCTGCAGCTGATTTCACTTGGAGGGATGCCGAGCACCCCTGAAATTGACTGCCCCAGGGGTGGAAGCACAGCCCCACCATCTGCCATGGACAGACCCAGAAGCAGCGGAGCAGGGTGGAGCTCCGGAACGCTTGCAGTACATTGGTGATACCCTTGTGTGGGGAGATACAGCAGAAGTTTTTGAGAAAGGGAAGAAACTAGTCTAAATCCTTCTGAAAGACAGTTTTGCCATAAAGCAAAGTAAAGTTCAAGGGACCTGCACAGGAGATTCAGCTTTAGGGAATACAATGGAGAGATGGGTGTTGCCACATACCAATGGACGTGATCGTAAAATAACAGCAATGTCTCCACCAACTAACAAGAAAGAAATAGAAGCCTTCTTAGGTGCTGCAAGTTTCTGGAGAATGCACATTCCAAACTGCAGTCTGATTGTCAGCCCTCTTTATCGAGTGACCAGGAAGAATGAGCCTGAGCCACAAACCTTTGAACAAGTCAAGCAAGAGATATTCGTGCTGTAGCCCTTGAGCCAGTCTGAACAGGGCAAGATGTAAAGAATGTGCTTAGCACCACAGACGGGGAAGACAGTCCTACCTGGAGCCTCTGGCAGAAAGTACCAGGGGAGACTCAAGATTGATCCGTATGCTTTTGGAGTCACCTTGACTCCAGAGGATCAAAAGCTTGCTATACTGTAACTGATAAAGAGCTACTGGCAGTTTATGAAGGTGTTCAAGCAGCTTTGGAAGTGATTGGTACTGAAGCACAGCTCCTCCTGACACCCTGGCTACCCATGCTGCATTGGATGTTCAAAGGAAAGGTCTCCTCTTCACATCATGCAACTGATGGTTGTGCAGTGATGATGGAATCAGAAATGGTTTCAACATGGAGCAATCCAACACCACGTGCCATCTTTCCTGCCCTGAAAAATTATTATGAAAGATGAGGACTGGGGACATGGATTGAATGAATTCTGTGGACTTTTATAAGGATGAGCTATAGACTAAGAGAATGGTATATGTGTGTCTATCTGTCAGAAGATGGGAAAAGTGATGGGGTATTTGGAAGTGTGGGACCTAGCATGACACAAGTGGTATGGAATAGGGGTTGGATATGCCATTCTGGATTTAGCTGGGACAGAGTTCATTTTCCTCTTCAATGCAATACTGGGATTTTGGATTCAGTATGAGAATAATGGTAATGCACTGATGTTTGGGCTGTTGCTCAGTAATGCTTACCTAAGTGAGGGACTTTTGAGTTTCACGCTCTGCCATTTTTGAGCTGTACAAGAAGCCATGAAGGAGTATGGCCCTGACAAATGACCCAAACTGGCCAAAGGGATATTCTTTTCTGAGAAATCATGCCCATTATACAAACTGGGGGCATTACCTGGAAGGGGATGCCTGCTGCTCAGGGCTGGGCTGGGCACGGCACTGGTCATCAGGTGCTGAGCAACTGTATAGTCATTACTTGTCCTTTCTTGTTTTTTTTTACTCTCTCCTACTAGTAGTAATATCATTAGTTTATTATCATTGGTATGATTATATTTTACTTTGTTACAGTTATTAAGGTGTTCTTATCTCAACCCACAAGTTTTACTTTTCTCTTCCTGATTCTCCTCCCCAGCCCACTGGGTGGGAGGGAGTGAGGAGCTGCACAGTGGTCATGTCCTGTTTGGGGTTAAACCATGTCACCGGCCAGAGAAGCAGTTTGCTTGTCTTCCCCAGAAGACCTCTATGTGTTGCTTTGTTTTCCTTCTTGTGTGGTCTTACTCCCGTTCGTGGGATCTGCCCTGTAGTTCTGCTCTATAAATTTCTTTGCCAGTGCAGGCTTCAGCTTTGACTTATGGTTTCTGAGCAATTCCAAGAAAGATGAACTGCTGCTCAATTAAAAATTAATATATATTAATGCAAACATGCACTCCTGCTGCTCACGGGTGCTACTAGAATCAGTGTGGGAAAGGCTCTTTAGAAAATATGATTTAGAATATTTTTTTGATGTGCCAAAGTTTTTTTTTTTATTAAAAAAGTTAAAAAATTAAACATGAGAAATGTTAATATGAAGTAAAAAAATCTTAAGCAGAAACATGAGCCTGAAGACATGATGAGGTCTCAGAACATTTTCTTCTTTATATTTGCTTTGTTTCCTGCTGATGTTTTTAAAAGAAGCGCTCTCACAATTTTGTCATTTTTAGTTTCATGTTTTGGGTTGAAGATATGCATGGAAGCTATTGGGAAATGGGCAGTTTTATCTGATCCAACAAGTCACTGGTCATTCTAACATGAGTTTTCTCATCAGTACTCAGGAACAATTTAAAAAAACCCAGTAAGTTCTATTTTGAAGAAGCTATCAGAGATCATTTCAGTAAGCTGCCAAAGCTGTGTCTAGGTAAGAAAGCTTTAGGAACAATCTGCTTCTTGAATTTACAATAGCAACTTGGCATCAGTCATTTATCAGACTAAAAGCAAGCAAAGACTTTGAGCAAGTTAATAATTTCCCATTTCTGTTATACCAATCTATAAATATGAGTGTTATGCTGCTAAGCTTTAAAGCAAATTATTTGGGATTTAGACCTCAAAATAGAACCACTTTCTGGGAGAAAATTATCTGCCTGACAGAGTTATGTACCCCCATACAGCAATTATTCTCATAAAGAGGAAAGAAGCTGGGAAGACAATTTTTTTTTGTGACAAGTTCTGAATACAAGCTTAACATTGTATTTTTAAATTTTGATGTGAGTTATTCCTTTCTCTTCTTTCACTGTGTGAGAAGGATATCTGAAAATACAGAGAGAACAAAGGAAGAAAGACAGTAAAGTCAGTGTGCCCCAAAGTTTGTCTGTTTAATGCCACATACCTCAGTTGGAAATGAGAGATATTAACTCTGCTACAAATCTTTTCTTGACTGTCCTGAGGCCATCAGAGCTACAACAGCACCACTAGCAAATCCATAGTCTTTTAAATGTAGCTGGGAACCTCACTGTCCTGTCAATGGATGGGGAATAAATAAAAGTTCATCTCCTTTCAAATGAATGCCCAGAGAAAGTACTTCAGTAGCTAAATGTCTTACTTTGGTAACACAACCTCTACACACAGTTACACCAACTCTTAGGGAACAACAGCATTTATCTCTTCTATTCCTCCCTCCTTAATTGGGGGATTTGAGTATTTTTAACTGAATTTACCTGAAGACCCCTGAATTTGGGTTGCTTCATTATATCAGGCAGATCTGGTTCTTGCCACACACATCTAGGGAGGCTGGTAATTCTGGGGATTTGTGTGGACACTCCAAACTTCACAGAGGAATTCATAGTAACATCTAAGATACCACTGAGAAGGGGAATAGGAGTTCCTGTCATTTTCAGTTAGGTGAGGTAAATGACTTATGATCCAACCTCCTCGGTTTTGCTCAATGACAACACCTATTCAGGACAGAGAAAATGTTTTATATTCCAACTAGCAAACTGCTTCTGTATCTATGAAACACTGCCCCAGCTTTGAGACAGTGATTTAAGAAACCAATCATTACTAGTTTTTTATAGAGAAAACCCTTTACTTTTACTCTTTACTAAGGTGTATTTGGACTGGAATTCTTTCATTCTTTTGCTCTAACAAGTATGACCTGGATCTACTCCTAAAGGCTGGACCTCCTTTTGCTCAGAAAAGTAGGACCACCTAGTACAGAGGGAGCTGTTAAGATAACAAGATCAAGAGTACACAAAAAGCAATCAAGTCTCAGAAACACTGTAACTAGATCGTATAATGCACATGGCCAGCAGCTCAGCCCAAATCATTCCAATCAGTGTGAAATTTACCTCCAACCATGGCATGATGGTCCTTAAAGTCATCAATCATGCACGTATAAGCATGTTCCACTTCACATGCAGCCAGGGTGAACATGATGTCTTGTTTCTCACCCAGCTGTGGCCAGATGCAGACCTCCAACTTGCTCTGCTAATACTACAGGATCCATGGGGGTACACAGCTTTCTTCAGGAAAACCCAACAGTGATGTGCTTTCTTTCAGAAAAGGGTGTGTGGGGGAAAAGGGAGTCAATCCAATTACCTGGCACTGGCTTTCATTTTTTATCCTCATCCTGCAGACAGGATTTAATTCCCTAGTGCCAGACACATGACTTGAAGTAAGCGAAACAGGATCACAAAGGTGAAATGGTATGTTTCTGAGATGGTCCCAGAATGAGCAGGCTGAGGATTTGAACACACTGACCTGGTTTTCTGTTCCAAATCCTAGAACCTTTCTCTGTTTTAATATGATACCCATGAAAAGCTTCCAAGACTGTGAGACAAAATAAACCCCAGAGCATGTCTATATAAAGGCATTCAGCAAGAAGCGCTGAAATTTATTCAAATTAATTACAGTAGAGACCTCTGACTTTGAACCTCTAATTCACAACAGCAGTAAAAAAGGAAATGGTGAAATGGGTCGTATTAAAGTGCAATGATGTGGGAAAACCATTGAAATAACACAAATGAGGCTGCAGTGAGAAATGAAACGACAGTCTCATCCAAGCAACGACAGCAATATATAAGTAAGTATGTTACAGATAATATACAAAATAACTTACACAGATGAAGATAAGCTGAATCTCATGTTGCTATTCCACTGTTAAATATCAGACTAAGTATTACTGGTCGGCACAGTATTATATGGAATAATAAAAAAAAATAAGAGGATTTCTGTGTTGAAAAAGATGCCTGAAGTAAAACCCTGATCAGCATTTATATTGCAGTATTGCAAGAAACCTAAGTATTTATGAATTTTAAAGTGACACATTCAGCAGCATGAAGACTATAAATACATCTTTTACATTGATACATCATATCTACACACATGTACATATCTACACATGCATATATATACACACAAGCACATATATACACATACATATGTGCATAAATATATGTGTGTGTATATACATGCTTTAATTGGTGCTGACCATGGTCAGCTGCATTTTGATTGCATGGGGGGTAGGGTTGCTTCTGCATCATTCTTAGGAGTGTTTGTCATTTAAGTTTTCTAATCTGTAGCCTCTAAAACATAAAATTCTAGCATAAAGATAGACCTCAGGGCTCAGCCACCAGTGAGTCTGATGATTAACAGCAGTTCCCAATAACATAATCTGCTGTGCTTAGTGCTTCTGAAAAGTTATGCTCTTCATGTCCCCCTTATTTTTAAATAATATGGTGCATGAATCAGTTGAAAACCTGTTTTCATATAAGCAAAAATATTTGAGAGGGACAGGAATGGATACAGTGTTCTATACATGCACTTAGTTTTGTACTCTTTGTAAGGACGGTGTGCAAAGAATGTCTGACAAAGTGAAAATTTACTACATTGGCTTACACTATACCCTGAAAAATGGCAAGTTTAGCATCACCTTTCTTTTAAAAAAATTTAAAATACTTATCTGTAGCATAAATCTGACTCTTCTCTATGATTGTTTTTTCTCATATGCTCTCCTTTATAGAAATATTATGTCATTGGGGGTTTTTTTTCTTTCAACTAATCTGGAACAAACACTGTGGACTAAAAATATGTTGGATTTCCAGCCCTCATAGGTTTGCTTGAAGGAAGGCTCTTGACCCACAGTGCAGTTACAATAGTTTCCCCTGCCTGTAACTGCATGTTGTGAGAGCTGAAGGTAACCATGCAATTACTGTTTATTAAAAAGCATTTAGTGAATAAGAACATTTGTGTTTCATTGTGCATGCACCTTCATAAGGAAAAAAATACTACTAAATTGCCAAGGTTATGTAAACACAGTGATCTTGGTAAAGAATTTGGTTGTGAGGCCAAAATACCTCAGAAAAGAGCTATTCCATTGCACATATCACTTAAATGTTGGAAAGGATAAAGTAATAGTTTCTTCTGATGTTGTGGTCAGTGAATTGGTAGTGTGTGCATCCCTGCCTCTAGGGAGCAGAAGAATATCCTGAAAATTCAAGAGAAAAGGGTGGACCGAACCTCCTTCCTCGTTGCCATAGGAGTCCCATTCACTGCATTGACAGAGGTATGTCCTTGGAGAAGGGGTTTCTTGGGGAGAAGAAATTGTAAACTTGGATTTATTTTCCTCATACCTGTCCTGTACAGTGATTGCTATGTTATTTGTTTACAATGAGCATTTAGCATTGAACACATTTTGTTTGCTCACATTCAGATTCTGGCTGTTACAAAAAGATACAGTTCTGCAGAAACCTGACTGTGTGTCAAAGAGAAAACATGCTTCATGCTAACAGCTCTTCAGAGCAGAAATCTCTACAAAATCCTATTTCAAATCATTTAACTTTTATTTACAACTTCACATTCCATGCACTTTTCATTGGGATCTTCTGGAAGAACCTGTAAAAGTCACTGCTAAAAATACTCAGACCCGGCAACACAGTACTGGTGGTTCTCCGATGAAGTCCAATGTCCAGAACTCTGCAGCAAATGGCAATCTCCAGCTTTACCTTCCAGGGAGGTGGGATGAACGTTTCAGATTAGCCCTTAATGTCAGAGAAGCTGGTGCTACTGACGTTGCAGCTATCACTGCAACTTGATGATGTGCTCAAATTGCTGGAGGCAGTGCCTGATTCTGGGAAAAGAAAGGGAGGAGAAAAAAAAACCCACAAGAAAATATTATATAGTGGTTGTTTTTCATTATTTTCTTTGATAATAGGAATCTTCAAAGAGACAATCATCTCATTTAAAATAGATAGCCTACCAGAGCTGCTTAAAGATTGAGCTGATTTTGAGTTGCCTATAAGCATCAGCAGATTGTTTGCTGGAATCCAACCTTCTCTACCAGTGCTCAGGTTCTTTACCAACCTAAAAAAATAGATAAAAAAATTAGAAGGCAGACTGCTTCATTTGATGCCTCTGAAAGTTTTGCCCTAAACATCTGCCTTCTAAACACAGTTCTGCGTATAAAACTTTCCAAACACAGATCTGCGTACCAAAGTCCATCCTCCCCTTCACGAATCAGTTGAACTAGATCTCCACTTTTCACTGTAAATTCTTCAGAAACTCCTTTGTCATAATCAGTCACAACTGTATATTTACCAGGAGTCTAAATGCACACAGAGGAAAGAAAACAAATTATTTCTGTTGAGTACTTTAAGGTATGTTGCAGCTTTTGTAACGTAATTATAAAACTTTTCCTTTCTTTCTCACGTACCTACATGCTGAAGATGGTGTAAATATACATACTGAGGCAGTAAAATTCTTCTGACTGATTACATGCAAATTTACATTAATATACATTAATTCTCATACCGTGAAAAACATTCAGTGAAATGTTCCCACTACAGCAATTAATTCATATTGATACAGAAAAATAACACCAAAAGAAACAGATAACCTGGCAAACCCATGCCATGGTGTCTGGGTGGAAGTCTATTGACCTGGTAACTGAACCTGTCATCACTTGATTGCTGTACCATGGCACAGCAGCCACGACTTGCTGGGCTGCAGGTGTGAGAGGCACAGAGGGACCTCCCAAAGCTACAAGCACAGGGCTGATTTCAGAGAAGGGGTTCTTCTCCATTGCCCTTGGAGATTTTGCCCAGCTGAGCATTTCAAGGGAAATGCTTTCCCTCCTTCCAGCTTCAAAAGCATTCCTGTATCCCACCACACACTCTGTACTAGTACCACTTGCTTAGCTCCATAGGAGAGCATTTCTGGTTACCAGCTTCATCTCGCCTCCCCCTCCTCCTCCTCCTCCTTCTTCCTCAGCATCCGAGGAATTCAGTGGTTCTTCAGCACTAGACCAGCCGTCATTTTCTTCGGATGCATCAAGAGAATGGGATGGTTTGGCCCAACCTTGGGGAAGGAACAGCCAGCAGTTAACTTCACAGCAGTGAGCCACTGATTGGGAGAAATGTTGTCCGCACTGAAAAGCTCCTTAGTGATCAACATAAACAGGAGAGAAAAACTGTGCACAGGGAGGTTATTACAGTCACTGGGTGAAATTCACTGTTGGCAAAGTTGGCCTGTGTCCATTTGAGTAAGTGGAGTTGTGGAAATGCATGGCAGTGAATTTAGCCCTTTGGATTTATATGAAAGGAAATGAATGGAGAGAATGCAAATTTCCAACTGAAAAGTAAATATATAAAAATATTTGTATAATAAATATATATTATACAAAGATAAACAAAGGATAGCTAATCTTTTTTCTTGGGAGGAAGCAGAAGATAGGAACATACACTTTTTGGAAAGAGGTTGAACACACAGGATTGTCACCCAAAGTGACCTAACCAGCTTGCTGGAATAAGGGATAGATGAGCATTGCCTCCTTCACACTGTTAAGCACTGTCAAAAATTCCACACAAGCTGCAAGCAGTCTGTACTTCACCTGACAAGGCAGCCCATTATTTAAGAGTGTTCAGACTGACACAAGAATACTTAAGTACTCTGACCTATCTTGGTGTTAAGTCACTGTACCAAACACCACAACAATCTCCTGCCTGTCATTTACTGCTTTTTCTCTCTCTGGGTAAAGCATTTCGTTAGTTCATAAAGCTGAATCATATCCAGAGTGCACAAAATCCTCTTCCAAATAAAACTACAGTAAGTTTTATTAGTGGGATGTTTTAAACCAAGTTCAGCAGCTGCTAATAAATGTGTCAAGCTTATAATGAAAAAAGTCATAATAAAAGAGACAAGTATTTGTAAGCAAGCTTTTGTTTCAAGACAAATAGCAACGACAGTGAGACTCAGTGAAAAGAATGAAAGGAAGAACAAACCTCCCATTTCATGAAACTATTAGTTAAATTGAGAAAGCACAGTATTTTTGCTTTGCACTACTCCTGAGGCATTTGTCACACAGCTGGTGATGCCAGTGCATTAGGAAAAACCTGAGCAGCATCAGAGTAAAGCCAAAGAAATCATAGAAAGGAATCACACCCAGAGCACACCAAACTTAGTGGGACTTTTACCTTGCCTGTGCTGCTGAGTGACTTGCACAAGATTAGAAGTACTGACCCATTTGGCCCTGTCCAGGGTTAAGAATGAACTTCCATCTGTGAAGAAACTGAGTAATAAATTTCTGCTGTATTCCATGAAAACTTCCTTGGAAGCTTACATCTTGTAGTTGTCTTGGACACAGCTGAAACCATTTCTGTTATTTCTAAGTTAAGAACAATGCAACAAAAGAAAATTTGGTTTCTCCTAATTGTTCCAAGCTCTCATCAGAAAGAGAGCCATTGAGTTGCACAAAAGAAAAAGAAAGTGAAATCACTCTAGGTGCCTGTGATTTCATACTCACTGGCTTGCTCCTCAGGTACATTTTGGGTAACAGCTCTTGTTCCTCAGCCTTTTTCTTTTCTAAGAGCAAACTTAGAAAAGCTCTTCTTTGCTCTTCTTTGCCAAGAGCAGACTGGCCTGATCCTGCCATACCAACAATAGTACTCCTCTTCATGCAAGCTGGCACTCTACAATTAACAGGTCTGTATAAAAGCCATCTCCTCCTGGGAAGGGAAGTGGTCACTGTGGTAGTATTCATATTAGAAAACTCTGGGCACTGAAATTATGCATGCACATTCAATCTGTGTGTGTGTATTCTGCAGGGTGGGACTACATCAGAGCTCCCTTTAAGGGCAGTAAAGGTAGGAAAAGGCAGGCAGTCCTGAGAAAAGACAAGGTTATTCAGAAACGAGTTTAGATATAACAATGCCAGGAAAACCAAGAATTCATTAACTGCTTCTCTTCAGAAATAATTTCACAGGTTTCTTCAAAGAGCTATGGTCTGCTTACAACATGTAATTCTGACACTAATTCATATTCCTTGAGCTCACTTCAGCATAAATCAGAGCAATACAGCAGTGAAAGGAAATTAATGGGGGCCATATGCTCTGCACTGGAGCACTGTGACCATCACCTGGTGGAGTCTTATCCCAAAATGCCAGGGTCAGCTCCTTGTTTATCCCTCTTTGAGTTGGGGAAGGAGAAGAGGTAAAGTGTCAGAAAAGAGATTGGAAGGTGCAAGACAGAAGGGAGAGTTAGTAGATGGTTTAAATTAATTTACTTGATTTAGCAGTTTCATGAAGTAAGATGCTTGTGGGACAGAACAGCAAATCAGGTAAGCCTCTTCCAAGGACACAATAATTTTACTGTAAATCACCAATGATCAAGGCACTCCCTTCCTTGGAAAATTCCAGCACCTGAGGAAAAGGCCATAAAACACCCTTTTCTTACAGACATTTTTGGGCCCTCAGGATTTCCATGGTACCTGGAGATCCCAGAATTTTGCCTGCTATCTGCAGAAGAATAACCTGGTAACACTCACATCCACCCTTGTGGAGTTTCTGCAGGTGTCTAGCCCAGGATTACACTGCCTGCTGCTCAGACAAGGCAAATGGTGTTGCATTTTTCCCAGCACAGCAACTGAGCTTGCACCATTTCCACTGACAAAAGACCTCAGAAAGCTGGAGTGGAGGCTGATGGTAGGGATTGAAACAGATTCCCCTTTAGACTAATGTTTTCTAAAGGACACAGTGGTGGAAAGAGTCAGGAGGAGAGGGACTGCTCTCCTTGTTCTCTTTACTACTTTAGGTAATTAGCCTTAGGAATTTGTACTCAAACCTTCACCAACAGCCCTGCTGGTTAGAAATGCGTTGTGTAATTGGAATGCTTTTCTATTCTCTGTTTAGCTGTGAGTTGGGAGGGCAGGGGGCAAATCACTGCAAGGGGTTCAGTTAAGTCATCTGGAGTTGACAGGGTGGTAAAAGCTGCCTACTGTCACCCAAAGAAAGATGCAACAGGGCTGTGATTGCTGTAATAAATGCAGATCTGAAACGGACATTCTACATGACAGTGATCTGAGTTTTGGAATTTTTTGCTTTTTTAGAAGTTAAATCCCCTCCACAAGGGGCCTAGTAACAGAAGGATAATAACACATGGAAAGCCATAGTTGCAGAGTAGCTGGACAACTCTGTAATTCCATTAAACACCCAGATTCTGGCTATTTCTTCAGCAACAGATCTCTTTCCCGCTGTCTTCTAAAAACTAGTTTACCCATATGCTACTTTATTGAAACCAAGGCAAAACTTCAACCAGTTGTGCTAGCAAGAACAGTATATGCAGATCCACTTGGAAAAACACAGCTGGTGTCAATACTCCTGCACACAACAGCATCACACAGGTATTTCCAGCACTCTGATACAACACATTACATGAGGGATGTGTGGATACTTGTGGAGTACAAGATGTGGCATCACTGTACCTCTTAAACCAAAAGGAGTTGGGTCACTCACTACTTCGTGCCGTTTGGCTTTTTTGTCGGGACTGGTAGGAGAAGCTGCAGGAGGATGAATAGGTAAAAAACACAGAAGAGAGATATTGAAGAACTGGAAAAAAGAGAATAGGTGGACTGCATGCTAAATACCTTTGAGTTTACACTGGAAAACAAGTGGATTTCTGTAATCTAATTTTAGCTGTCATTGGTGCATGGCAGCAGAAGGAATTAACTATTTACAAGTAGTTATTTGAAGATAAATTGACAAATTTATTTTACAGTAATAGATGAAAATATATGTAAACTTTTCTGCATTAACTAGACACCAACTGAATACAATTAACTTCAATTTCAGACAAACATTACCAAATTAAGCAATCATTTTTATGTAAATCTAGTGCTACAGCAATACCTGGTCCTGTAAGAAGGATCATTGGCAATGTCTGGCTTTTAGCAGAAGGAGATGGAGTTTCTGTCAAGGCAAGCATGGGACATTAGTGCTCACCTCATTAGCATTAGATACACAACCCTACAGTCTCTCCAGAAAGAACTCAAAGGTAATTGGGTTTTAAACAGGCATTCTGGAAAGATGCTTGGGGGGAAAAAATACCATGCTGTTGAACAAGTGCCATCATCTTAATGCAATTCAGACTGTTCAAAGACAGCTCTTCAAAGCAAGAAGTGACTGTACCAGTGTGATTACTTGGCAGGAGGAAGCAAGAAAGGTCTCAAACTCTTATTGCCTGTTTTAGAAAAAAAGAGGCAAAGTACATTTTTGGAAGAATAAGGAAATCCTTACTTATTTTTCTATGCAGCAAAACAACATTGTCAGACACATTCTTCTGTAGTTATTTATGCTTTGAGAGTTTTGTTAGCAAGGATGCCAATAACAAAATTCTCTATAAAACCTTCACAGAATCACCTTGATTCCTTTTTGCCAAGTACAAGTGCATTTGGGGCAGATCCACTGAAGCCAGAAGCAGGCCAGGTGTCTGGTCAGAAGACAACTTCCTTCCTTTAGTTTTTCTACAAGAAAGGGGCACTATAAACTCCATCCTTGGCCTTGACAGTGAGATTGGAGGAATTGGAAACAGCACTCCTTCCCTTGCATCTCCACAGCCCCACTTTTCCTAGCTGCATCTCCCCCTCCCACTCTGGAGATGGAGTCCCTTGAAATCTCCCTGTCAGAGGCAACAGCTAAGGAACCTAGCTTGATCTTGGAAGAACAAGCTAGTGTGTACACTGAAAACCTATCACACTACACACACATACAAGGTGATGCTCCAATTACAGCCTTACATGGAAAACAGTCTAGGCTTTTTTTTTTTTAAATTACCTTTCTGACTTTTGAGGTTAGTAAAGCCCTGCAGCGTAAAGCGCTTTTTTGACAGTACAGAGCATTCTGAGGTAGAGCTAGTGTTGTCTACAAAGGAAGAGAGAGACACAGAAAGAAAAGGGAAAAGGCCATGAAAATGTCAAGGCAAAAAGTCATTTGCAGCTGTGCCAGGGAACCTGCATGAGAAGGGACAACTGAAAGTCCAGGTACAACACAAATGTGCAGTTGTTCTTGCTGTGCAAGGGCTTGTACTGCCACTGGTTCAAGAAATAATTTCCATGATAGGAAAAAAATTAAAGAGAAAAAAAAACAAAAGAAAAAAACCCCCTTCTTTAGATGAGGTAATGCCAAGAAATTTTTTTGGAGAAAGAGAACCCTGAGAAACTGGGCAACTTTAAGAGAAGACCTACTGCAGACCTCAGCCTTGTAACCAATAGTTCCCACCTGATTTTGGCTACCCTCCATTCCAGATGGCTTTGGGCCTGTCCACACCACACACTGGAATGCAGAAATCAATCCCAAGCTAAGGGCAGGTGGGACCAGCACACTGGTGCAGCATGGGCAGCACTTTGTGGGTGCTGCCTTAGGGCTGAAAACAGCAAAGCCCTGCTTGTTCAGGAGTCCTGCTGCCTCCCCTGCACCACCGTGGCTACTCTGCTGGTGGATCTGCCTGTGCATCTGCAGTGCAGGCATGCTCCTTGCAATTAAAGACCACAACATGTATGGCCAAACTCACCTTTGCCTTTCTCAGGGTACTTTGGTGCTACTGCAGTGCCACAACCTTCTAGACTTGTGGGATCAGCTTTTTTCTCCTCCATTTTTTTGGTATTTCTGATGTGGTTTCGTGAAGGACTGTTTATCAGAAGAAAATGAAGACAATCAATGCAGTCACAGGCTTTTACATACAGATATATAGGCTGAAAACCATTTATTTGTTACTTCCCAGAGTGTAGCTTCCAGGACTGAAAAAGTCATTGGTGATTGTGCATTTAAAGACCTGGACAATATACAAATGGGAAACACCTCTCCTGAGAAACTACAATCACATCTACTATGGCAGTGGGAGCTGCTGGAGAGATGGCTCAGGACAGCTTCCACTCACTTGCAGCTAACAGGCTCCTCCTGAATGTACCAGGAAGAAAAGAAAGATAAAGGAATAAACTCTGCCTCTCAGAAGCTCTTAATACAGATGAGGGACCTTGCACTGGACTCCCATCACAACTCCATCTGGGAATGGGATAGAGAAAGACACTCCACAAATATGATGTATCTGGGAAATTCTCCCTGAGCAATAAGTAGATGGATAAAAGATGCAGGGCAGAGAGCTACCAATACATATTTGAGCACACACCATATGGATATGAGCACATGGGCTTACTGATAGGTATATATACACATATGAAAAACCAGAATGAGTAGCAGAGAACTGAAGAGAGGTGTCAGGCAAGGGCAATAAAACAGATGGGAACAGAAGAATATATAGGTTGGTATGGTGAAGGATGGAAAAAAAGAAAAACTTCACACAGAAACTGGGACACTGGAGGAATTTGCACATTACTTTGGCTGAAAAAAAAAAGTGAATTGGAATAAAAGAGCAAGGGACAGAGAAAAGATACTACTGTGAAAAAAAAGACAAAAAAGAAGGTAACATTGGAAAAGGAAGAAAAAGTTAATGCAGGTAAAGGAAAAGAACAGTGAAGGAAGAAGAAGGCTGCTCCATAAAACTCTCTTATCTGGAGTGTAATTAATATAATCAGCTGTTCAACAACGAGGCACATAGTACTACCAGGACTTTGGCTGGAGCAGAAAATTACATTTCTCTGGTGTTCTCTATCAATTGGCAAAGTCCATGCCACTGCTGCTTAGTTTAACATATCTGCATAGGTATAAACTTTACAGCTTTATAGTGGGAAGAGAACGAAACCAAAACCTTAAAACACAAGGACCAGTATTACATCTGCAAACCAGATGTATTAGGATATTTACAAGATAGCCAGGCTGATTTGACAACATACCTACCTTGCACAAGATGATGCTGGTAGTGGTAGAGGTAAACTCTGTGTTTGTTCTAGTGTCCTGTGCTGACTAGCTTCTGTAATGGAGGAAAGAAAAAGAACTAATAAAACTGATTTGTCCTACACAGGGAAGATCTACAGGCCAGGATCTGAAGGTCAAAGAGAAAATAAATTAAAAAAAATATTGAAAAAGAAAAAAAGAGTCTCCAGAATATTTTACCTCTGCATGCCTGCAGTTGACTTGTCAGCACTTTTCTTATTTCATTTACCCAAGTAGCTTTAACTTCAGGGGTTGGTGCCTACCCAAAAATAAATACAATCAACCATCAAGCACAGAACAGTTATTACACAAATAGCTGGATGCCAAAGCATTGCCTCAGAGGAATCACTCAAGAGGGACAGACAAAGCTCTCTCGCCAGTCCTTCTGTAAACAGAAACTGGTTGTAGCCACTGGAACAGGCTGAGGCAGAGGCTGTGCTTGTGCCACAGTCAAACCCCATCTCCCAAGCCATCCACTACTCCAGTGACAGCTACAGTAATGGTGTATACAATACCCTCTCTGGACATTGTAAAACATGATTATTTTTCCCCCCAGGAGACTCTTCCATTGAAATATTATTTAGGTTTTCTTTTTTCCCCCTACATTTCCTCATCATACTATTAATGATATAACAGAGGAAAAAAACCTCCAGATCTTTTTAGGATTGGACTCCTGCTCCCCTTTTCTTTCTTTCTTTTCTTTTTGTTTTTGAATGTAGGGCCATCTTATTTACCTGTATAATGTAAACTTCTTCCCTCGCATTATACCAGATTTCAAATTTTTTTGCATCACCTTTGACATTTTCTGTTATTCCAACTGCAGCCATCTGGAAGCAAAGAGAACAGAAGCTGACCTACTGCACTGCAATTATGTTCA
Organism: Chaetops frenatus; assembly: GCA_013400775.1. Classification (NCBI taxonomy): domain Eukaryota; kingdom Metazoa; phylum Chordata; class Aves; order Passeriformes; family Picathartidae; genus Chaetops; species Chaetops frenatus. The sequence goes on from VZTR01000776.1 coordinate 35,203, forward strand.
AAACAGAAGGAGGCAGCCACTGGTATTCTTTGGTACCTTATTTCTGAAAAGGAAAACCCCATCTGGCTTCTTCCACAAGGAAAAGAATAGGTAACAATATTTGATCTGCATGTTGGACACGAGATCAAGTGCTTTGTATCAGCCTTGCTACCTTGGATGGAAGAAGGGTTTAGATACAGTACATTAAGACTGACTTGTAAAATGGTGCTTTTAAAATCCAGACCACCAAATCCCACATGTTTTTCACATTGCTCTACGTTTTCTGTGTGATTAATACTATTGCCATTCAGCTGGACAGACAAAATAACACAGACCTGCAGCACCAGTCAGGTTTGTCTGAAAGAGTGAAGCTCCCAGTACAATGCTGCAACACAGGTTTGCAGAGATAAAACTAGAACCTTGTATTACTACAGGCTAAGCCCTCAGTACACCTTGGCCATCAGGACTGATCAGTGTCTTACATTTAAGGAGTGTTTGTAGCTATAAGAAGGTGCTTTCTCATATCCCTCTCCATTTTCTTCTCGCTTTTTACAGAACAGCACTGCTTTCTCGTGGAGGAAGAGGTGCCGCTGCATTGGCTTGAAGCGTGCCAAATCTTTCACCTTTGTGTGACCCTTTTTATGATCAGTCCACACATTGAAGGATCCCTGCATTAAAAGCTTGCCCAGCTCATTCAGGTTTCCCTAGAACAAAAAAACAGGGATATCTGTAACTACAGAGATAACATCAGATTAAAATACAGATTCTGAACAGGTCTTTACAAGTCTGTTCCTAATAATCTCTCATATCAGTGTTTATGTTGGATTTGGAAATGCAATAAAGTCAGTGTTGGATTTTTGCATATAATTTTCACTGGCCAACACTGTTCAGGCAGGATTTTACAGTCAAGAGTACCAGTAGCAGAGACACAGAACCATGCATAGACAGAGGGAAGCACAATACACATGTTTAGCTGTTTTGTATTTTTCCCCAAACTCTGCTCCAAATCTGCTTATGTATTGTTTTGGGTTTTGTTGTTTTTTTGAGAACTGAAAGTTTCGGGTGTAGTTTTACACACAGATAAAAAAACTTAGTAGTGACTCCTATTTGGCTGTAGCCTAAACCAGACTCTTCATGACAGTTTTCAGTTTCTCACTCACTGTCAAGAAGATCAAAGAGAAAAAAACTTATGTAGGCAGAAGAAAATATTAGTCATAGCAGGAAAATTCAAAAGAGTATAAAGAGATCCCTTTTCAATTATTTTCATTATACAATTAAGTTTAAAGGTATATTTTGTGAAACACTCTTCTCATTACTAGTACACAGTATAGGGTATGCTGTACATTTACCTAAAAAAACCCGAAAATGAAGTTAAAAGTAAGCAAATATAGTGCTACTCACATCATAGCCTGTAATGGCTATCTGGTGCATAGAATCATTAACTGCTTTAAGAATGCCCAGTATAGAAGTTAGAGCTTCCTGAAGATCTTCAGCACCTTCACAGTTCTTGCTGTACTTCAGCATTTCCTGAGTGCAAGGGATGACAGAACACTTACTTAGCTTTTGAAACAGTAGCAACTAGGAATGTTCAAATTTTAAAGCTGAATTTTAGGCAGAGGGTGGGGTGGAATGAGATGATCTCTAAGGTCCCTTCCAACCCAAACCATTCTATGATTCTGTGATTTCAAAGTTAGCAAAGTAAAGATTTATACCTTATCATCTAGTTAGTTCAATAGTGCCTGGAACTCAGTAGATCCTAAAGATTTACTTCTCATTCTCCTGCTCATTAGCCAAATATATTTTGTTCATCTAGAGTTTTTGTCAGCTGTATGTAAAAGTTTTACAAGACGAACTCTGCAGACATTTTTTTCATCACAATTGCAAAAAAAACCCCACAAACCAAACCAAACCAACAATCCTCAAACAAAAGTATAGGTTGGCTTTTTTTTTTTTCATTTGTTACTTTTTAAAAGTGAATGAATTTAAAAACATGGTCAAATTTAATTTACTCTTTTAATTATGGCAAGGCCTGGCATGCTACTAACAGATTTAAACTTACTGCATTGAGTACTGTCTACCCATTTAAAAAGGAATCCCTTCTCTAAAGGGATTATTGGTACAGCAGCATCTTCCAATTTGATTTAGATAAACACAGCTGCAAGTTCATGTGTAACTCCTGTGACTTCACAGAACTGAAAAAAGCATTTACTCATGGACTGTAGGAAGTTAAGATATTTTAAATCAAAAACCTTTATAATTCTCCTCTCTTTACACAAGCCTAACGTAACTAATTCTTAAAGGCTGTTAATAGCTCAGTTTTAACTCAAGAGTAAATCTGGTTTGAGGTGAATTTTTAATTTTTAATTGTGAAATACAATTATTGTAACATGTCTTTGTGAGAAACATTTCTTAGTTCAAACATAGCAAAATGTTATACATTAATTTCAATAAATTTACGACAGTATATTGTTCTTATTTTGCTCTCTCAGTATAGCATATTTAAGTGAATCACAACAGCATCCTTCATACAAACACCATGCAGTGCTCTCTTTTAAGTGCATTTCCTAAAGGCCAGCCAGGCAAGTTCCTGCGATAGGAGTGGGATGACTATAACTGAAGTACTTCAGGTACTCTAACTTCTTTGTTTCAACGTTTTCTTGGACCTTCTCTTTCCAAACCCTCATCAACTTTTCACCTTCTTTTCAGCCACAACCTAAGGGCAAAAGTAGTTACACACAAGACGTCTCTGTAACATTTACTTATTAAAAGTTTTTTGACTGAAAGAAAAGAGAACCGAGCTGAAAACTGATGGACTAGGATTTGTGTGTTTCCATTTACACATCTGTTCACTAACTTTTAGGTTTCTCTCCAGCAGGATGAGAGAAACAGCATTCAAAAAAACCACAAATGCACAAAATGTGCTTAGCATTATAGTTTAGTAGTACTTACCTTTAGTAATAATTGGTATTTGGTTATTCTTTGAACAGGTTTCAGCAAGTATGAGTCCAAGCTGAGCTTGTGGTCGAGTTTCCTTTGACATTCCTGTAATCAGTGTTGGATTTCATCAGGACACTAATCAGTATTTGTGCTATTCGTTCTTGAGAAAATACAGTAAAAACAAACCCAACAAAAAACCCCAGATCCCAACAAAACCAAAGCCACCATTATTTTAGGGATTCAGGCAAGCATACTTGAAAGAACACAGAGTCTGAAAACTGCCTCCACAAACTTTCGGATCGAGGTTTATTTTGACAGTATTTCTCATAAATCTGGAAGTCTTCCATCTGGAATTAGGGAGACAAGCAAAAAGTTCATAAATTCTTGTGACTTTAACAGACAAACCTCATAACAATTTTTTTTTGTTTTCAATAATGCTATGAAAAAAACCACCACCAACAAAAACTGAATCATTGTTTTTTGCTTGGGATGCCTCAAGGAATTGCAAAATCACTGATTTTGTAATGACTACTAATTTGGGACTTGCAAAATAAAGCATTCTTGGTAATTTTTACTTCAGTTGAATATTAAACACCTTATGAAGAAGCATATGTTATATTTACAAATATATTTCTACTGCAATATGAAAAATATGAGTGCCCAGCCATGAGACCCACTGTGCAGCTTTTTAAAAAGACTTTGTCCTTTTTCTTTATTTTCATTTCACAAATGTGTTTTCTACTGGGAGTCACACTAAGGTAAACCAAACAGTTCATTCCCCCTTATTACTTCAGAAATTAAATAGCATGACTTCAGCAGTTGTTGAAAGCAAAAGGAAATAAAAATTGTAGAAAATGTCGTAGTAACCATAGATAAAAAGGAAGGACCAGGTAGGAAATCAGCAGGCATAGAAGTACCTCCAACCCTCAGTTTAAGGAAACAGCATCTCCATGGATGTAGCCAGTAAACAGAGGGGGGAGGGATGGCTCCTTCCAGGAGCTTTAGAGCAACAACACGAGACTGATTTCCATACACACATTCTTGTTTAGCCTTTAGTATACTACAGGTGAGACTCATTGTGTAGTACATCCCTGATTTAAAAAGTTTAATTTTTTCATAGATTTCTATTTTCAGAACAAAAATGTTTTGGACTTACTCTGTTGAGGTGTACTCTTTTAAGAAAACAGAAAAGAAGAAGAAGAACAACAACAAACCAATAAAGAGATCTAACCATGTAAACCAACCATTTATAGTGATGAGAAACAATGCAGTGCATAACTCCTCTTCATGCTTTCCTGACTGCCACTTTAAAAAAGTGTTTTCATTTAATGAGGTACTGGGTTTTTCTAACAAAATCAATTGTGCTACAGAGGAAAATATCTCGAACGCTCAAAGAACATCTACACAAGGGGGATGTGGTGTAATTACTACATGAGAATCACTCTCACGTGTTACAGTCCTAACGAGGTTTGTGAATGAAGTGCCAGCAAAAGGTGGCACATACCTGATCCAGAAAGCACCGTCCTACTAGTTCTGGGTATTCCACATAGGTTTCTAGTTCTCTCAAGAATATTCTACGAAGAAGAAAATTTTCTTAGAGCACACACTGAAGAAAGTTGTCATAACGTTCACAGTCTTGCAATTAGTTTTCTGAACTTTTGGAAACAGAGTTGTAATGCTACAAACCTAAACATAATTATTCTTGATCATGTACTTTAAAAGGGATAGCAAATTAAAACAACTATTCTGACCAATTTCTTTTAGCATACTGTTGCTGCAACTGAAATCAAATATAGGGTTGGGGAAGGAAGGGGGGTTTAATTTTTCTTCCTTATGTATTCAGCAGCAGGATTTGTACAGCTTAAAGTGTTTAGGTTTTGCTTCCAAATACTACCAAAGACCACAAACCAAACAACCTGAAAACCACCTTCCTAAAACTAAAAATATATCCACCCAAATAATAAATAAAAAAAAATCAGTGGCAAAACTTTCATTCTAGTTTTGCCCAAATAAGAAACAACAACTTAATGTGCTTAACTCTGCTTGAAAATCAATTTCTCTTTCCTATGAATTTAAACATTATCCTATGAAGAAACACCTCTCTAGTAGCAAGGATTCAGACCTCAGACAGATCATTCAATACATACTTATATATATACAAATACATGTTTTATNCTACCTTAACTATCTTGCAACCAGACCCAAATACCCTGCTTCAGAAATATGACCACAATGCTAAATTCTACCTGTGTAATGCAAATATGCATTTTCACACAGATTTATCTTTTATAGATATTTTGCTTTTGCTCTTCTATGCAATACAATGTTGACAATTAGACATTAGTTGATGTAGAACTCTATAAGGATCTTTCAGCAATCTAAGGCAGATTAAAATACAGAGTAAAGAAGTTCATCCAAATGCTGTTCTTGGAACTAAATACAAATCCTTACCTGTTGTGAAAGTGATAAATTTCTTCCATATTCCCAAACAAGATATCCTTCTTATTTTGCAGTTCTGGTGAAATGAGATGAGCCATTAAGGGATTGTCCATCTCTGCAGCATAACCCTGCAACACAGGAGAGAGGCACAAAGATTACCTCACTTTACTTGCAGTACTTCTCTCTCTATCAAGGCAATCTGCCTTCAGGCTGACAGACAGACAAGAAAGAGCTCAGTATTAATCATGAAAGAATACAAATTCTGTTTTTCCATAACCCCACTCAAACACACACAGAGTCTTTACAAAGATACTTGAGCAATTCCTGCGATTTTAGGTAAGTGAGGATGAAAAAAAATTTACAACCCTTTTCACCAAGTAAAGGCTCTGCATTCCCATACTGCTCACAAATTATAGCTGATACTCCTTTTGTCAAGACTCTACACATCTGAATTTAGAGCCACAGTTTCAGTACACACAGAAATCTTCATGCCTGTCTCAGCAATTATTAAGAAGGAACAAGCTGACTAGTTATTTCTGCAGGTTACAGAAACCATCAAGTTAAAAATTCTGTTTGAGGCACTTCCATTTGCATTGGTACCAAATGGAGAAGCTTTAGATACCCTTATCTTCCACTTGTCACATTCTCTTGTGTGTTTATCTGGCACAGATAAGGACACAGGTAGTTTTAGCCCAGGACTGTTCTCCTCTGGTCCTTAGCTCACTAAGCTGAGTTCACTCAAAGCACTAAAAAACCCTCAACAAACAAAACACTCCTAACAAATCCAGCAGAAAATGGCAGGTTTTTTATAAGAAGACTTCTTAATATAAATAGATTTCTTAGCATACAGGCATTGAAGGAAGATGATCCTATCTACTTTAGACTTGGATTAGATTTCTCTCTCTTGTGGTTTGGTGGTTTGTTTTTCTAACACAAGGAATTATAACCGAATTATTACAAACTAAACAATTAAAAGATAAGCACAAGTGCACACATTTAAGATTTTCAATTTCAATGTGTGGTCCAAACTACAAAAAGTAGAAGAACTAACTGGTAAAGTCAGGTAACCAGAAGAATTCAAGCATCCAGACAGGACAGTATTAATTTTTTTTTAAAAGAACCCAGAATCATCCCTTTGAAAGTCTGGGTATTTTTTCCTCAAACACCACAAAAAACCCCACAAACCAACATAAACAAACAAAAAAAAACCCAATGAAAAAAACAAAACAAAACAAAAACCACCAACAAAAAACCAACCAAAACCAACCAATCAAAAAAACCCACAAAACCAAAAAAACCCCAAAAAACCACAAAAAAACCACAAAAAAAACCCCCCAAAAAACCCCCAAAAAACAACACAGTGGTATTGGCAAAGATGATGGAGCTCATAAATAGCTAAACACTGGTTGCTTTCTCATACTTCTCCCACCTCCAAGCAGGAAAATGCAGAGTCTGAAGAAGAGAGGGTGGAATAAATAAATAAAAATTGTACAGCCTTAAAAATTGTAAAAATAATTTGGATTAAATGGAGATAAATTTTTTAACAGGGAAAGAACTACAGCAGCCACCACATAGTTTAGAGGAAGAGCTGCATAAAGAGAATGATTCCCACCTTAAGTCAAGATGATATCGAACACAGCAGCACAGCCAGCACTGGCATAAAGGAGTATCAAATTTAGCTGAGGTGAAAGGAAGCCTGACAGTGTTCATTACATTTGAATTTTGAAGGAATGAAAGCATGAAGTACATACATTGACAAAAAGCTTTTGTCATTTTTTTCACTTTAGGCTGATATACTTTTAAAATTTACCATAAAAACCTTCATGTTTTACTACCTAGCCAGAAGTTGTGTTTTAAGAAAAGAGAGGGAGAGCTATTTAATGCAGCCACAGAGACTATTTAATCTTACTTTAACAATGTTTAAGGCCTTGCTTAGTCTTTCACTTGAAAGCTGTTCTAAAAGCATCTAAGTAAATGGAAAAAAAGGATACAATTCAATACCTAAAAATAGACTAAACTAGTATTCTTCTCCCAGTAAAGATTATTAAATTTCACAGACTAAAGTGGAATGATCATGGTTATTAATGAAAGAAAAACCATTGAGGTTCAATAAACCATAGCAGTTTCCAAATAATCAATCTTGGGAACTACCTTGCTTTTTTTCTCTCAGAATCTCTGGAAGACAGAAAATGCATGGCAAACAAATAGGACATAATGAGTAGACACTGTCTCTACAAAGGAGTATCAGGTTATTTTACATGAAAAATCGAAAGATTAATAGAATAGGAGAAACAGAGGGAATGGGAGAACAGCCAGAACTATAGACTAATAACTGGAATTACTCAAAAGCTGGAAGACTGCCACTGAACCATACCTCAAGCAAGTATCTGATCCAGAATTACTGCTGGCACTCCCAATCACCCGAGTTCAAGCTAGAGGGATACCAGTCTGCAAGGAGGCACAGAGAGGTGGCCTGGCACAGTCAGAGTACTGGAGTGTCAATCACATTGGCACAAAACCAAGACACTCGGCCTAGCAAGACAGGAGTTGCACTGCACTCTATGGAAAACAAGAGTAATACCATGGGAATAAAAAGATTCTGCAACAACCCTCCAGTAGCAGCAGTAAGGACCAAAAATCCTGCAACTATTCAAGTCTTGATTTTATGAATAGTACAGATGGCATTGTATACAAAAAAAAAGAGAATAAAGTGATCTTTAAGGTCCACTCCAGATTGACCTGGGTTTATTATCACATGTCAGATGTGACAATCCCACTGTAATCAACACTTCCAGTACTTGGACTGAACACAGGATGTAAATGCTGTGGGAAACTGAGCACAAACTAGCAAAACCAAGGCCAGAGTCCAAAACCCTCATACACTACTCTTACTTGAAGGTATGTATTCAGAAATAATCAGTCCTGGTCCATAACTTTAGACAGTTCCTATTTAGGAGCTTGACATTGATATGGACACCAAGAATATCCACTTGGCTCAGCTCTAGTTCATCCTGATTAAATTATTCAGCCATAGTTATCTCCAATCAAAATGGATTACAAGAAAATTACACATCCATAGCTGAAGACTTAAACTTGAGGTAAAAAAGAATACTGCAATGTATTTCTATAAGCAACTCAGAAGTGCTGCAATCATGCCTCCACAAGTGTGGAGCAAAGGGAGCACCTTTGCTTCCTTGATGATTTCAAATGAGGATTTTATTACATGGCATTCTGTTCCCACAGTTGTACCCAAGATGGGAGATTACTTAAATATACGCAAAGAAAGATGTGAGAAACAAATTTTCTCCCCTGACACAAGAGTCTCTTGATTCATATTCCTTGTGTGACATATGGCCTTCCTGGAATTGACCCAAGCCTCTGGAAAGAACTGTTGCAAGAATTAATGATCATTACAAATCTCACTATGATTCCACCTAAATACTAAGGTGTATCTTATTTTCTGCTCAATTTGTGTTTTTTAATACAAAATCCTAGTTGTATGACTATTTCCAGGAAAAAAAAATCACATATTGTTGCCTCGGCGAAAATATGATGAGAAAGGAAAAATATAATGATCACACTGCTTGACAGAACAAACAGAGGTTTTACGGTGGTAAGGCAAACATTAGAGCATCCATGAAATGCAAGAGATAAGTAGATTCATTAACATCCACAGTGAAATTTAGTCTTTACCTCAAGAACACAGAGAAGTTCTTCCACATATGCTCGTTCAGTCTCGATAAGTTCATTCATTACATGCCTATGAACAAAGAATGATAATTAAGGCAGGCCTATTCACTTAGGCAAAGTAATGAAGCAACATTAATTTTTTCTGTGTTTCTTCTTTACTTTAGACAGTAAAAGAACAATTTCAAGGTGATGGAAAATGTGATGTTCCATGGATATTCCTGTCAGCAGTTTCTATATCCTTATTGAGAGGTATTTTTAAAACATTTTAAAAATTTTGAAAATGTGTGTGAACAGGAAAAAGTCAAATCTAGCTATTTCAGTGCTGTAGTAACTGAATTGAAGCAGTGGATTGTTTTATCATTGTATGAACAAAGTCTGGTTATGCTGTGTTTGCAACTACTATGGCAGCTGGAGTTGGAGCTGCATAGGCTTGTCACACACAGACTTAAAGCTACACTGGTAATTTTAAACTAGAGACATCTAGGGCACATTTTAAATATCTCAATGATGCTTTAAGCTTAATTTCCCTAGTGATCAAGCATTGAATCATACTTATCCCCAAACTCCTTCCCTTGTAATTTTGTATGATGCAACAGGTTATAACAGTAAAAAGACCATATAAGTAGCCAGTTTACAAGTAAAAATGCAAGGTCTGCTATATGCATTGCAGGTGGTACTAAGTTATGTCTTT
>VZTR01000776.1:51193-70333 GCA_013400775.1 Chaetops frenatus
GTAAATGTGTGTGGGTTAAAATTCAGAGAAGCCCAAGCCTTAGGCTACAAGGAAAAATTAAGGTAAAAATTTGCACTGCTGTGACCAGCCAGCTGCCCTTACATTTCATTCTTTAGAGCTAAGCTCACTATAAAACTGAAGACCACCGCTCCTTCTCTTCCAAGCAGAGTTATTAATTAAATATCACAGGCAAGTGTACAGCTGTACTGGGATGAAAAAAACCCTTCTTTGATTATAATTCTGGTACATTACTTTAAACTTTCACTTCTTAACTTACCTTCTATTATTACATTTTGACAGTATGATATCCCATGGACTTTACACAGAGCACTTTGCTGTACCTTAGGCTACATCCAGGGAAGGCTACACATCAGTATTTCAATGAACTTTTGTCTTTACTAGTACAGAAATGAACTCTGAATTTACAAGTTAAAACCAACTAGAGAAAAGGCAGACACACACACACACACACACACACAGAGCTTGTTCCAACTTCCGTCAGATATTGTATGACTAGGAATGTTATGGATAAATAAGCAACCCCCACCCTGATCGTCCTTGGATAGCTGCTAGCAACAGTGACCAAAAAAAGTGACTTCTGCCAAGCTTTGTGGATTGGAATGGACAATTATTTGGAAAGAAAAGACGGCCTGAGTGTAACAGAAACACAGAATGACAGACAAAAAAAGAATGCAGAATACTGCCTGGGGGAAATGAGCTATGCTTTCATAGCTTTGTGAAAATTTACATCTGTGTTACAGTGATGTTATAATGTCTTCAAACCTGGCAGTAGTTTGAGGGGGGTATGTATGTGGCAGGCAGGGAGCAAAGGAAAACAATACCTATTACTTATATGCCCAAAGGAAGTGTATAGGAAATTAGTGCATAGATACTTCCAAGAGCGGTGTGCTCCCTGGCAGCCCTTTAAAAGGCTACTAACAACATTGATAATTTACCAGGTTTAAAAGAAAAAAAACCCTCCCACTTCAATGGGACCTAATGGAAATGGACAAATCTACTGAAAAGAAGGGATAATTCACTTCAGTCTTCCCCTCCTGCCTTCTGTACAGCAGGAAAATTTCCTTGGATTGTACTTTAGATCCTAAACAAAGCATAGATTTTCTTTAAAATAAGGAAAAGATGCTCAAGTACATAGTCCAAATGTGACAAAAATGAGAAGAACAGTGTTGTGTAGTATTAGAAGTCCAGCCCCATTTCCCTATAGCCAGGTAAACCTGTAGTGGGCATTAGAGGGTTACTTTGTTCAGGACAGATCTGACAACAGAGGAGCTGTTTCTGAAATGTTTTATAATGTTCAAATTGCAACATTTGCTTATTCGTAAAGCCTAAATATGGAATTAAATAAAGGAGCTGGGGAAGGGTCGAAAAAGCAGAAAAGCAGCATATTTAGTATTTCACACCTCTCACCTTTCTACTGTTGTTTGATTGTCTAGCAGATCTTGATTCAGTTTGTATTCAGGATTCTCAGAAACTGGTTTTGTAATACTTCCAAGGATATCATCTCCCTGTTCTACTGCTACCCTGATGTCCTCCTACAAAACAAAAAAAAAACAACTCCACATGCTGTAGTGGTGTGTTGTTTTTTTAAGCAGAATTCACAAAGCACTGAATTGGAACAAGGATTTCAACAGCATTTGAGCAAGAACAATTTTATTAAAAGCAGTGGCTGACAACAGACAGTAAATGATAAATGTCAGCTTTTTCCATGTCTACCATCTTAAGATTCAAGTGTAACTGAGCCGAATTTTCATGGTAGGCAGCCTTCTAGTGTCGCTTTAGGCTACAAATATCTCAAAAATCTTAGACGTACAGTTCTGAAACCACCAAATAGCTTTCATTTAATCCTTTTTCAAAGAACATTTGTTCATGCTTCAAAAGGCCATATATTTTAATATGCATGCAAATACAATCAAATTTCCTGTTGCAAACAAAACTACAAATTAAACACACCACTACTTACAAAGAAATTACTGTTTAGAATAGAATCCATTATGCATTTGTACATACGTAAACTTAGTTTCAAGAAATGTCATTTTTCAATGCAAAAAAGATTTCTAACATAAAAAAATCCAGGTTTAAAAAGATATTGATGGTTCACATTTTTACTGTCTATTAGCATCTTCCATATTTACCATTAATATTACTAGCTATAAATTAAAACATAGAAGAGAGCATCTTTACAAAGATTACATACCTTCATTTTGTCCTTCTTTTCTGTGTGTGTTGCAAGAAGGGAGCTGGTTGATTGCACATCATTTGGTAGTTCTGTTTCAGCCAGCTCAGTCCCAAAGGACTGAAGAATCTGAGCTGTTTGCTTAACCTTTTGGGCGAAACCTTCTATAGCCTTTTTGGAATAAAAAGCATTAAAGATGTTTTGTGTTCATCAAACACACATGTACAAACAAACACATGCACACAAAATATAACTCTCTAAATAAAACCAAACAGATGAATTACAAGACTGAAAAATGGCCAAAGTATAATTTCGCAAGCAACAGATATCGTCACCATTAATTCCTTAATTGTATATTTTTCTTAGGCTTGTATCAGGTGTATCTTCTTCATATTTTTATAATCTGGAGTTATTTTACAACTTGAGCTTTTTCTTTCTTGTAGCAAAACCAATAAACCTCAACACAATAACATACTGTAGTTCCTTTGCTCCAAGTGTTCAGAAAACCACTCCCAAGTTATTACTCATATTATTTCTCTAAGATGACTAAGTACCATTGGGAACATCTCACACTGAGCAAGTCAACTTGCATCACTTGGAATCTGTTTTATAAATGACAGGGTATAAAACAGAAGTGTTCATTAAGCTGAAAAGTTAAAACAAAACCTAAGACTTACAGTGCGACGGGACAGCCATCTGTTATGGCAGTAATCCAGGGTGCCACCAAGATCTTCTGTTAATTGTGTCTTATCAATGTAACCCTGCAGTTCTGATACTGAGCCCAGCATTATGATCTGCAGCAGGACAGAAAAAAGTGAATGTGGTCAATGGTGACAAGCCCCTTGTTAAGGATTCTAAGCCCCATCCTTCAGACACTGACAGAGAAGATGCACTTCAATATAGAAGTGAGAGATAGAACTGTTCCTGCAGGTATAGAAAAGTAAACTTAACAGTTCTTTCAGATGAAGATGATGTAAATGTAAATGACTGAATATGAGCATAGGCACCAGGTATATTAAAAAAAAAGCTTGTGGGTTATACAGCATAACATTGCCAGATTTTTTTATCTTGATAAATCATACTTGGCTATTTTCTAAAACCAACATCCATTTCTTGTTAATTTTACCTTGTTATCCTAGGTCTGTAGGAGAGAACAGTAGTGTCTACATGGATTTGTCATGTTCCCCAAAATAAATGAAAGATGGGGGGAAATTTCTTTAAAGACCATCTTTCACGCTTGAAATTTAACTTTTATATCATCAGCTCATATAGTTTCAAATTTTATTTTAAAATATAAATGCTGTACACTTGCAAACAAAATACAATCTGTGGATTTACTGGCGATATTACAACAGGCATCCATTGTATGTTTGCTCAAGTGACAGAAACCATAGTGTTTGTCCATGGGAAATGCATCTGCTTCAAAATTCACATAGTCTTTCAAGAATAAACCATCATGAATTAGCTAAAATTGCTAGAACTTCCCCTAAGCATGGCTTTTTGTTGGGGTTTCTTTGGTCCTCACTGGCTACTTTAAGTACTTTTACAGATTCCTGGCAGTAAAGTGAAAACAGGGGATTACTTACAGGTACTTTCATTTTAAGCTCATCCTTGTTGAATCTGAAAGCAATGTCCGAGAGAGCTCGATGAAAAAATCCTGTTGGGCGCAGAACGAGGACTAATTGCAGGTTTCCTGGGAAAGATGCCTGCAAAGCAAGTTCAGCCTGTTATTTTCTGTGTCTCAGCTCCAGAAAATATTTTTGAAGAAGGAGAAGCCCCTGATAAACCGCAAACTAACTGCATCAAAGGCCTCCCATAATGGGGTGACCAATCATATTGTTGCATAGCTAGTACAAAGAGCCTCATTCAAAAGACATTTACTTGTCTTTGGAAACAGGGATCTATTCTCTTGGAATCAGTTTTTTTCCAGGGTTGGCTTGTACTGCTCTTCAGCTAAGATTACAACCTACCCAAGGAGGCTAATGAACAAACAGCAGTGGCTTAGTATTTTTTTAACAGCAAGACTTTCATGGTTACTTCACCTTCTCTTTAACAGAAGGTGCCAAGAGAAACCTCCATTATTGTGTGAAAACTTAACAACAAATATCTAATTTGTGCATATACTACCTTGTCAGTTGCCTACACAACTTACTGCCACAGAAGATGGATTTCTCAGGCAGTAACTTAGAAATAAGCTTTAATTTGGCTGACAGAAATAAAAATCAAGCATAAAAATTTTCAGTTCTGTTTTTTCTCATCAATTTCCAAGCAGCAATCCGATGGATCTTTCCCAGGTCTACAACAGATAGAGAGAAAACAGAAGAGAGAAGAAACTAAAAAAAATAGAATTAGATTATTAAAAATCAACCTCTGCTGTGGCAGAGATTTGCATATTTGGCATTTAGCCATTCTTGGAAACATTCTCCTCTATTCAGTATTTCCACTATAGGGAGGCAGTAAAATTCACTAAAGAAATGATCATTATAATGATTAAGTATGCAAGTTTCTCCATTATACTGTTGGAAATTATTTCACTTTTCTAGCAAACAGGTTTACTGGAGGGAAGAAAAAAAGCCCAAGAAAAAAAGCCCCACGCACTGAAGGAGCTGTTATGCTATGCTCTGTTCCAAGCCTAGTGGAACTGTTAGTATCCGGAAGGTTGAAGAGTGATTTAATAATAATTTTGAGGTCTCCAAGGGTTCCAGGTACTTAGCATTAGAAATGAAGAACTTGTAAAGGGAAAAGTAGTTTAACACTTTTCTGGAAAACTTCAGAGATTCATTGTGGTTCCCCAGATATTCTGTGTACAACCAAGATTTCAGTCGGACTGAGGAGGCTTAAAGGCTTGAGCTTCTCAACTGCCTCCACTTCAGTGATGTCCAGATTTTCTAGAAAGTACAGTGGTTCAGTCCCAAAGGAGTCTGAGGGCTGTAAAGTAATTCTGAGTGTCCTCACTAGCTCCTCAGCCTTGCATTGGAAAATTCACTCAAAAAGTACACTGTTCACTAAAACCAGTACAGCCTGTGAAGTTACTAACCTGTAGTTACCAGAGGAAAAACTTCTCATAGAAAATTTCTGACTGTATTCAGAAGAAAAAGAAAATATTATACTATTCTTACAATTTTTTTTTCTGAATTACGATACAAAGCAAACCCACAAATTTATTTAAGAGACATTACAACAACAGACAAAAAAATTGTTGAAGTAAATCTCCTGGATAAGTCTTTCAGAATGACAGCCTTATTTACTTCTCTCATTCAACAGACATACCAATTTATTCTGAGCCTGTACCATCAGTGTCCAGTCTGACTGGGCAGTTACTTTTAACTTCCAAAATGCGAAGTTTACTCAGTAGCAATGCAAATATTTCAGAATAAAAATTATAAAAGAAATATCTTTTAGGTAACACATTTTAAAAAAACCAAAGTGCCTCCTTGTGAGACACCCACCCCACCACATGATGTCCTGACCCACTGTCTATGGCAGCAAATATCTGCAACCCATTTAGGCTTAGAGCACTGCAAAACGTCCTGGACAGGGTGCTAGATAATCTCATCAAGGCTCTCTTTCCCCACAGGGCCAGGTGGTCTTTCAAGGTCCCTCCCAAGCCAGTCTGCCATTTTATGACATTTAGGCTATTACTGAAGCAAACAGCAGTACCCAAACACAATCTAATAGCACATTTTTCTGGACTGTGTATTAGTCCTTATGCAATAGAGTTTAATTGCATGATGAAATTAAGCAGGGTGTTCAATTCAATGAGAAGAGAGAATATGCATTACAGTTATTTTCCATCTCAATGTGTCAACCCAAAATGATGCTGCTGAAGTCAATACAGTCTTGTATCACTTGAATTCCCATTCAAAGTCGGTCAGAAATTTTCCTTCTCTCTGAATAAAAGCTCAAATTCTAGATTACTTGACTATGTCTGCAGTATAAACTAGTCTGTCTCCATTTGGGTTTTTTCCTTCTAAAAACCCCCATGTCTTAAAAAATGCCTCCTTCCCTTGTTGTAGCTAGGAGTCAAATCTGCAAATTGATTTTTGTGAAACAAGGAAGGGAAGCAGTGCTACAGTAAACAATGTTGGACTTGTGTCAGCTATTACAGTTTATCAAAGGTTGTATCTGCACTGCCAAAATACTACTATTTTTCCTAACATTTTTTTGCTAAAGCCCTGGTGACTTGCAGAGACAATACTATGATGTTAGAGATAGATGTCTGTGAACTTCATTGACCAGTCAACTTCACCCTGAATGCTGGAACAAAACAAAAATTCTCTGTTCCAGTCCAGCAGCATATTTGTTTGAAGCCATTGTATGCTAACCAGACAACAAACAATGACTTCTCAATAATGCTTTGCTAAATGTTAAGCACCAAAAAATATTCATTTTATGTTTAGCAGTGCTATCAAATAAAGTGCCTTCAAGGACTGTTTCACTGAAGCCAATGAACCTTACTGAGACTTGATGAAGGGTTTGTATGCTCAGAAATGTTTTGGGTTTTTCCCCCCCCAAAGTGTCTTTCTTTACTAGATTAATTAATATTAATAGTTCCCCCAACATCTTGTATCAAATACTAAATTTATCTGATTTAATGACAATGCAAAAGAGACCAGGGGTCATGTTTTTCACATTCTCTGCAAAAATTAGGAGAACCCAGCCCATATATTCATTCATATATTCATTCATTCATTCATATCTCACTCACACTTGTTTGATACTTCATGACAGTCATGAGATTAGTTTTCTATCTGCTCATCTCCTTCACTTTCTCATCCAGTCAGGTCAGTGCCGATTCCAAAGAGAAAAAGATATAGATGTGCACATTGTTATCAACTTTGAATTAAATCTGAGCAAACCAGGAATTTGTATACAGCACAGCCCCAGGATCAAAGCTTTCCAACACACTGAGATCTTTGTTGCCCTATAAGTACCTTGAACCTACAACATGGGGAAGAACCTTCTCTGGCTGGACAAAATAAGGAATAATCTTAAATTCTCGAGAAAATCAGTTAATAATTTCTCAGGAGCAGGTTAACCTGCCTGCTTTGAGGCATCTGCTTCTCAGGGATGGGGAGCCTCCCACTGCATGCCCCAGGTTTCTGGAAAGGGGAAAAAGTAGAGAGACTGAAGCCAGTGGAGTTCTGGGCAAAACGCAAAATCAAATTATCGTGGAATCATGGAATGGATTGGATAGGAAAGGCTCTTAAAGATCATCTTTTTCCAACACCCAGTGCCAGGGGCAGGAACACCTTTCACTAAACCAGGTTGCTCAGGTCCTCATCCAGCCTTGCCTTGAACACTTCCAGGGTTGAGGCATCCACAACTTCTCTGGGCAACATGTGCCAGTGCCTCACTACCCTTACACTAAAGATTTTCTTCCTAACATGTAATGTCTTTCCTCATTCAGTTTAAAACAACTCTCCATTGTCCTATCACTATCTGACTGTGTAAAGTCACTCTCTCTCTATTTTATAAGTCTCCTTTAAATGCCAAAAGGCTGCAGTGAGGTCTGGCCCAGAGCCTTCTCTTCTGAACAACCTCAGTTCTCTGCCTGTTCTCATAGGAGAGATGCTCCAGGCCTCTGATCACCTTTGTGGCCTCCTCTGGACCACATGTTAGTTGCATATAATCCTAACTATCACTTTTCTTCAGAGAATGTCACTGGCACAGAGGCTGTGTGTCCCTCCAGTACTGACCCTGAAGTTAAGCCAGCTTGCAGAAATAATGTAACCATGTGAGCCATCAAAGAGCTAACGCTTGTCTCAGTTTTAGTAGTTATGTCTTAAAATATTTGGAACAACACTAATTTTCATTTTATGAACAGCTTCAAAATACCCACTTTATCAAACTCTGTGGTGGTGCTTTCCCTTCTGCACTTAATAGTATGCTATAAGCCACAGAGCACTTCTTTCCAAAATACTCTTGCATACAAAGAAGGTAGTAAGTACCTGCTTACCTATATTTTTTGAAGACTGTTTATTCCTGGTGAGAATGAAGAAGTGCCTTACACATAATGCTTGTCACAAAACAATTTTGAATCAATTCATAAAAAGAGCAGTTTGAAATCTAGTTTTAAAAACATAGAACTGTTTTGCATTAGATCTGTGTTTAATGCTTGTGGCATTGTGATCCTGCTTTCTGAGTTTAAGTGACTCATTTCTCTGTTTTTGTATATTAAACAAATATGTAATATAAACAAAAAATGGCTAATAAGGATAACTGCAAAAGTGCCTGCATGTGTAGTAATCTCCAAACATCCAAAGCAATCAGACAAAACCATACTGATCTCAAAATAAACTTACTCATTTATCATTTACTATACTCATTCATAACAATTGCCACAAAATTAATACAAATACTGTTCCAGCTTCATCATACTGCCAAGTTCTTTTATTGCATCCAAGCAAAATAAGAAACATGACCAGGGCTGAAAGAGCAGTATTTTCAGGCTTAAGCCATACAAAGTGTTAAGTGTCGTTACAGTTTTCAGGATGTGATGCAAAGAGCTAACTAGAAACTGGACTAATGGGAAATAGATAGCCCATATAAATATAAAATAGTGCCTTTCATCGGGTACCACTTACAAAACATATCTTTTCTACATCAAGAAGTCACTAAGAAACATAACACCTCTACAAAAAAGGCCAAAGAACTCAGAGTTGGATTGCTGCAATTCATCCTCACCTTGGATGCAAACCGGTAAGATTCCAGATGGTGAAAAAATGTGAATATATGACTCCTGCAAGTTTTAGACGGGTATTACAACATCAAAGAACCAATTAGGTTGGAAAAGATCTCCAGGATTATCAAATCCAACTTAAGCACCCTGGTGTGCTGTGCCCCTTGGCTTCTGGTTTCTTCCTGCCAGCCAGTGGTCTTGGCCCTAATCTTCAAAGTAATTCATGGGCTAAGCCTCTGTTACAGTGAAGGCTGCACTTTGATTTATGAACAGCTAAGAAAAGCAGTGCTCTGGACAATGCAGTCCAAAACAGAAGGCATGACGTCTACATGCAATGCATCCTTAGTTAGCAGTGGCAAACCACAAAGCAAACTTCTCCAGGAGGCTGAGTAAAACCCATCTCTTGTCACATTTAGAAAGGTCTGCAAAGTTTTGTAACTGACTAGAAATTTCTCACTACCACCCCCAAACAACCTCCATCCTAACTACTTACTCAAGAGCAGTGGCCCACGGGTATGTTATTCCCTATGCACCAAGGAAATTTATTTTCTCTGGACCTTCAATAGGAGGCTGATGGATGGCTATGGTGAAACTTTTAATGATGTTGGGTGCAGCTTTTTGTTTGTCTAAAAGAGTGAGTACACACTGCAACCTTTCCCTCAAGATGGAGGAAGACAATGATGACCAGAC
Organism: Chaetops frenatus; assembly: GCA_013400775.1. Lineage (NCBI taxonomy): Eukaryota > Metazoa > Chordata > Aves > Passeriformes > Picathartidae > Chaetops > Chaetops frenatus. Next base: position 60,760 of record VZTR01000776.1, read on the forward strand.
AACAAGAGATGAATACAATGTAATGACACAGATTTCATTTTTTAAAGAAAATATACTGGAACTGTGAGGAGCAATGTGAAATCCTAGAACACACTGATCAGTAAAAGGTTTTGCTCCTACAACTGTGGATTGAATATTGCTTGTTTGGGTATGATTACACTAGGACAGAAAAAAAAAAAAAAGGAGGAAAAAAAGAGTAATTTTTGACTACGTGGAAAGGACAACAGGATCAATTTGTCTGGCATTTGTCATTTACCCAGTTTCACCTGGGACAATATAGAGCTGCTTTACCAAGCAACATGACTGCTCCTCCTTGCACCCTTTTCCATGAGACTACCCAACTGCCCAGCCCCAGGAGATAAAAGTTTCAGCAGGGTCTTGTATGCCTCTGAATAGTGTGAATACCGTGTTTAACCGAAAGCAGGACATTCTAATACAATTTTAGAAGAATCGCTGCAGCTGACAAGGCAAAAAGTTGAAAAAATTTTGTATCCTCAAACAACAATGTAATACAAGTGAACAATTAGCAGCTACTAACTTCAGTATTTTTCTTGTAAGAACTTTCAAATTCTACTGTCTCTCTAACAACATGACAATTTGCTATCAAGACTTCACACTTAACATGAAACTTGGCTGTTGGAATCTCTACCAGAACTTCATCTCTCAGCCTGACTATCCCAGTAGGCCAGATTCTTCCTAGGCTAGTAACTCCACTTCAGCTAAATCAGGTGAAAAATAAAAAGAATAATGTTGTTGGCAGTGTCTCTTAAGCCACAGAGTCTGCAAGTCTTGTTCTGGCTAACAACAACATCCTGGGCTGCCTGCCCATTGCAACTTCCTCAAGTGGAATAAAACAATACCAAAGTCTGGATGCCTGGGCATGTTATTGCCACAATCTCTGTCACACCCCAGGAAAAGAAGGGCCATCTTCCAGCCCAGGCCTCTGGCTTTGCTCTCAGTCCCTCTGCACTGCATGTGCTGCATCCTGGGCAAGCAGTGCAGCTGCTGACCTTCCACTATGGCTGCAAAAATAGGTTAACCTCCTCTCCAGAGTCTTGGCTACAGCAACCTTTAAGTATCAGTGTGAAACACAGATTCCGCTCATCATTGCTCATTTTCTGCCTCAGAAAAAAAAAAAGTACCCCTAACAACAAAGAAGGAAAAATGAAGCTTAAAAATTTTTTGTAATACAGAAATGTTTTCCACAATAATTTCAGCCTGAAACAAAACATTTCATTAGTTTTGTTTCAAAACATACTTCCAACACCCACTAGTACAAACCAAATGTGTGTGAAAAGTCTTGAAAATAACAAGAAATAATAAAAACTAATACATGCTAGTATGAATTTCTGTTTAACAGCTGCTTAGTGCTTACAAATACACTTCTTAGAGTTAGTATTAGTGATGGGCAGATGCTCCAGCCAGGATATTCCTGTTGAGCAGTGCTCCAGCCACAGCACCCTATGCTGGCATTTCTGATTTCATAAGTCAAGAGGATCAACTCCCTCAGGATAATTAGAGAAAGAACAGGAAAGATGGCAGAAATGACAACAAATAAACCAACAGCCAAAAGTCTCTTCTCAAATAACATGAGACTCGTATCTTCACACACAGCAATAGGCTCCAGCAATTTAAAAAAAAATAAAATTAAAAAGCACTGAAGAGGGACTTTTTTACAGGGGCAGGGAGTGACAGGACAAGGGGGAATGGCTTCAAATTGAAAGGAGATACATTTAGATGGGACATTAGGCAGAAGTTCTTTACTGTGCACGTGGTGAGGCACCAGAACAGGTTATTCAGAGAAGGTGGAAATTTCCTATCCCTGGAAGTGTTCAAGGTCAGGCTTGGATGGGGCTTTGAGCCACCTGGTCTAGTGAAAGGTGTCCCTACCCATTGCAGGGGGGTTGGAACAAAAAGATCTTTAAGGTCCCTTCCAATCCAAACCATTCTGGGATTCTGTGACTGAAACTGCCAGAGCTATCAAGCTTTCAGACATTGAGTACAGTCTGGATAGCCCAAATAACACCCAGATGCTTCATAACCACCAAATGACAACTCTGTTAGGCCAACAAAATAAGTGGAAGTCTCCAGTTACCCTTGAGCCACTCAAAAGAAATCTTTGTCTATCAATAGGATCTTGCTAATTAGCCACAATATACAGATCCTGTATATTTGACTTTGTTTTTTTTGTTAAACAACAGACAGCTGAAATGCATTTGATTTCATTTATATTAAATACTATAGCAAAGATATGATGGACAAAAGCAAACAATCTTTCACTCTTTTGGAATAGGAACACAAAATTTTCAAGTGTTCAGGGCTGATGTGACTTGCTGAAGGAGGACTGCTATAAATATATACACTTGGGTACAATTCAAAGCCAACACTGTTGCTGTTCAACAAGAGAAGCAAATATAAAAAATCATGCCTTTAACAGATTAGATTTCAGCTAAGAAGCATGATTCTTCTTTCAAAAAAAGCTCGCAGAAGAATGAGAAAGGATGAATAAAACAAAATAACCCATCACCAGCGGTACTGCAACTGTGCAGTTCTCCTGCACTTAACACCTCTCTCTGGGCAAATCCCTTACACACCAACACCACCACAACAGTGACAGATCCCTTATAATGGAAATAGTTGTTCAGTTCTTGTTCACTGTGCTTCAAAGCAAAGTAACACACACACTAGAGGAACATTACCATAAATCTTATCATCATGGCTACAAGCAACTTGTCTGTGGTTGCTCCCTAACCCTTACAACCCCAATTATGCAAATAGAAGGACCACAGTCTGTGCAACACTTATCTGTCCTTGAACAGAAACTACAGCACTGACTTTTGAAAGAGATTCAAAGCCTCCAGACAGTCCTTTTTCTTCAATCATCCTCAATTATGCTGCTCTCAGTTTTCACTACTGGAATCTGCTCAATGCTGCATCTCAAAATTTAGAGATGAGCTGCAAAAGCAAATTTGGCTGATACTTCAATGTATTTTCAATGTTTTAATGTTCTTACCATAATTACTGTGTAAAAAGTTGCATTGTGTACCATTATATATTAGTTCACAAAACACCATATAGTGGAACTAATGTACTACATTTAAAGAAATACCTTTTATCTTATTAAAGAAAAAATTATTTGGCCATAACAAGGCTACATAAAAATTTACTGTTTTGATTTGACTTTTTTCTTACAGAGTAAAAAATTTTCAGCCATTAAAAATTAAAAGATACTTGCAGCTTTATTTTTCAGCCCTTACTGGAAAGACTATTGACACTAACAATTTAAGCAAGGATAACAAGGAAGAAAAAAAAAGGCAACCAACCAACAAAAAACTAAAGAAGCCCAAGTAAACCAACAGTAGAATAAGCACATGATAAACATGAATCTGTCCTTCCCTGCTTCCGAAGGAAAAAAAGCAAGCCTCTAATTCTTTTTCCAATTTTAAAATTATTAATTGAAAGGGAGACTGGGAGACTGAAAGTTAAGAGCATGTACTGTTGACTGACCACAGAAGTTGTTCTTGCTTATAAGTAACCCTTGTTTTAAATCAAAGATCACAAGAACAGTTGTTCCATGTGAACTCCTTTCACAAGTGGTAAACTCAACCAGGACCCTCACCTTCATCTCTTTGTAAAAGGGAAGCTCACTTGACTGGTGAAAAGTGGACCCAAACTCTATGGGACACATGGGGTGTCCATGCAAATATTAGTTCCCACCAGGGAGAGCTGCATGCTCACACATTCACATTCACACACACACACTCTCTCCAAGTGCATACTTAGGAAGATGTCCTGAGCTGCAGACTGCATTAAAAGCACACCATGGACACACAATGCTCTGCCCAATCAGCTGGGATATGAAAGACCTACTGGACACCTTCTGTATCATCTATTAGCTGACATATTGTTGAAGAAAAAACCAAAAATTATGTTCTTCCACTTGTAAGAGGAAGGTTCAACAGAGAGAGATCTTTCTAAGGAGTCATTAAAAGCAGTACTCACTGCTATCCGCAGTATGGAAGCTTTCACGGAGGTCCATTTGTCCTGTCTGCGATCTATGACAAGAATAAATCCAATTCCAGCATCTCGTAAACTAAGTTTGGAGAAGGAAAGAAGAAAACAGGCAAGTTCCATTAAAAACACAAATATAACTCCTCACACAGAAAAGCAGTTAAAAAATAGTTTAAAAAAAAAAGAAGTAGCTTGACCTTTTTGTGCAGAATCTTCTTCATATAAATATCTTAAATAAAGATACACTATATACCACTGAAAAGATGCAGCAGTCCCATATGAATTTCACAGAGTTTCAAAATGTATTCAAATAATGAATTCTTCTTTTTCACAGAAGTTAGTATTTACATTTCTTGCACAGGGATTTTTTCGGAAGAAAAAACACAGATTGAGTCTCCACTGTTTGGTGCTGATACAATCCCTTCCTCATGATGTTGTCAGTATAATTTCAGGATCAAAATAAAGTTGTTCTCCTTTTGCATGTGCTTTTAACCTTTTGTTTGAATTGTCTTCCTCCTCACTGATACTTAAAACTCCTTAACAACACAGATCCTTCTGATCACTCCATGATATTGCTCCACACATCTGAAATTCTCATATGCCTCCAGGTTGCAAACTTCTTCCTAGGTGCATTTTCACATTCACTGAAACAAAAAACCTTAGAGCATTTAAACTCTTCAAGCCACAGATGAGAACAGCGAGCTCAGAGGCACTTCCCTGGAATGGAAACATCTGTGAGAGAGATTCTGCTCAAATCCTGGCATACGGGTGACCTTTCTCTTTTGCCTGTGCTCAGCTGCATGTGCTGCCGAGCCCTGACCAAGGGATGTGCTCCTGTTTTGTAATTCCCCATCTAAGCCAATTGTGCAATGCCAGCAGCAGCCCTTGCCAGCCAATCGCAATCAAAATGGAAACAGCAGGCAAACATAAGGCAGACAGGCTCAGATTTATTGTTTTCTCATACATTTGCTCCTTTTTCAGTACATGTGCCGTATTTTTACTCCTGATAATTTATTGCAAGGCCCGCTGTGGCACTGTGTCACATTTAGAAATACTGTGCATCAATTTGTTATGGTAATATCTTAAAAGAAAAAATAAAAATCAGCACAACAGAACGTCAGGATTCTTTATTCAAGACTGCTGAATCATGGAAACACCAGCTTTCCTTTATAAGATTATGTCAGTAGCATAATGATATGAGGATGTTTAGGAGGATGAAGAACACAAGTACCCAGATGTGTCATCTTAAGCTACTCTTCAAAATGACAAATTTAAACATGACTAACAGTTTATTCCCTCTCTTTTACAAAATGAAGTATCTCTCAAATTTACAGACATAATGCAATATCTCTCCAATTTACAGACATATTATTTAGTGAGAAACATGAATAATCATTGAAAATGCAAAGGAACCCTTGCTTTCTTTCAGAAGAAGCTAAGCAGTCCTTTTAGCACAGCAGAATATTAGAAATGATCCTCACTGCCCACATTCAGTGCACATTACTTAACTCTTGCCTCTGGGTTAGGACAACACTGATAAACAACATTTGAGCACTTGCCTTGTAAGCCTGACAACCCTTGCAGACAAACAGGGCTTTATATTAGCAATATGCTTCCCACTACAGTAAATTTCCACGATTTAATAAACTTTCCCCTCTTCTTTTTCTTTATTTAAAGGGCAAGAGGAGGAGAGAGATCCAGACTGATTTTAGTCTCTTCCTGCTTAAAGTTCTCACCACTTTAACCTTTAGCGGCTGAGCAAAATAAAATTATAATAGCAACCATGTGCCACAATAACCATATGGCAAAACAAACTCCTTGGGTACACAGCTTTAACATGGATTAATGGAGTCAAAAAGGTGCTACAGCTGCTCCCATAGGAGTCAGTGTGGATTTTGGAGTGTATTGAGACTGGTAAAGAGCTGTTTTCCCTGCTCAGTAGAAGTTCCCAGGAGCCCTGAAATCTCTCCATACTACCTCAGAGGAAGCATAATCTCAGAGTACCTAAATGCAACATTTGTATAATATTTCAAGAAAATATTTCAGTGCAATATGAATAAAAGTAAAGCCTCTGAAAGAGCATCAATAGGATTTCTCTCTAGGAGCACAGGAAAATACAGGCTCAGCTGGGATACCAGAAATTATCTACATGGCAGCTCCACGCAGTTAATCACCTGCCTCAACACCTATAATAAGCAGAACTTAATACCATTATCCTAGAAAAATAAAAAGACAAGGCTTACTTAAGTGGAAGAATTAACAAAGAAAAGCACATCTCTAAGACAGCCCAAAAGATGTCTCCAGCCAACCTCTTTTTCCACTGGATCAAACAGAAGGATCAAATACGTTGTGTGCTTGCATAAACCAGCAAGCTCAGACATAAAAGCCAGGATTCCCCACTGCTTCCTAGAAGAGACCCAGTGGCAAAGTCTTGGGCATCTGACTTCAAACTGTTAACACACTGTTAATATAGACCGGTGGAAAAAAAAATTAAATACTCTGCTCCAAATCAATCAGGGTGGGAAAAGTATTTGTTATCTTGACAACAGTGCCCTGTTGCAAAGGCCTGGCTCTGGAGTATGGGATCCAGCTCCAGCAAGTCACAGGCAGGAAGCAACAAACCAAACTAAGACATTGTGTACAACAAAGTTGAGAACATTACAAAGAGAACAAAGTCATGTATTCAAGAAAAGTAAATATTGAAAACAGGTCTGTTTGCCAATGTACCCTTGCTCTACTGACCTCTCTTTGCTGCCAGACATGCACCTGCATATGGGGTTGCAAGACATCTTGCAATACCCTCTTCTCTCTAGGGCACAGGATGAACAGTGCTTTGGAAACAAGCACTCAATCAGTTTTCCATTGGCTCCTGATTTAACTATGAGTACCAGCTGTCCCTTTTTCCCTCAGCCACATTTATTACACTTTATCCTGATACTGATTTTCTCATACCCCACCATGTGCTTCAGAGGAATGCATTTTGATTTGTGCTCTGTGTCTCAGCAGAAGCGTGCTTGGATGGGCACAGCTTGTCCTGCTCATCAAGCTTTTTTCCCTACCTTGGTCCAGCTGCACCGTACTCATCATCTCAGCTCACATCTTCTCATGCCTCTGCATGAGAATAAACTTGTTCCACCACTGACATTTGTCTCTCCCTTTCATCACTCCTTGTCCCAAGAACAGTTCAGAAAGTATTTTTTTTTTTTAAATAATTCCTTTTAATTTTAGACTGTCAGGATGAATGACATCAGTTCTCACTCCTTCATGACTATCACAGTCCCTTCATCCTGCAACCTGAGTCTCCCATACCCTATGTCCCACTCAATCTCCCAGCATCTTCCCTTGGGTGGACACTTCCCTCAGCTGTGGTCCTGCCTGTGGATTCTGGCAGCTTGTCTGCACTGCCTGCACTCCCATCCCATGCCACAGCCTTTCTGCTCTCAGCCCTGGTAGCAGACCTGGCTCTAGAGCAGCTCATCCTGCAACCACAGAGAAGCCCCTGCTCAGCCCCAGGATGAAGCAGGACATTTTTGAAAACAAGCTTGAGTAGTTATTGAGCATCTGTGGCTGGGGATTTAGGCAGATTTTTCTCAGGGTACTTTCTTGACACAAAGGCCATCATTCTTCTGAGTGTCAAGTCTGAGTCCTTGAACAAAGGAAGTAGATGCTTGAGCTTCTCAAACAAACAATTGTTTCAACGTTTGAAAAGCATTGTGGATTGTTCCCTGGCATCTTAGGAACCACTCAGTTATTTCAGCTGAACTTTACACCATAAAATCAGATGGCACTTCACAAATGGAAAGAAAATTTGGCAGAGCTGTAAATTATTGGAAAGCAACTCTTACAGTGAGAAATATTACAGAACCTTAGCAGAGGCACCTGTCAATTCAGGCTTCTTAACATTTCCCTTACAACCTTTGTTGTCTTTAATGTATTAACTTGTATCCGGTGTACTTTCTGAAACGTAATTTATATAAGCTTTTAACTCAATTTTAGTATTTCCTTCCTTTGTTTCCCTCCTAATACATGCACAAAAAACACCCCAAGAAGCCCAGGACATCATGGGATAAGCACTGTTCTGTTTATTCACCAGAACAAAGAACAGAACATTTTTAGAAAGTCAGAGAAACCACCCCCACTCTGCAGGAAATGTGTCCAGCAACCTCACAAAGGCCAGGTTAGAAAGGCAGAAAGTGGAGAAAGAGGAGCAGGGCCACAGAGGACAGGAGATTATGCAGCAGAGGGTAGAATTTCTTCTCAGTCCCCTCCCTCTGTCTTGGGGAGCCAGTGTAAAACCATTTGGAGGAGGTGAGGTTGAAATACCTGCCCAACAAGAAGCCACTTTTCCATGCAGATTGTAGAGCAGGAGCTGAATTTTCCACTTAGTGACTCCTCAGCTTTAGGTTATGGGGACATCCCCTTGCAGTCTTGTTTGCAAGACTTATTAGCTCATGCACTTGGGGGAAAGGGTGGGAAAGCTTATAGAACATAGGACTGTGGAAAGAAACTTCCCTCTGGGGTATGTGGGAGCAATTACATAAACATCCTCTGAAAGATCCTTGCATTTCTCCAAGGTATGGGTGGTGACAACTGCTACACAAAATTTCCTATTGCTTCTACACTGCTCTATGGAAGCAGTTAGTATACATTGATCTCTGCTACAAATTAAACAAAGCAAATCTTTGGGTTCATCCCAGAGACTTGAAAGTATCCAACTTTTGCACATTTGAAATACTGTACAGCATTTTAGGTTACACAGGTCCATTTATTTAAAACTGAATTTCAGTCTTAGAGCTTTATTATCAAACAGTTGGCCTACATTACACTCAGGACTGCTCCTTACCTCAGTTACCTCGGCATACAAATGGACTACAAATCCTTGCTCTCAAGGGCTGAACACTTATTTCCATAGTAGGGCTTCAGTAACATTCCATGAAGAATTACTGCATTGAGCAGAGCACCAAGGCAGTGTCTGCAGCAATCTGTATCACAAGCAGAACCCTGGTACCACCCTATCCTAAAACTCGCCCACAGCAGCTCGTCACTGACCATCACCCGCATCAGCGACACACACACACCTCTCCAAAAGATGTGAGGTCTGGGGCACCTCATAAATCCTGATCTTTTTTGGCATGCAACTCTAAACCTATTGTCATGGGTTTGTTCGAAACCGGGCAGAAACACCATTTAATGTAGCGGTTTCACATTCACTTGCTCGCCTGCTCACACCAGGCGAGAGTGTAGTGTAGTGATTTTATGAGAATAAGGATTAAGAGAAATGCAAAACAGGCCTAAACTTCAAAGATAAAAATAGTTCATTAACAAAAAAAACAACAGAATCAAAATCAACCCCCAGGTGGTTTCTTCTTCCTCCCCCCAGCCCCTCACCCATGATGGTTCCTTTCTCCCACCTCATTTATCTTCCTTTACCACCATCCTTCTCACCAACAACACAGAGAAACAAACTTAGAAAACCCCTGGTCAATTTACCACTCTTGAAATAGGCTTTCATCAGTCCAATTGGAAGAAGAGTCTCTCTTGTCTCACCATGGAGATTTTTTCC
>VZTR01000776.1:71039-158136 GCA_013400775.1 Chaetops frenatus
CGCGGCCCCCAGGCCCTGGGGCCCGGAGCGGCCGGCCTGGGCCATGCCGGAGTTACCTTCCACGCAGGCGGAAGTCGAAGAGAGCTTCCAACTTCCCGCTCCTAAAAAATGTAAGCTTCGCAAAGACGCCTCTAATTTCAAGTGGCTACATGAAGTGCCCATCTTAAAATTAGCCAATCCGTGGGCTCCTCACCTCTGCTGGAAACTGTCCCGGCGGAAGTAGGAAAACAAAGAACCCCCCCCAGGAAGGAGAAAAAAAAAAGTTGTTGTCCTTTAAACCACAACACCTATGTAGGAAGGACTTGGGATTGGCTCACCCACTCATCATTGGTCACTCAGCTTAGGAACAGGCCATAGGAAATCAGACACTTAAGGAGCAAGGTTACTGTTTCCCAAGAGAAACAGCATTCTACATTTGCACTTCAACTGACTGAACCTGAGCCACCTCAAAGACCACTTTGCCATCTCTCCTGTTCCTGCTAGGAATGATTTCTTGAGGAGTGCAGGGGAGACAAGAATTCTTTCTTAACCATCAGTGTTTCACACATTAAGAAAATGAAACTATGAATGCCCCAGCACTTAATGGAAGCAGAGAAGAGCCACCTCCTTAGTGGCCATTACAAGCTCTAGAAGACAGTCAAATAATATAGTGAAGAATGTAATATTAATGGCATTAACGAATCAGGATAAAAATCTCCAGCAGAGCAACTAGGAAAGAAAAAAAAAATCAGCTAAGCCCTGTGGTGACATTTCACATTACCAGTTTTATGCTGGTTTCCCAGCAAGGAAAAGGGCAGGAACAATTCACCTGGCATAGCCTTCCTGCACATCTCCTCTCCTTCCATCCCTTACACAGGGTAACCCAATCTACTTCAATTTGATCATTAGCTATGTCCTAGAGGATGCAGTTTTCCCTAGAGCTGAAGAATTTAATGGGTTATGAACTTGATACAAAAAAGAAGGAAAATTCAGCTGTAACATTATACAAAATGTAGTACCCAGCCACTAAACAGTAATTAGATCTAGAGCAGTTTCATTTCCTTACAATTCTTGATTGCTCATTATTGTAAAGCCTGCTTTGTTTCAGAGCTGGCCAATTCATCCACTTCATTCCAAAAGAAATCCACCAGCTGGGTATTTTAAAAAAAGACACAAAAATGACAATATTTGGCGTGTACTCCTAATTTTAAAATCTTTAAAAGCTGCTTAATAATTTTAAAATGTCTTCTACTCATTTGGTCTTTAAATATTTTGATCTTCTTACAGCTTCTTTCTCAGAATCCAAATTAAAACTATACTTAAGGACTTAACATTTTAAGCCACTATCTCCAAGGAAAAGAAAGCAGACTTGTGCTTTCTTGAGTAAATGATGAAAATAGGATGCTATATCACACTCCACACAGCTCCAGTTTGAAAGACTCAGATATTGCAGGCTTTTATAGCCCGAAGTACTCAGCCTCATTGTAGAAGGTTCCTGATTAAAACAATTTAGAGATAGCAGGAACTGAAAAATAAGTATAAACCAGACGTACGATCTCTTCCATTAAACTTCCTCGTTTCAATTGCAAAATGAGCCTGTAGGTTTTAACACTGTATCTACACTGATTTGTAATGCTGCTGCTATTTCAGACCTTACTTAACGTGTTTTCTAAAAACCTGCACTTCAATTAGTACTTAAAAGCATTTAACTGAGGAATAGCCTGGCAAATAAAAAATGTTATAATCCTTTATAATGTGTTACAAATGTAGCATTTTATATGGTTACATAATGTTACAATTTATATTCTGAACCTGCAAGTTATAATTTTTGATACTCATTAAATTTTATCGTATGGAATCATAAAGTGATTACACCCCTAAGACAAGTTGGAAGTGCTCTGAAAGCTGGACAGCAGTACCTTCCCATTAACTACACTTGCTCTAAATTACCAAACTTTAGAATTGTATTTTCTATTTTTACAACAGAGTATTTGAGATTTGCATTGTAATTGAGATATCAGGGGCAAAGAAACCATCTGCCAAGAAAATAAACAGAATGAGAATGTATTTCCAAAAGATGGCTGCGTATAGAACTGCATGTTGCTGTCATGGTATTCAATCACTTAGACAGAAAATAGCAGTTTGGTGTCAAGTTCTGCCACAGATGTAGATGTATGACTGAGGTCAAAAATAATGCACAAATCTAAGGACAGAATTGTCCCTAACAAAGGCAGCATTAATGAACACCCAGATGAAGCTCTCTGGCTATCTAGCAGACCTCCTGAGCCCCTAAAGCAAACTGGCATGACATTTTTGGCTCCCACTCAAACAGCAGGCCTGACATCTTGTGGCGGTACTCATTTGTGACATCTCAGTTCAGATTCCTACAAGAGTCACTTTTGGCTGAGGTGTGTAACCAGTCTATCACTAATCAGTTCTTATTCCAGCAATATTTATGAGAAAAACCAGGAATTACAGGTGCATTATATTTATGGGACATGGCACTGCATATGTGGCAAAAAATGGGAATGCAATGACTAACAACTTCATACATTAATTCTATAATTTCAGATAGAATTAATATGGTTTTGGCTTTAGTTTTTGTAACCTATATCTCTTCAGCTGAAAACACTGAAGAAGTCAGCAAGTACAGAAGTGCTGGAAGGGCATGTCCATCACTTCTACCTCATTGAAAAATCATCGAGAGCAGACCCAAGGAACAGGCTCACCTCAAACTTCCTGAGGTGCTGAATTGAGAGCTGGTGGCTGGTGGTGTGAAATTCACTACACTGCACCTATTTCTCCATATCCTGGTCTCTGCAGTCAGGGAAAAACTTGCCATCTAATCCTTACTGTGTCCTACCCAGCTCAAACTGGGCAACTGTTCATGAAGAAATATAGGGAAGAGAAGGAATTCCAGCAGAAGACATTTAAAATAAGACAGCCAGAAGTGCTGTTATACAAGTGCAGCCTCTAGTGGTCTGTCCAAAATCACTGACTGTCAAGTTAAAATTATTATCTTTTAACCTCTTGGCACTAACAGCTGCATTTCACCCAACACAGCTGATGCTGTGACAGTCCATAGCAGCAACACAACCTGTAAGCAGGAGGCACCATTTTTTATTGATGTTTATGCTTCAAATCTGATTTTGAAAATAAAAACTTCTTCCCCTAATCCCCACCCCCAAAAAACAATATGCATATTATTATACAATCTAATTAATTCTATACTGAAATTCTGTGAATATATATATTTTAAAATGCACATTAAAAATCCAAAGCATTTAGACCTTCTCTTTATTTTGATTTTGATAGTTACTGCCTTCCCTTCACAGAAAGAGATGAAGCTGCACAGGAAATTAAGAAAATCTGAGCTTCTCTGTTGGAGCTGAACTTATTAAAGCTTCATCGTTAGACAAGGTTCAGATAAGAAATTTGATGCATTTCCCTGCCTCAACTATGCACCTTTTTGTTTGTATTTCTCCACATTTCAGTTAACTCTCCCAAAATCTTATACAGTGTACCACTGATAAAAACCTCCTCTCTTTCCTTTCCTGTTAGGCTTACTTTTGGCCTCAGCTGTTATTAGTTCATGCCCCAGGCATGTCTAAAAACACACTGTATTGCAATTTTCTCAGGACCAAGGAACCATCAGATAACGAAAATTGCATTTTAGGATATCTCAGCAAGTGGGCAAAGAAGAATTTAGATGAATGTTGGGTTGTGAGGTGGCATAAATAAAAACCATCATAGGCAAGTGGTTATAATTTGCTCATAAAGCAGAAGACATGAGCAGAATAATACAGCCTGGCAGAGTGACATCATGAAAATAAATACCTTTTGCCACTTTATAAGCACAGGCAAGAATAATTACACATGATGTTGTGTCAGTGACAGGAGATCTTAAAAGCCAGATAAACAGGAGAAAAAAATAATGAGAGCAACTTCAAAGAGCTTTGTCTAAGGCGTTATTAGCAATTCAAACTTTGGAAGTGTCATCCAAACTTCACAATGATTATAGGCCAGACAGCCACAAGTGGTTATGGGTAGCCTGAAAATTCCTCAGTCACCCCAGGGCTGTGACAACAGCTGACTGCACTGCCAGCAGACCAAAAACCTGCAAGGAAGATGGGCCACTGTCAGAGGTGTTCTGTCTATGAGGCAAATGCCAGCTTACTGACAAACAGGAGAGCTGCCCTCCAGCCGTGGTCCCAAAAGCAACCAGAGGTCTTTATCTTGCACAGAAGTAGATCTCTTAAAATTGTGAGATACAAATCCAAACATATTCACTTGAGGGAATTTCTGTCTCTAACACTGCTCGTGTTCCTCGGCCAAATGGACAGCATTGGTACTCACCTTATTTATTTTAAAATATTTATGCCAATTTATACAACATGCAAGTGGCATTTCTTTTATCTCCCTACCCAGATTCAGAGATATGGGCATCAGTATCTTCCTTGATTGGTCCCTATATCTCCTCTTTATCTCCTGTGCTCCTTTATTCCTCAAACCAACTCCTCTTCCACTTCCAGCAATTCCTCCTTAGGCATGACTGATTGGAAGACAGTAATACTGGCTATGTTCCATCATATATGCTGACCTCTTTTCTGCTCCAAAAAGCTTATGCTGTTGGGAGGGAAGCCAAGGGAATATAGCCAGGGTTAAAAATAACAACTAAAGTGTCCAGGCATCATCATCTGCTTGGGCCTGGACATCTGCTTGTACCACATGCACTTATTGCCCTTCCATGGTACCCATCAGCCTTTTTTTTTATGGTAACTTCATAGATTCATAGAATGACTTGGGTGAAAAGGGACCTTAAAGATCATCTAGTTCTGACTGCCAAGAACTTCACATGCTTTATCCCACCAAGGAACTAAAATCAGAGTGACCTTAATGTATTTTTGCAGGTAAAAGAGAAATTAATTTAACAAGTCGTTGCTTAGCAGATCCTGTCTTTGTGTGTGAAATTAAGCAGAATAAGGGTTTTTAAGGAGGAGTTATAATTTTCTAAATGGAAAACACAGTGTGATTTCTTCAGGTCATGCAGAGCTGCTTTTAGAAGGACTGTTTGAAGAAAGACAACAACTTTGAGGACTCATTTAGACTTAACTACAGATGGCTAAAGTAGGTCATGTTATCCTGGAGGGACAATTAAGGATAAATAGGTCAATAAAGGCAAAAGGGCTCCATGTTGGTTTAAGCTTAAGTAAATTGAGCAGCAGAAGGCCTATGTGACCCTCATTTTAGAACTATTAAGTCCAAATCTATAACAGCATTTTTACACCTATTCAGAACTGCAATATTGGAATTGTACATATTTCCAGGACACTGCCACAACCAGTAATGCTACTGCACAAAGTATTGGAACAACCTTACAGGGAATGCTGCATAATTTATTTTAGAACTCTGCTATTACAGTTAAGCTCTCTGAAATTAATACTGGACTAATAAAACCTCTGTGTGACAGTCCAGAATTTTAGTAATTAACTTTCAAAATTTTACGGTGCTTAATTCACTTTGTCTTAGTAGCAGACTAAATTTACCACTGGATGGCATGTGTCGTACATACTACCTAAATCCTCTAAACCCTAAAGGTGTAAATGGGATTTAAGGACTGGAAAGGCTTTGCCTGTACAGGGCTGAGCTTTAATGTAAGTTTAAGGCACTTTTAAGGTGGACATTGAAACAAGTGTAAATTGTTCTATACCCAGTAAAAATTCAGACTCCAAGTCATGACTTGGGCTTTGACCTTAATCTTGTGAGGGCATCTATTTGACACAAAAGCTTTGGACTACCACTTAAATTTAAGATAAGTGAGAATTAAAGTGAGAATTCTCTCACTTCAAACCTAAGATCTCACATTTTCTGTCTGCTTACAGCAACATATGGCATTTACAACTCTTTGGCAGCTGTGCTCTGAGAAAGGAAGGGTACACACAGCATAACAGATTTTGCTGGAAGTCCTGGGATATTCTCACTAATAAATTTGAGGGACTGCCAAGTTAGCAGCAGGGTATAGATTCCATATCTTCAGCCCGGATTGTAATCCAACAAAGAGGAGAGCAGGGAAATTAAGCACAGCTGACAGAAATAAACTCTGAAGCTGCAAAGCTGTTGCTCAGCACGTCAGTATGAACTGTCAGGGCATCTGGTTTTTGGCACTTCTTTCCCATTATGTGGCAATGTTCATCCCTGGCACTCTTTAAAGCAGAAGTGGTTAACTCTTAGCTGGTGGTGGGCTGCCCATTCAGTTTGCAGATAAATGAGGAAACACAGGCAGTTACCCTCTGACACCAGTTCTTTGCAAGGTCCGCTGAACCCTGACGGATTTACAGGCTCAAAACACAGCACTACTCCAACACAGCTGCCTCTGCTTTCAGAGCACAGTGGATCTGTGCCAAGGAGACTGCCCAGGCCCAAGCTGAGTGATCCCTGAGCTCTCCTGTGTCCCTGGCACTGAGGTTTGCTAGCTCCAGCACCACCCATGCCATGCTGCTGCATGTCCTTCTGGTCCCTACCTAAATCCACTTCATCAAGCTTTGCTGTGCCCATGCAGATCTGAATGCACTGAAAGCACACACATTTCTCTTTCAGTTTTCCAGTGTTATCCCAAACAATGGGGAGCTGGTATAGTAAACAAGGAGGGGTCTACCAGAAGCTCAGCAAACTCTAACAACTGAGCTTTTGAACTGTCAGACATCAACACTTTCAGAGGTCATCTCGTTCTGTTCCATTACTTGGACAGGATGGCTCCCTAGTTTCCTACACCAGAGAGTACCAAAAACAACAGGGTTTTTTAGAAGGCTACATGGTGTTCAAGCACTTGTAAACCCTCAGGAATCTCACAGAAGGCAATGCTCTCCCAGCCAGGAAACTGATGGACACCTTTCAAAACAGGAAACTGCTGAACATGCCAAGTTAACCTGAGTTATGCTCAAGATCATGGAGTAGGACAGAAGGACATTACAAAGAGAAGCTGTACAAGGCTCTGGCAGAATACAAGTCAAAAAGGCCCATATATTATGTTTAACCAGCAATACAGGACTCAAACAGGCCATCAAAAACCGTTCTGAATTTTCTAATCTACACTACTTATTTCTCCTGAAAGGGATTTTGCGCTTAAGACTCAGCTTTACACTTTTAAAATATTAGCTTTCCAATCTCTTGTGGCCACAAGAATTTTAGCTTGCTTTCTTTGTTCAAAGAATAGCCTATATGAGCAGCAAAGAAAAGCATTAAAACTATACCCTTTTGTTCTCATAAACAGCATATTGTTTTCTAATTGCAATAGAAACTGCTAATTAACCACAAGCAAAACCATATGTTGAAAAATACTGTGTAGTTAAGTTTTTTTTAACCACTGCAATTATCTATTAATTTCTAGTGGAACAAGTTCTCATGCTACTACCCATATTTGGTAAATTCATATGTGTACACACTTAATAAAATACATTTCAAGAAACAGCTGTGATGGAGAGAAATTAAATATGAATAACACCTGCCTTCAAGGTACACTGCAAATCTTAGAAGTCTATTTACTAGGATCAATAGAAAAATGAAAAAAATGCTTTCAAAACAGAGAACACTGCCCTGAAATGCAACAGTCTTCCTTCAGCCTCAGTAAATGTGTGATGAAAAGGTACATTGCACAGGTACCCCTCCCACTATGCAGTAAGAATGATGGTGTTTGGAGGTTGTCAGGTTTTTAGTCAGCTAAGAGATAAGAAAACCTTGATCTGCGTGGCTTTTTTTCCTACTGAGCTGAGAAGTAATCCCCAAAGGACTCACAGAGGGAAGAAATAGAAGACATTCTCTGCAGAAAGAGAATCAGACCAGCTACATGGATGTTATAAAATCTCAAAATATCCCAAAAGGATGCATGACATGGCTGACTGTCCTCTACTGAAACCCAGTTGAATTTAAAGTTGTCACCTCTTCCAGACATTTCATCTAAAGATATTACTGTATTCAACAACTCCCTAGACAATTATTTCACATCCCTAGATTATTAATTCACATGGATCAATATTTACATGTTAACTATTTGTACCAATTCAGCATTTCAGTTAAACTACTCTTCCTAGAAAGTATAGTCTTATGTACTGCCATGGATTCTCCTACTTGGGTAGCTATTTATCTTTCTAAGACAATTCTCACCTTTTAAATAAAACTTTATCTTGTACTTCAATAATACTAATAAAAAAAATTATTATCTGCTGAAAGGAAAAACCTGCTTCAGAAGCATTACACATCTACCTTTACAACATATATTTCACTACCAAAACAGAGGTTATAAAAGCATTAGCTGCAGTCTTCCACTGTCTATTGTACTCATCCTTAATTCATTGTTTTTTCCTGACAAAGCAGCAATCTTTCAGTGCACATGGTACATGACTGTTGTCACACATTATGTCAACAGTCTCTACTGAACATTTTGAGATTACTACAAACCATATGTTAGACATCATATTTCATCCAGCCATCTACAAAACATGAATTTACCTTGCAACATTAACAAACACCCACCTGAAGAATATGGTTCAGCTCTGCTTAATGTTATACAGTTGCACCAAGGTTAACTAAGTATCTTTAAACTGAGATGAGGTATTCCCTTTCCACTGTGTCCTTTCTTAACATCCTCATGTATCAGGCATTTACACATCTAAGCACATGCTAATAGCTCTACTATTTACACTACTCTACTCCATCGAAGTCGATAGCATGCAACTTTTAATAGTTCTATTCCTAGATGCAAGGTGCCCCACGAGATATTTATCATTTCATGATTAAAGTTTACTGTGAAAAAGACAAGAGAAAGTTCACACAGAAAAAACTTGTGAAACCCAGTGTTTAGATAATACAGAACAAGGACACAGTAAGATGTGACAAGATCTTATTTATCTACAAAATTAGAAGGAATAAAAAGGTAAGTTTGTCGCCCTCTTGAAGTCCTAAGCTAGCCTTCTTTCACTTGGGAAGAGATCTTGAAAACCTGAAGTCACTGCTAAGATTTATTATACCAGTAAATATACTATTGTGTGAACTCTGCTGCAGAGCACAGAAAGGTCCTTTCTTATGAGGCTCTTAGTAGCTCCTTGCTGTCATCCCCATGAAATATAATTTCCCTTAACATGCGACACCAGGCAGTCAGACAATGAGGTTTGAGTTACTGCTGCCAACCCTTACTGTGATCCTCTACAGGGCCAAGTAGAACAAGTAGCTTTCTGAGGAACTGGTGTGGCTCCAGTTATGTCTGTGCTCTACAGGCTGTGCTCTTAGAAAAGTCCATTTCCCCTCAGTCTGTCAGAACAGCCAAAACACAGAGTTACATATCTGATAAACTCAATGACAATAACCCGGGAGAGCAGTCCCTGCATAAAAGCTGTGGGCTGCATTTCCATCCTTTCTGTAAATCTGTACTCCTTACCCTCTTTAACCAATTTACAAACCAAAAACTAGCTGCCCTCACTTCCCTCAAAAGCAGCTTACAAAGCACCTATAACAGTATCTGAGCACTAAGACAGCAGGAAAAATCCTACCATACAATACCTTTAAGAGCACTAGAAATATCCCAATTTCAGAACAACTGCAGCACTGTCCCCTCTCAGGGCTATACACATATCAATATATGCAACATAACAATAGCAAAACATCTTTCATAGGGGGATGTATGCTGGCATCTGGCTAGTGTCATTTCTGTAGTTTTTACTCCTATAACCCTGCATAAGGCCTCACAAACACAATTTTACACAGTAAGCTTCTGACTTCTTCTGCCAGTGAAGATATCAGTCAGGAATGTCGTAAGCCCTATGAGATTCTATTGATTCTCAGACACAAAAAGGTTGCATGTTTATCAGTATCTTTACAACAGCATTATTTTTACAAGATTTGAAATGGAACTGTCATCACTTTAAACCTAGAGAACTGTTATATTCACAATAGTGAACACCTTACTCTTAACATCTAGACAGCTGGGTTATCTCCTTTGTTTCAAAAGAGCAGTCTTCTCTTTCTAAATACTTATGAATGAAAGAAACAAGAAAATGCTAGAAGAACAGCCAGACTTAAGGAATGATGACTTCTGGCTTAATACTCACAGAATAATTGTTGGCAGGTAGGAGAAACTGACAGAAAAACCAGAAATCTGAAAAATCTGCTCCTGTCAAAGTGGTATGCTGGGATGCTCTCAGTGCTCCCCCACTGTACCAGATGCTGTTAGTTCTGATCAGAGTTTCTCACATGAACCCCACTCTGTGCAGAAGTTTAATGGGCCACCATGAAGTGCACCACCAAGAACTTTCAAAAGGAGAAGCAGATGTGAATTTAGAACATAATTATTTGCAGCAGCAGTACCCAAGATACAATCAAGGGATGCTTAGCACCATGCAGTTTAACCACCAGGAGGATAAACAAAGAAAATGCAAAAGCTGGCTTTGAGCTTCAGAGTTTAATTCCCTGATAAACAAGGGATGAAGAAGTGCAACCAGGAGGGCCTGGTTTCATCAAGTAAAACTTGATGAGGGTGCACTCCATCTCCTACTCCAGATCCTTGCCAAGGGCATCAGACAGCATGGATATGAACAGTTCCCTGAGGAAGTCTTGTCTCCAGATAAAACATCAGCCAATAAACATCTCTTTGAGCAAAATAATCCAGGCACGTTTTTACCCACACAGCAGCCCACCTGCCAAAACGAAACAACTCAAAGTGGATAGAAGATTGCTGGGGGAGACTAAGTTGAAAGCCATGCTTAGGGTGAGGCAAAAGACATGTACAGCTTTACCTCATTGATGCATCCAGTATTGTCATCACAGAAACAGGCTGGTCAAGCACAATTACTGCTGTTTAATTCATGCTGGCTAGTCCCCATCACCTTCTTCTTTTATGTGCCTGAAAGTGTGTTTTAAGAGGACTCACTTCATAGTTTCCTCACAGATCAAAGGAGGATGACCAACCTGTAGTGCTTCAGATCACTATTCTTATCCTTTCTGAACATGAATGCAATATTTACATTTCTTTGGTCACCATGGTTTACCTCTAATCTCAAAAACCTTTCAAAGATTATAGAGAGCAACCTTACTGTGGTTAGTGTCCTTACCACTCTCAAAGCAGCTCATCTTATGCCAAACACTAGATTTGGATCAAGATTTCTCAAGGGATGCTTGATTTTGTCCTCACCCACTGCTTGTCATTCTCCTCCTTGAACTCCTTCTCTGAATACATAGGCCTGGGAGACACTGTCGGAGGAGACTGAAGTGAAGAACTCAAGTGTTTCAGCCTCATCTGTATTGGCTGCTACTAATTTGCCCAGTCCATTCAGCACAGGTCTGCATTTTCCTTGTTTATTCCTGCACTGCTAAAGCACTGGAAATTTTTTTGAGCAGTCCTTGATGTCCCTTTTTTCTTGTCCCCCAGCTCTAGGTGTGCTTTGACTTTTCTGACGCCATCCCTACATATTTGGACAATGTACCTACGTTCTTCCCTTGTAGCCTGTCCCTACTTTCACCTCCTGTGTGCTGCCTTTGTAGCTCAGCTCAATCACAAGTTCGCTTTCAGACAGTGGGGTCAGTCTCTCCTGTTACGTCTATTCACATTATTCACATCCCAGGACATACCATTCTTGTCCTTGGAGAATGCCGTCCTTCAAAACTTGGCAGCCTTCCGCAGCAGATTTACTCTGCAGAACTGCTTTCCTTTGTATCCCACCTATTAGCTCCTTGAATAAGACCAAAATCTGCTCTCTTGAAGTCTAGGGTAAATACTTTGTTCTGCTACTTGCCTTCCTCACCTCCATCAGGATTTTGAGCCCACTATTTCCTTCCTTAGCAGACTGTCAACAAAAATCACAATGTTTATTGAGCAGCCCATTGATAACACTACTGTGCCTTCTAAGAGAGTCAGAATTAATCCCTGGGCCTGCTTTTCATCCTCAGTCAAAGCTCTGGAAGCTCTGGAAGTCTATACATTCAGCTAAGCCAGGGAAATAGCTCAAGTGGTGAGGACAAACCTCTGCACATAGACACAGAGTGTTCCCTCACTGAGCAACATCCTAAGCAGCATCCAGGAACTAGCACATTCTGCCAAAATTATATGTGTGCTCAATTAAAACAGTGAATATTGCATTCTAAGATACAGCAAAGACACAAGGGGACAATGTCCATCATGGAACCTACATCCATACATACCAGGAAGTAATTTTCTGATGAAATACATATAGCAGTACAGAATTCATCTAACAAGTACCTTAGACAGCTGTCACTAACCAACACTTACTGACACTGCACCATAAGCTTAATTTTCCTTTTTTTAATTAAAATATCAAGCCCGACTTTAACACCACATGCAAGGGATCAAATGTGAAATATCCCTTAGCAGATACAAGGTTATTTTCTTCTAGACAGGTGCTCACCTTGGAATGCTTGTCAGGTAGGTCAGGACATTCTGAAACTCTTTTTCAGGGATCTCACTGAAAGCTGGATAGTCTGGAAAGGTGATAACAGGGCAGCCATCTCCCCCTCTTCCACCTACGAAAGAAGCAGCAAATATGTTTACATGCAAGTCTCTTTACTTACACTGAAATTTCCCAGTAATGAAATAACTATGTTTGTTTGTTTGTTTGTTTTTTGGTGGGGTTTTTTTGTGTTTTTTTGTTTGTTTGTTTGTTTGGGGTTTTTTTGGTGTTTTGGTTTTTTGTTTGTTTGTTTTGTTTTGTTTTTTTCCAGGGCTCATGTGTGGACAGTTTATTCTGAACAGTGTCTCTCTTCTTCAGTGCATAGGAAGTTTTATAGAAAGGAATTTGTTACACCCCATGAGATTTTTTCTGGACAAATGCCTTGGCTCCAGTGAGCAGTTCTGACACCAGATGGCAGTGCACCTTTCTTCTGGAAAACGTCAACTGCATGGAAGTAGAAGCAATTAGGAGAAAGAAATCAACTAATTTAGAAGCAAAAAACTTAATTCAGAACGAAGTAGGCGGATCTCCATCTTGAACTGAGCTCAACCCTCTCAGCAGTTTGAATTCATTCATGCAGCACCCCCTTGCCCTGCTCAGCTGCCTGCTTTGCTGCCAGGTTGGTGAAACAAAAGGGACAGAACATTAAAAGAAACGGGCGTAGGTGTTTCAAATGAGATTTCCCATTCCCAGATTACATACAGAAGGTAAAGCAGAGCTGAACACCTACACTGCAGTAGAGCTGCTGATATCATTATATGTATCTTTCCTGACATTTGCACCACTGGGTAGAATTCAGAGACACAATGCTTCACACAGATTCTTACATGCAAAATGTAATCATTTCTTTTTAAAGGCATGTCTTTAGCAAGTATATATTCACAAAGACAGGTAGGCCAAGGGGCTTGCTGAGCCCTAGCAACTGCATGAAGTTAACTGCTCAGGGGGCAGGAATACACTGCTGGCAAGTTTTCTTTGCTTCATAGCTCAAAAAGAGAAGAAAAGCAACCAAAAATTCATGTTGCAAATAACGGGGATATTTTTTCCAGCCTTGAAATCCAGTAACTGTGCAGAAATCAGCATTAAACTGTATTAACAACACCACTTATGAGAGCAACAGTGATTTGTGAAGATTATTACCTACTTCCAGTGCCTTTGCATCTAACCTCATTAGACACAGGAGAGAAACATTTGACCTCAGATTCGTTTGATAAAAGAAATCACAACTTCTCTCCAAACCACATGTAATTAGAAGAGCTCAAATAGTATCTTTATGTTAATTTGTGGTGAATCTGATTTCCATTTACCAGCTTACAGATGGCATGATGCTGTCACTGTGAAGTTCTTGGAATCAAAATACATGAAAAAATAATGTGCTCTGGATGTATTTAAACAACAACAAAATGCAACTATTAGGCAAATATCACAAGTTTGCAAACATGACCTTTATGACACATCCAAACACTGAGTCAAAGGAGCTAATTTTAGCTATACAAATGTTCACAACAACACAAATATAAGTTAAGACCTGTTTTGTTTCTATTGCTTTTTGTTCTACACAAGCTCCCACGACTAAAGCATTTTCCTCTCTTGTTAAAAGCATGATAATGATTATTTCTGTTGCTTACGAGGTGTTCTTCTCTCTTTAGAGTAACTATTTTTAGGTACAACCATACATTATTTGTGTATCTTCATTGGTTACTTGTTTTGTTCTACTTAATTTCTATAAATAGGACATATGAAACAAAAGAACAACAACAATAGACATGCAGGACACATCCTAAAAGCAGAAGTCTGGACTACGATTTTCAGGAAGTTCCCAGACCACCACCAATTGTCAAGGGCAAATAGAGCCATGCTGCCTGGACACTGCCTATTAATTTTCAGTTTCTAGTACAGTCATTTGTGGTTATCTTGGGTGGAGATGGCTCTGCCCTGACCTGAGCTCTGAGTGCACTGATGATCTTTCTCTTCGGTGTTTCCCTGCTGGGACACTTGAGCACAAATAAACCTTCCAATGCTCCTCAACTGCTTTTCCTTATTGGAACCCCGCTGCTTGAAAGAGTTTAGGGCAGAGTGCCCTGAAATGCTACACATAAGAAGTTCTGTAAATTTCAGCTTCAACAATACCGACCTACAGAAGCTGCTCTCTATATTGCAAGTTTAAATACATGGCCAGCAAGGGAAGACAAGGCACTCTAGCCAAAGCAGGTGTTGCTTTAAAAGGAGCATTTGTCAGAGAAACTTAAAAATAGGGCATGGGAAATAGAACAAAAAATCCTACATATTAATTGTATTTATATTAAATAATAGAAAGAGCAGTAAGTGAGTTCACTTTTTAAATCTTTTATTTCTTAATGAACTTGATGCAGCAAGAAATTATTTTTTCCCTTACTCAGAATCCTTCTTTTCTTCATCTCTGCAAAAGCAGCATTACACAGTTCATAAAATTAGCTGTGTAAAATGTGTTTTTCTTCTCTTCACCCAGAAGTAAATCAAGCCACAGAATTTCGGGGGAGGAGATAAAAACATTTTGGAAGCTAGGAGCTATTGTTGTTGATTTTGGTTTTAGTGAGAGGGAAGGCATTCAAATGACAAGTATTTTCACTCCTCTTATCCTTTTTTGAAACACAGGTTTAAGGCAAAAAATTCAAATATCCAATGAAAACTAATTCATATAATAATCTTCCAGCACCTCAGAATTATATTCACCTGATTACAAAAAAAAGACAGACTTAAATAAATTTGTGAGTGCTACAAATCATGAAAATAATTCAACATGTACAGAGTAATTTTTAAAATGAGCCACAGCAATTTTAATCATGATACAAAAAGTTAGTAATTTAACAGCAATATTTTAATAAACTCAGGTCAGTTGATACAGTGACTACCTCAGTCCTAACCATTGGAAAATCACCTCTTTCACATTCCCCTCTAGCTCTGAGTCCTGAAATTCCAGCTACAGCTGTTGAACAGCCTTAACTGATTTGCTGGACAAGTTCTGTCCATAGAGGCACACACAAGCCTGCTCTCCTATTTCTAGTCTTACACAGGGATACAGTGACATACACAACTGGAATTTAATAGTTTTATATGTTTTTAAGACAATCAAGTACCTGAGATCATTAAGAGCATTTTCTTAGTCTAATCTTAGCCTTTTTTTTTTTTAACATAGATTTCTGAAAGTATAACAAATCCCCTTATTTTTATTAAAAAAACTATGAGCACTGTTCTGACTATGCAAATGTCAGATTGAATGGATCTAGTGAAAGATGCCTTTAACCACGGCAGGGTAAGGATAGCCTAGATGATCTTTAAAGGTTCCTGCCAACCCAATGCATTCTGTGATTATGTGAAAATGCTGAAATACATTTAGCATAATTTCTCTATGAAATATTAAACAAGTGCCACTTGAGTGCCAGCTTTGGTTTTTGTTTATTGCAAAGAGCAGAAGAGAATGCATCAGTCCTCAAGTGGGTGCAGTCTGCAGACATTTTACCTGAAAGGATTCCCAAGAATTCCTTGATGCTTCCCTTGTAACATGCAGCTGTGAGAAACATTCTTGCAAGTGAGAGGATTATTACTTACCAGGCTATACATGGAAACACCATAGGAGTAAAGAGGACTGATTTCAGCAATTAAATAAAATAAAAACACCACACCCCTTTAAATTAAGCAGATCTGCTTCCACTTCATTTCTGTGAGCATTCATTAATGGAAAACTTTGTTATTAACTGACTAATACACAACTTTGGCAGCCTATTCACATGAAACATCTTTAACAGATTTAGTGTCAAACAAAACACAAATTGCTTCCATAAAATGAAAATGTTTCAGTGGAAAAACCTTGATAATTCTAGGAAAGCCCTGTTAGGTGGAGCTCTTCTATGAGCCTTGGTCTCAGGTCAGTTTTTACAACAGTGATAGCCCTGTGTTTTGGAGAAACACACATTTTAACAACATTGAATTGTGCTAGCTCCACAGGTTAGGCAGCAAAATTACTTAAGTGTGCTTAGAAAATAACACTCCATGGTCCTAACTTTTGAACACAATTAACAACAGCAATAGCACCAGCTGCTAAACTTGTGTGTACGCGGAGAATCATGGTCTTGGGAATGAAAACAGTAGAAAAGACATCCATGGGAAATTAGCTATGTTATTGTGAAATGGGACTAGTAAAGTTTCCCTTAAGTTCAGGTGATTTAGCATTTATTCTTTATATTCTGCTACATCAAACTTTCCCCATTACAGTTGCTATCTCTTCTGCATTTGTTTTCTTTTTTCTTTTTTTTTTTTTTCTTTTAATTAAGTAGGTTGGGTGATAGAGAAGTGCTAATCCAAGGAGATTGCACAGCATTTTCAGAAATTCTAATCAAGAGGAATACTAGTTGACTTGGTATCTAAAAACAATCTCAAATGAGACATTATTAGTATTCTTTTCAATTTAAAAAAGCATTGACAGGGAAAATTACAAAACTTGCAAATTGCACATCTGCTAAAAACCACACTTACAAGAGCACAGGCTCACACAAACAGAGAAAAGGGTAATTCCCCACAACCCTATAAACACATGCTAGTTGTTTGGGGTTTTGTATGGACAGCAAAGTTTGGCAGCAGCAAAGAAATGGCTTGGACTTACTTCCAGGAAGGATGAGTAAGAGATTATTTTGTAATGTTTCCCTGATTAGTTTGCTCCTGTTTGCATAAAAAAAAAAAAAAAAAGGTATTCTCAAAAGTACTCTGACCACCCCCACAAAAAGGAAGTAAGTTGCTGGATATAATTAGATGACAGAGTAAAGAGTCTTCTGGCCTGATTCTATAATGCAAATGAAATCTTATTTGGACTAGAAGAAAAAAATTTGATCTCTATGCTGATCAATGTGCACACACAAATCCAAGAGCATTACGCTTGTTGAATGGCTCAGATCTATAACTTTAGTTCAAAAGACCCTGCTTAAAAGTAATCTTGTTTGCAGTCATGTCAAAAGTGAACTTCCCATGTGACTGAGAGAAGGACTTACTTCAGATTTTTTTTTTACTATTGTAGTGGTTCAGCTATTATGCTTCTGCATTTCTGATAAGGAATTTCTCCTTTCTGCTTGCATAATATGCTTAACTGGAGAAATCAGTACTTGAAATTACATATAGACTTCAATGAGGGAGTGGATAAAAAGCTTCACTGCATATCCTTTGCAAAGAAAAACAGATTTAAGAGGAATATATTAAAATGTTCTTTCCTTGAAATGAGAGAGAAGTTTTACTGGCATAACTTCCCAAGCTGCATTTTGCCCAGGCTGATCAGCAGCAAATATACTGGCTTAAAAATTGGATTGCAGTAACTAAATTTGCATCTGAACATATTTGAACTGGCAATCTCTTAGCCAAGGGTTCACTTTTTCCCTTTCTCTGTTTCTTTATCACATTTTTTGTTTGATTTTTTAAAAAATCTCTACAGACAGTAGGTTTAGCACAGTAAATAAAAAACAATAGTTAAGCTTACACCTGCACAAGGCAAAGACTGCTAAGCAATACCTCTTCCATTGTCCATACACAACATAGATACTGTCTATACTATATCAGCAACAAAAATCAGGCTGATATTTTTAACTAACTGTTGCAATGTATGTGGTACAGGATCCACTCAGAAATTCTCACACATAATTTTACAGACTCAGCAGCCACAGCTACTTCAATAGGAACAGTTTGACCAGTGAGGAGTTGTCAGGTCATTTCCACAGAGGAGAGCAAGAGCACATCCAAGTAAATAGACAAAGTGAGAATTACTTTTATTATTATTGTAAATAATACAATAAAAATTGCATTATTTACAATGATAAAAGTATAAGCATATAGGTGTATATTTATAAATCAAAGGTGTAAGCATTTTGAAAGCTAATACCAATGTTAAATTTTTCAATGGCAGGAAAAACAACTAGGAATCAATAGACAAAAATGCAGATAGCATGAACTCATATTTGTTTTTCCTTTAATGGAAACACTGAAGTTGTTCAATGCATAAATAGGCATTCAAAGGAAAGGGAGTTAAGTAACTGGTTCAGCCCTCATGGTGGCCAGGAGTCTCATTTGCACATCACCATAGCTTGAATGGTTTAAGATGCATATCAACATACACAGGAGTTTGTATGCTCTTCTTCATCTATATTTATTTTAACACACATGCGCACTGTGAAGGCAGATAGACACAAGGCTGGGTATGAAAGTCACACAGCAATCATGGGAGGAGAAGATACTTATTAAAGAAAATAGAAAACAGAAATGAAAGACTGTAAGGAATACACAAGGAACATATTTTCCAGAGACTTTTAAATGGGCCTTACACTGTCCTTTGTGGGATAAAACCCAAAAACAAACAAGCAAAGAAAAAGGCAGGAGGCTCTTTTCAATGTGTAAGAAAAAGTGTTTACATGAATAGTAACTAAAGAAAGCAAAGGTAAAAGAGGTGAAACCCTGAACCACGTAGACACAACACTAATTATAGCCTAGCAACAACAAAAGAGTAACAATTTCAGTAAAGATAAGGACCTTGTTCCACAGAAAGAAAAAACTCCAAGACAAAAAGTAAACCACTGTGCCTGACTTAAAATATTAACTTCGGGGTTTATAAACTTGCTGGGTGAATGACTAATTACAAACCTCATCCACAGCTTGCCCCACCATTAGATTAAAGCTGAACATGACTGCACACTCACTGCTGAGCAAGAGCCAGTCTGTAGGAGCAGTGTGCACCTTGATTTCATTGCACTGATTTCATTGATATATTTACTGGCAAAATGAAGCATCAGCAGAAGTTTACACTTTATTTTGTTTCATTTCAAGTCTAATTTGGATGTTCCTGTAGCATTTCCATTACAATCAAGCACAATGAGGGACACGAGTAAGAAGTGACCCCAATTTAGACCAAAACACAGAAGGCAGCTTGGGAAGGGCTACAGCCTTTAGCCACAGAAGCAGTCTGGGTTTCATTCCCTATTCAAGCAAGTGTCCCATGAGACCCAGATACATCCTAATAGAGAAACTAAAGCAATTCTCAAGTACACCCTCACTTGCTGTTAAAAAGCCAACAACTAAAATCAGAAATGCATCTAAGACGTTCAGCAATACCTGCAAATACACTATTTTACCAAAGGCATTAGTAATCTATGGACGTTATTGAGATTTATGCCATGTACTTAGATTCTATTTCCAAGGCAACTTAGTAATAAAGCAAAAGAGTCCCATTCACAGACACTGGGAATGTCTTCAGTGGCCTTAGAGCAAAGCTCCTCTTAAGCTCAACTGTAACAACAAACTAACTGTACATAAATCAAGTATCAAAACATTGGCTGTGTTCCTTTATTCACAGAACCTGTAAAACCACTATTTGGTACAGCACAGAGAATTAACTATCAACATCCTGCAGGATAACATTAGGATAAAAAAACCCCTGGACTCCAAAGTGAAATGAAAATGCCCAACACTCAAGTTTCCCAAGAATAATAAAATACAACAGACAATCAAGTCACAGTAATGCAGCTGACCTATTACTTGAGAAAAATAAAACAAAATTCTTATTGCCATGAGTGTGAATAGACAGAAGAAAATAGAATGAGGAATGGCTGCTCTTACTTAATCCACTGCCAGGTGGATTTATTGAGTTCTGAAGACACTTGTGGATTTGTGAACTCAACAACTCATCTACCACAGTCACCAGTTTTCTCCCTCACTTCAGAGGGACAAAATATAAACCCTACTTACAGTTTCATAGATGGGCTGATTCTTGCATAACACTTCATGAGACATTTTCTGCCCAGGGATAAGAATGAGCTTGGAAAGTCAAAAAAATGAACTTCCAGAGAAATTTGTAGCTTAAACATTATAATCTCAAATGAAGCATGAACAGCCAACTTCATAAAAAAGATCTTATTTTCAAGTGCTATCACCACCTCACAGAAAACACAGTTACTACCGCAGACCCACAGTTTAGTTTGTGTGGCATAAATAAATCATAATTAGTAGTTAATTATGAGTACAACAAGATTCAGTGAGCTCTTGCCAAGTAAAGCAGTACATTGTTTCCCCTGTGTCTCTGGATCCAATGCAGGATGGGATTTAGAGGGAGAGGGAACAGCCATGGAGTCCAGCTGCAGCTCAGAGAGGCAAATTTCCTTTATGCAGAAGGAAGCAGGGCAGCTCTGCAAAGCCACCGATGCTCTCCCTTTCTGTGCATTGGAGGGAGGGCAGGACAGGGCCATAACTCTGGCAAATTCACTGCTGCACACCTGCAGGAGCTTTTACAGGCAGAAGCCAGGAGAACAAACTCAGAAGCTTATCAGACACCTTCCTCCACACAGTCTGATTAGTGAGCAAAGACACCATCTCCCTCTGCCCATTACCAGGCAGCTGTGGGCTCAGTGTGGCAATGGACCAAGCTCAGCATGGCACGAACACTGGCCCCATCACCTGCCTGGCACAGGTGACCCAGGGGCAAAGACTCTCTGTGGTGTGTGCAAGTGGCTGTGCTGCTTTTGAAGACAGCCTTATACCCAAAAACAGGCTCCTTTGCAGAAGGCAGCCGGTGATACCAAGCCAAAAATCCTGTCCAGAACTCAATGCTGCACTTGTCTGACCCCAGCACTGTGGGGAAACATGGTACCATGGTGCTTGCTCCACCACTTTGGTCAGGACCAAGGTGTCAGCTTGGGCTTCAGTATCAAACACCAGCAGAGCCCACGGCAGCTGGGGCTGTGAGCTGAGGACTGCAAGACCATAGCAACCACTAGAGCATCCATGCTGCCATAGGCAGTTAACTGGAAAATTACCTGTAATTTTAACATTTCTGTTACACTTTAAAAACAAATCCTTTAATAAGTCCTTAAATAAAAAGTCTTGGTAGCCTGCATTTTGAGTTAGTCATTGATTTCTCATATAAGAGTCCTCAGAGTGTGAAAGGACAGCAGGCTGATCCCTGCCTCTAAGAAACATATATAGGAGGGAACACCATAGCCTTACCTGACAGATAAGCAAATTGTTTCTTTAATTGGTCCTGAATATCTGCAGCATAGAGGGGAATGATATCCTGATGCATGATTTCATCTGTGAAGAGAAAAAAAAATTGCATTGCAAAGTCATTTTACGTAAAATTTCACATCAGACATTAAAAAAAAAAATCCCTAAAACACAAACACTCAGAAAACTGTCTAACTTTTGAAAAATACATGAAAATCTTTGCAGTCTTTCAAGCATTTGCCAAGGGCAAACTTTTCTTTGAATAGCACACTAATAAAAGAGGAATTTACATTTACTGACATTTAGAAGCAGTACAGAACTGTCACTGAACAAAACGCTGTAGAACTAATATTCCTCAGGAATGATGTTCAACAGTGGGATTTTAGTGAATATTAAATTCATTTTTTAATAAAATCTTCTCAATAAAACAAAACCAAGAAACTTACAATTTCTCTAGCTTGTCATCTTTGTTCAAATACCCCAAGAAAGGAGCATTAAATAAGATAGAACTGGCTTGAAAGTACATCCTCCCCTTGAAAACACACACACACGCACACACACACACACACTCTACCTTCACATAGAAAGGCAATGCTTAAGCTTTTATCTCAGCTTAATGACAATCATTTTGCTTTCCCAGCACTTGGTTCTTTCTGTCCCAGTGTTTCAACATAGACATTTCCCACAGAATGTTTCCAGAGGTCAAGAAGAAACCTGAGTTTCGCTGATTGTGACAAAGACTGCATGACAGAGTTGCTTCCTTCATAAACTATGATTTCATTTTTTACAAGGAAACAAGAAGTGTTACTCTTTTGCAATTCCTAAAAAATAATAATTCCACATATTAGCCTCACTGAAAAGTAGAGATAACGTAGCTTTTTCTTTATTTGGTTATGAACACTTCTTTTAACCTGACATTGTACTGACATTGAAGTTTTGAGTTTTAATGTACATTGAAATGCCATTAAGATAGGTTTTGACACTCAGAGCTGTGAATAAGCACAGAAAAAGTAAGTAAAAACCTAAAACTGATGTAAGGATAAGTGTCACCTGCACTGAAGTACAAGCTGAAGTAGAGCTCTGGTCCTCAAGGACTTGCTGTCACCAAGGCCTTTCAAACACTAGATTGTAAGCAGACAGACACTCACTTCTATGAGCAATTCTCACAAATGTAAAATTCTGAGAACTTCAATTATTTGAGAATAGCAAAAAAGCCACTTTTAGTTACTTTTTCCAGATAAGCAGGAACTTATACTGTGAAACAGAACTTCTCTGTTCTCTGTCGTCCCGTTGGGCAGGGGAAGACCCATGACCACTTTCAAGGTCACACACTGATCAGAGCTATTTTCCTGCATCTGGCGAACTGCTGCCTGATCAGAAGACCTCTGCATACCATGCTGCCAAATCCATAAGTGGACACTTTTAACTGTCAAGTCATATTTCACACAGACCTTCAGTTATGTCACCATTTCAACGTTTCCAACAGAACACTGAACACAGATCTTTCAAAACTCCAATCTCAGATGGCCCAGTAATTTCCAGAAGACGAATACCCCATTTCCCCGAAGGAAAAGGGATTTCAGAGTTTATTTTTGTTTTCCTGTGCCTTATAATACAAAGAGCCCTCCTGCAGCAGTGTTTAAAAAACTGAACAGCCTTGGTTCCGCAAACCAATCCCTGCAGGTGGACCCATTAACCTGAATATAAACTCTTACAGTATCAACGCCTTTTTTTTTGGTGGGAGATGAGAAAAGGGAAAATAACATTATCAGTCTATAAAATGCCACCATCAGAGCTGATTTTCAATAATTTGAAACAAATGAGAGAAAAAATCAGCAGCACAAAAGAAGCGCAAGGAAATGCAACTCTTGGAATTGCCCAACAGATGACATCCAGCAGCTCGACAGGAGTCGATATTGAACCCACTATCACCACCCATATATTCAGCCAGAAATCCCTCTTCAATGTCTTGTTTTCCTTCAGAGGAGATGTGATTGTAAAAACTCATTGCTCTGCACCATTTCCTTGACATTTAGATCCCTCCGGAAAAGAGCTCATCACAGCTTGTTTGGGGTTCAATCTGATTTCACTTTAAGGTTTTCCATCATTACTTGAATATGCTATTTCTTTAAAAAGATGAGGCAACAAAAGGCACACATGCTAAATTGACTGTGAGAGCACGCACTTCTTACTCTCCCGGCCTTTGGGGAAAACATTTTCTTGGAAATACTCTTTAAATAGAGAACCTGCCACCTGCTACATTCTTTGGGGACCGTTTTCATTTTTGTAAAGCTATTTAAGTGCACATTAAAATACAGAATTACTGAAAATCTGCCCACTGTTTTGTAAGGAATTTTTATAGGATCATATTCCACTTGTACTTGAGTAGATTAAGATTCACACAGCCCATTATTTTCCCTGTTCCACCTTTTCTGCTTTACACAATATTTTCAATGCAGAGACCTAAGAGTCTGTCTGTTTTACCATATCCAAAATTCATTGCTGAAAAAAGTTGCTATTATCAAAACATGCTTGAATATCCATTCTGTCTTTCTCGAGGAGTCACGTAAGAAGCTTAATAGAAAGCCCCTGGGAATTGTAGTGCATCTGGTATTGTAGGTGATAATGAACAGCAAAATAAGGTTCTCTAAAGTTAGTACTGCTTTTTCATTACTCTTTCTTTAAATCCCAACACATAAAATAGCTGGGAGTATGCAAAGATTTTTTTCTAAGCTGACAACTGGCGGTTCTTTAAAAAAATCCCGACATTATCTGGTAGCCAAATTATGAGTGTAAGAGAGGGCAGAAGTGTCATCCTACTGACATAAAGGAATCAGTTAAATATATGGTTTTTATTACAAAAGAAAGCCTTTCTCACTAAAAATGTGAACCACAATCTTACAGATATATCATCTTCTATTTCAATTTGAATCTTGCTTTGATAGTCCTGTCTCAATGATAAAGGATGATGGATTGGAGGGACCTGACCTCATCCCATCAGAAGCACCTGACTGCATTTCAGATGAAGCAGGAGGACAGATTTAAGCATGATGGCACAAAGATAACTTGTGCTTGAATTACCTGGTGCCAGTAAGCCCTGAAGAACCCGGGATCTGAGAAAACAATCAATGTCACTGAAGTAAAGAATTTCCCTTATTGATAAAAAGCTCCTCTTTCTTTTCTGATCAAACTAAAACTCATCATCTTTTGTAGTTTGTCTGACATGCTGAAGCAAACCCATTTTCACAGAAGATGACACTGGAGTGGACTCTGAACTGACTGCACCCACATTACACACAAGGAAGTCTCCCAACATGACTTGTGAGCCTCCTGTAACCAGTTTAATAGAATTCCCAGCAAGCCAGCTGGAATTACACCACCCTTGGAGTAGTTCTGCAGGAAATTTTATGGCCATTACCTTATACCAACTTGAAAGCCAACCTATTTGTACACATCCGGACACAGTTATGCCTTCCAGCACAGACCCCAGCAGCACATCAGAAAACAAATGACAAATCATTTTTCTTCCTCCTCTTTCTTGCTGAGTCTGCAAAATTTTTATGAACACTTGTCCACGGCTTCTCTATTAAATCCATGGCTTAAATTAATAAATATTGTATTTTTCTTAACCAGTTTTGTTTTGCTTCTTCTCTGGAACAGCTTACCCACTCAAAGAGTTGAATGCCTTTTATGAAGAGAGGGTCTTCATTTAAAAAAATCTCTCCATTAAACCACCCTCCCATCTGGTAATTATAAATGCAAGATAATGACTTTCAGAGCAGTCCCTTCATCTCTCTCAGCCGCAAGGCAAATCTTTCATTTCCTCATTCTTCCCTCTTCATCTTCACCCCCCGACCACCACTACTAACAGTCAGTTCCTTTGTGAAGCCCTCCAAAGCAGGAAGAGCCAGAGCAGCAGAGCTGCTTCAGAGAAGCCCTCTTCTGCTCTAAGCCACCTGAAACTAATGAACTGCTCAAGATGCCAAGTGAGCTTTCCAGCTTTAAAACTGAATTTTAAAAATCATGGCTGATTAGTGACAACGCCTGCAAGCTCAGTGCTCCGTATGCTCAGGCACAGCAGCTGCAGACGAGGCTCCTCAGGTCCTCATGCTATTTGTAGCCACACCGGGCTGATGACAAGAATTTATGCAAGTGTTCATAAATTAGGCTTTCAAATCTCACCAGTTCAAATTACCCTTGGGAAGAGTTCATTCCAATTTCATTAGACTACACCATCATTAAAGTGATGGTCCAGGAAAAGTGAGTGAATAAATTCAGAAATCT
This sequence comes from Chaetops frenatus, assembly GCA_013400775.1. NCBI lineage: Eukaryota > Metazoa > Chordata > Aves > Passeriformes > Picathartidae > Chaetops > Chaetops frenatus. The sequence goes on from VZTR01000776.1 coordinate 96,761, forward strand.
TCATGCAAAACAGTTCTCGGTTAGTGTAGTTGGGAAGGAAATTATCACCCATGCAAAACAGTGCTTTTGCAACTTGTTAGTTTCTGGTGAGCTAAAATATCCTAAGCAAGCAGAAAATGCAAGTTCTTTGCCTCTACCAGCATCCCAGTTGCTGGCACAAAGAGATATAAAACAACCTAGTGCTCCAAACAGCTTCATATGGCATTGAGTGTCCAATAAACATTTTAAATTATACAGTTACATAAGAATATGACCTGTAAAAGCTTTACAGACTACAGCTAAGCTCTCCCATTTCTCTCCTAGTTAGAAAAGACTATTTCCTCTCAAAAGCCCTGATACATAAAGCAGATCCTTAAGTTGAGATATCTTTTCTTTTAAGAGAATCATGCTTTATACAAGTTCCCCTTTGGCAGCATTACTAACATCAGTAAATTTCCTAAGACTGTCTGCCCTATTGTCACAATATGCAGGGAACAGCACTACTACATACCCAGTGCTCCAACAGGCTAGGATGGAATCCCATGCATCTTCAGTGTTAAGTAAGGATCTAGTCAAGACTTGCAAGTGGTACTGCCAAAGAAAATCTACATTCTTAGGAACAATATTCCCTGTATTATAAGCCCAGGCACAGTGAACACAGACACTTACTGTTTGGGTGGTGTTTTAAATGTCTACTGCATCAGAAAACCTGACAGATCCTTCACAAAGTCCAGAGATTGTATTTCTGCAGCACTGTTCATATTTCCTAAATTCTGGTAGTATTTAAATTTTTCCACTGAAATGAAACTTGATAATTCTGCTTTGTTGATCATACTTGAAGAACACCACAACTACTTACAAGACACACAAATTAATCCCCAAAGGCTATAATTCCAGAATTTAAATATGAGAGGCAGAAACTTGTCATGGGTTAAAAAACAAAAAATAAAACCCAACATCTTTGTAGAGAAACCTACTGGACCCCCTAGTTTATTCAAGTAATTTCTGCTTTCTGCAAACACAACTAAAGAAAAAAATATCCACTTTTTTCTTCTTTGAGATCACAGAGTTGGAGATTTGGCACAAGACTACCTAAAAAACTGTGAGGATGATGGTTTGGTTTCAGGTAGGGAGACTAAACACTGATCTCTCCTTTAAAAAAGAAATTTCAAGGTATACAGCAATTGCAATGCTGTTGGCTTGGCACAAAATGACAGGAGTTGTAACAGTTCCCATTTTCTTGAGTCAAATTATTAAATACCTGCTCAAAAGCATACTTTGAGAGACAACCAAAATTTTGGTTTCTTTCAAACTCTAATATTATTGGATTTGAACACTTATTATACATGTCAAAGTATCGTTTTCTTTTTCTTTTCCCACCTTCCCTTTTGTAAAAGGCAACAAAGTTCTTTGTTTTATTTTGTCAAAATAACATCCCATCACAGCACAACATGAGAGGAAATACAATCCCCTCCCTTTCATGTATAATAGATGCATTCACAGGATACTGAGTGCTAAATACTACAGCTTCTTCCTCTTCTGCTTCATCAGTCACTCCTACTTGGCACAGCACTCTGTAGTCCACAGCTTGTCAGGGATCACCTTTAAGTTTGGATATGACTTACAAGAGAGACTGTTTTGGTGAGAAAGACACATTCTTTGTGCTATTTCAAGTCATAATAATTACTCCCTTTCCAAACTGAGAAATAAGAGGAACACAGAATCATGCCACACAGCCATATTATAGCCCACATTTGTATTAAGCACAAAACGGGCTTGGAGATAAAGCAGCAACAGTGTCAGGTGTACCTATATCCAAATGTATACATTAACCTCATGAGTATGGCATGCCCTTGCTATTGCAACAACAATATTGCTCTCTTCTTTCCAGGATGTCCTGAACAAAGCCAAGCCTGCCGGCAAACCCTCTTCTGTTCTTGCAGGATAGTTTCAGACTGCTAGCAACCACACTTAAATATTGCCAAAACTGCAGCATTGTTAACTCCCTAATACTGCAAATTATGCTGAGTGTACAGAATAAAAATACTTCTAAAGTATTAGATGTACTTAGTCACATACAAGCAGCAGATTTTGCAAAAAGCAAAGATTTTTTTTTTTTTTTTAATGGAGAAATAGTAGATAAAGACTGAGCAGAAGAGAATGTTCCCCTTGCCAGGACTCAAGTGATAAGAAGGGAAGTGACCCAGATGTGTCTCACTTAGTACTTTAGCAAGCAAGCCTCTATGGAATAATAAAAACATTCAAATTTGCCAACTGCATTTTAGTAAGATTTAATGTGCTGAGAAAATTATTACAGGAATTTTGCTTTCTAAATACTAAAGCTTTGCAAAGAAGGGCAAGTCTTCCAAATGGAGAAAATGGAAAGATCAACTTTGAATAGAAGAGTCACATGCTAGCTAAAGGACTCATCTTCAGTGAGCCTTAAAAACTAATGATGCAATCACTTAGCTTAAACACATAAGCTGAAGTGGACATGTTTCAGAGAATGAAACCAAAGATTTGTCTCCACTGAAACCACCTGCTTTCAACACTTCCTCTTCAGAAAAATATATATCTCAAAGCAGGCCCCAAAGCTTTAAAAGTCAACACACACAGGACCAGAATGCTATTCTTCCGTGTTATTTTGGAAGCAAGTTAAGATTTTAAACAATGAGTGATTTTACTCTTTTCAAAAAAACAATAACTAAACACTTTTATAAAGCAGCTAAGTGGTAAAATCTAACTGCTTATTGTACACATCTATTCTGGAAATAAGTAATAGCAGTGCTAACAATTGTGAGGTTGCACAGAATGGGTTGGGTTTGAAGAGATCTTCAAAGATCATTGTGTTCCAACCACACTGCTATAGGCAGGGACACCTTCTACTGGACCAGGCTGCTCAAGGCCCCATCCAACCTGGCCTTGAACACTTCCAGGGTGGGGCATCCACTACCTCTCTGAGCAATCTGTTGCAGTGTCTCATCATCCTCATTGTAAAAAACAATTTCTTCTGTATGCCAAAGCCAAGCCTACCCTCTTTCAATTTAAAACTGGTGCTCCTTGTCCTGTCACTGCAGGCCCTGGCAGTAAGATCTGTCTTGACTTTTATCATTTTGACAATGTGGAGGATGGAAAAAATAATTTCTAACAGACAATATATTATTTTATGCTACTGTAACACAAGTACAGTTTTTCATGTAACTATACATCTATAAAGTAGGGAACGTGTGTGTGTGTGTGTGTGTGTGAGCGAGAGAGAGAGAGAGAGAAAGAAGGGCTGAGCGTTTACTGAGAGGCTTATTTAGAGCTGTGTACTAGTTTTCAGCTAAAACATTTACTTGTAGTTGCTTGTAAACTTCCCAGTATTTGAGACTCCGGCAACAGATTACTTATAAAGAAGAGGCTGCTGAATTCATAGCCCAACTGGCTGCCCCACCTTACTACACAGAGGATAGAGTTGTTAGTGAAGAGCTCTTGAAGCACTGTGGCTTACTGTCTAATGCCATGGAAAAGATTAAACCCATCATGGGTTTCATGACATGGACACAGTTCAGTATCTCCCATAGGCAGCTACAGAATCATTTAGTGCAATACAATCAGCCTTGATGAGACCTCTCCTTCACTTACATTTTCTCTCCTCTGCTGACTGTAGGCACAAAAAATATTCCATACAAAGCTCAGGAGGAAGAGGAAAGAACACTTCTAGGGAACAGGACAACCCTTCTGCCCACTTTAAGCAGAATGTTCCAACAGCTCTCCAGAATGGAGCCATCTCTGGCACACTGAACATGCCCACAAGAAGTGGCAGCCAACAAATGAGAATCAAGGCTTGGCAGTTGCTAGCAAAAGCCCATCTCACATATTTCTCAGTAATCAAACAGAAATGAAAACACCCTATTATAATGTGGCAATTTACACAAGTAAACCTGGTGTTACTCAGGCTGATTAATCCCTCCACCCTTCCCATCTGGTTATCCTCACCTTTGCTAAACATTTCATTCATTCCTCCTAAGCAGCATGCCTTTTAATACTACCCCTGGCAGCATCAGGCACTGCTTGAGAAGCAGAGCACTCCAACTCCCGTGTTGGTAATTAGTTACACTAATTAAAGATTAGTAAGAAGATCCACCCTTTAGTTAGAAGACCCACCCTTTACATACCTGTTTTATTTAAATCTGACATTTCAAAATCAACAGTATTGGAAGGTTAGACACCAGTCCATGGGCTCAGTGCTCTCTGTCTCCTCTGCTGTAGTCATGCATACCAAAAGCAGAAAACAGAACTGGGAATGTAGATTCAGGCACCAGAATAAGGACACAATTTTTGCTTGTCCCTGTTTCACAAAACATGCTTTCATTTTGCAGTGGACTGTGGCTGCACTATTAACACCAAAGAATATCTCTACTATTTCATTATATCTTAACAGAAACAACATTTCTATAGAAAGCTCTGGCTGAAGGAATTAAAGAAATAATTCATTTTAGGTTAACTCGCCTATACTAACAACTAGGGGATGCCAAATTGTATCCTGTGAAAGAAACGTTACTTTTTCTGTATCTCCAGCAGGGATCAGGAGAAATTATGTATCTGATATTCTCACAAAATGGAATGAGTTGAAAATTAAAACACACTGTAAACCAGAAACAGAAGGACAGCTCTCTGGAACAGCAAATTCTCTTTGTAAGCTTTAGCAGCTGCTCCGATCACCATAATCACAGCATGAATGAATCCTGAGCAAAGTACCTTCCATGTAAAATACAGGGATAGATTTTGTGGATACATCTGGTGTACGGAGAGATACATCTGCAAATAAAATGATACACTGCAAATTTACACAAGGACAGAACACACTCACACCCACCAATAAATTGTATTTCCACATGAATGCACATCAGCAGAATACAACTCTCGCCTCTGTACTAACACACATCCCATTTTCCTCAGCAGGATAACGTTATGTGGCAAAGTTCCTGCCTGACCTGCAAGCAAGCAACTAAGAAAATTTTAAATACTAGACACACCTGTGCATTTCTTCAGAAGCAGCCACAATTCAGCAATATCTCTGTAGAGCAAGGAGATCAGGCTTAAGGTCATGTTGCTTCTAATTGATTTAGAGCAAAATAGTTCCGTGGACAGTGACCTATTTATCTGTGAGCTCGTCCTCAGTGCAAAATGAGAGCACAAAACTCCATCTTTCACTCAAAGCCAAGCCACTGGGGGCACAGTGCCTTTCTTCAAATTACATGCAGAGTCAGAGTGCCTGTCAGCAGGCTCAGAGGTCCTCCAAAAGGCTTGCTGGCTGCTCGCTACCACTTCTTGTCTTCCTGCATAAGGCGCTGGCGCGCATTAGATGCAAGCTGTTTGCTTTAAACATGAACACATGCACTGTTCAAACATTGTCAGAGTAAGAATGCATTAAAAAATTAATCCTAAGTGTGCCTTGTCAAAAACCCCTCCCTTTAAAAGCTCTAGTTTTAACAACAAACAATGGTACAGTAAATCTAGCATTATCAGCTCTTTCTACCACCAACCGCTACTCCACACAGGGAAATTGACTGCCCAAGGGACAAATGCCCTTTTTCCAAGAAACCTTTGGCTAGAAAGCTCCCCAGAAATACTTTTCCTATTTGTACAAGAATTCTTACTCACATGTCTTTGGTGGAACCTACCTAGGGTGTTTTTCTTGGTGGGAAACCCATCAAATACCTGTTTCCTAAGAAGGAAGCTATCCAAAGGAGCAGGAGCTGACAAAAAGACATTCTACTAATGTGACTTTGCAACTGGAAATACATTGAAATCTTATGAATATGACAATGGAAAAGAAGGCAACAAATGAGAAAATAAACTAGAACAGAGGTATTCCACATGATCTTTCAGACATGAATGCTGAGCTGTCTTGCTTTACCTGATCCTAAAGTTATTGCCCAGTGACAGACTACTTGTTAATTAATACACTTGAGATTAGTTATCAGCCATGCAGACTCACTAATACAAAGAGTGAGCACGAGTGACAGCAACAGCCATATGAAAACAAATGGATTGTTTTTCTTCACTTCACAGTGTTGTAAGAGTCCTCTCCCAACATGAGAGGTCAAGGAAAGAGGACAGCGAGGATAAAAAGCCTGAATTGATGGTTACATCTGTTCACAAAATCCTATTTGCAGATGGGAAAAAGCTCCATTTCTGCTTCAGCACTCCCAGCCATCAACCAATCCCATAAAAAGAAACCAAAACAAACCCAGGTCACTCACAGACCACACCAGAGGTTATTTTCTGAAGCACCCCACATCTGTGTTCCCACCACTCATCTGCCATGGGGCAGGAACTGTTGATAATCCCACAGCAGTCAGATGTATTCTAATAAATCTACCAGCTCTATAAGCAGCTCTATTCAGCACATGACATTAATATGTGACCTGAAGAACATAATCATGGTAATTTATTTTCAATTCTGCCATTTCATTTTGGGAGCCATTACATTTTGTAGCATGTCAAAACACAAGAGTTTTTTAAGCAGTATCAAATGTTTTAAAATAAGGCTAGATTTAAAAGAAGTGACACTCCTTAGAAATATTTTACTTAACTGTTCTGAATTTTATGAGTTATTAGCACATTGGATTTTGCAGAGAGTTAAAAATTAGTGAATGAGTCTTCACACCACTCCCACAAGTCATGTAAACACTCTCACATGTGAAAGCTGAGATGGAGCAGGTGACCTGTCTAAGATCAGGTAACAGTATCTGTTGCACTGTCAGACACAGGATCTATGTCTGGGCTCTGAGCCCAGACTCCCTCCTTTCCAGGACTGCCACCCAACCCTCTGGCTGCAGCGTGCTCCTAGATCAGTATCATGGCTTGTACTCCTCAGACAAAGACCACAATTCACAGCATTTTTATTTCTGGCTCTTGCACTACAGCACAGCCCCAGGGAGAAGAGTCTCAGATACCTTATGCAAGTATACACACTGATATTAACTTCTGACTCAACAGCACCAAGCTGGTATCAAACAGTGGGCAGAGAGTCCACTGCAATATGCTTGGCTGACCAGATACCTCTGCTTGTAATGGCATGGGCTTGGTGTCACCTGCAGCAGAGCATGAAGGAAATATAACCCTTGTTTTCTGATTGATAATAAATGACAATAAAGGAGACACGGGAACACTTTCCAAACATCCATAGAGAGGGAGAGGAAGTTTTATAGCCTTCCTTCAGAGATTAAAACCATGCAAAAGAGGAGCTACACCCTTCTCCAGACAGGAATTACTCCCACCTAGATCCACACAATAAGGTCCAGGAACCTGATACTTTGGCAAGCTGGCTACTTCCTTAAGAAAAAAAACAAAACCAAACCCAAAACCCCCCCATGAATGTAAAAGAGGAAAAAAAATTACCTATAACATGTTGGCTATGGTTGTTCTCATTGTCAAGACACAGAGGAACTATAAATCCTTGTATTAGTCATCACAGACTGCTCCAGACCCCCTTCATGTTGTTCACAACATGGACAAGCACATTTTAACAGGCTTCTGCCCTCAGATTTCACAACAGAGAAAACAGTGAAACCAGTCATTCAGGTGAAAACCTAGTACTAGTTTAAAAACAATTCAATTTCTTGGATTAACATAACAGATACATGGAACAGTCATCCTCCAGGCTCCCACCTAGATTGCTCCTTCCTAGCCTTTAATCTCCAAACCCCAGTTATATTTATTGCAGAATCCTGGAATAGCCTGGGTTGGAAGGGACCTAAAAGATCATCTAGTCCCAATCCCTGTGCTGTGGGACACTTTTCAACTAGGTTGTTCAGAGCTCCATCCAACCTGGTCCTGAACACTTCCAGGAATGAGGTTTTCTCCAGACCGATCAAGTTACAATAATGTCTGTGGCTAAGAGCACCAAACACTGTATGTTTCAATCCTGTTATCCTTCAGTACCAACTAGGCACACCTTCACCTCCCACTTTTAGGGACCAGTGTCTTTGGACTTAGAAACACAGGTAAAGAAAAAGCACACACAGAGAGCTCAGTGCTTGCTGTGGAAGAGACTTGGAACCTGCCTCCCACTCTGCTGGGGGGACAGATGCCCACTGAGTGTCTCTGTGGAACTTAAGTCTCAGATGTCTGCTTAAAAGGTGTTCAGGCAAAGGTGATTTTCTTCCCTAGCAGCTCTTTCTGCACAGAAAGCTGGGCTAATGATACTATGGGATCCTGGGAAACACTCTTTTGGTAAAAGAAGGGTCGAGCCAGGAACCCAATGGCTTTTTATGTNCCTGGTCCTGAACACTTCCAGGAATGAGGTTTTCTCCAGACCGATCAAGTTACAATAATGTCTGTGGCTAAGAGCACCAAACACTGTATGTTTCAATCCTGTTATCCTTCAGTACCAACTAGGCACACCTTCACCTCCCACTTTTAGGGACCAGTGTCTTTGGACTTAGAAACACAGGTAAAGAAAAAGCACACACAGAGAGCTCAGTGCTTGCTGTGGAAGAGACTTGGAACCTGCCTCCCACTCTGCTGGGGGGACAGATGCCCACTGAGTGTCTCTGTGGAACTTAAGTCTCAGATGTCTGCTTAAAAGGTGTTCAGGCAAAGGTGATTTTCTTCCCTAGCAGCTCTTTCTGCACAGAAAGCTGGGCTAATGATACTATGGGATCCTGGGAAACACTCTTTTGGTAAAAGAAGGGTCGAGCCAGGAACCCAATGGCTTTTTATGTCACCATTCTATTTTGGACTGTGTGCATGGGAGAAACGTTTGCTCCATGGTTATAATACCTGAAGTCCTTGCTGTGCATTTCAGAGAAGAGCAGAAAGAAAGAGCAAAAACACTGAAGTACAAAACCTTTCCCTGGCCTTCATAATCCAGTTTAAAATAGAACCAGAGAGGAAAATCGTGCTATGTGGGCATGCATGTTAGCAAAGTGACTTTAGGGCAGATTTAAGCTCTATTAGAACACAAAGAAGCAAGAGCCCTCCTGAGAGAATCTTGGTGGGCACAAGGCTACGTATTTATAAATGCAAAGAAATTAATTTCAACTCCACTCAAGCTCTGCACTCAGGTTAAGTTCTCCCTCCCACCTCAGCATGGGATGTGAGTGACAGGCTCCAGCCTGCAGAATTCAGGAAAACACTGTGGGAGAAGCTGTTAAAGGATGGATGCAAAGTCAATTCAGGTTAAAGACTCTGCTATCCTAGTTTATGAGAAGGAAGCTATGACTGTGGCATGAATATACAAGATACTGTACCTGCTTTATAAAGCATTTGCAAGTGTGCAGCATGAGGGTGGTGATGTTCGTGGTAAAGGATATTATAGTCTGGCAAGTCCAACATTAAAGTATAATTATTAAACATATTTTTCCATCAGGGGTGCTGTACTTAGCAAAAAGCACATCAATAAAATAATGTGGCATTCAGCATGACAAAACTATCTTACAGGTCATCATTAGCATAATGTAAATGTATAATCCCTCAAGAAAAAACCCTAGCAAAATACACCTAACTCACACCTGTAACTGCAGAATTTATAAATTTTTGGAATTTTGAAGACATGGAGCAATTTGATGCATAATCTGTTGGCTTCTAGTTTAGCATACTAGACTATTTAAAAGCTCCATTCATTTTCTTCTTCTAATTCTTCTTGATGTTTTTTCCAAAGAATGGATGCAAAAGAGGTTCCATTCTTTTTGAAGTCATCAAGCACTCAAAATTTACAATTCTGTCTGGTTTACATCAAAAGATTCCAAGGATAAAATTAGTTCATACATCCATTATGCATACACACACAAACACATGTTTGTATAAATCCATTATACTAAGCAGCTGGTTGAATCTTCACACAGCAACAAAAGTAACCCATTTTGAAACTGCTTTGGCAATTTTCAGCTTGGATATGTAGTCATCAAAAATGGTTCCTGCATGATATCCAAACTTAAATTTAAGCAAGTATAACCAACCAAAAATCATGGTCAGAAAACAACAACAACAACAAACCAATCAAAACTTCCATCCATGAAGAAATATACTCTTTCTATTGAAAAGAAATATGCTGGTAAATACAAATATCTGCTGGAGCACTTAAAAGAAAAGGATGCTATTCAATCAAAAGGCTGAACATGGTACTATCTTTCAAAAAGATAATGCCTGGAAAAAAACATAAGGAAAGCTACTGAGAAATTACATCTTGAAAGCACACTTTGCACCACAAAACAATAATAAACTTCAAAGTTTGGAAGACTACACATCACTCACACCAGGTATCTAAGAAGTAAAATAAAAGGCCATGTCAGAAAAGAACATGTCAGTAATTTTAAAGGCAGAGTAACACCTTATCAAGGATGGTACTGACCTGGCCTCATGGCTACTGTTAGGGGCTTTCCCCAAAACCATGACAGAAGCCTGGCCACTGAATGCAGTTATCACACATCTGTTTCAACTTCTAATTTAAAAATTACATCTTTCTGGCGTTCTGTGAACTGTATTTTAGCCGGTTTATACTTTTTTATTTACATGTCCTTTCTAAACAAGCTCCCCCAGAAGTCTCTAATCATACGTCTCTCCTTGACTGTGCTGCAGGGTTTACTAAGGTTTCTTGTTTCAGAGAGACACAAAAACTGGACTTTTCTTCAGGATTAATTTAATCATGCAGGGGTCAGTAGTAAGCACTTTATCCCGCAGTACTCAGTGACAGTTCCCTCTGTCCACAGCTGCAAAGCCAGCACAGCAATGGATGTGACCTTTCTAACTTCACAAACAGCAGCAGTACTCAGAACAGCAGTGCCTGCACAGAGATACTGCTATTCAGACTGCACTGGTAGGAGGAAAAGAGGACTTCTGGCTTGGGGCTTAAGGCTTCTGTAGCGGTGTTCAAAATTCAGAGGTGGGAGATTGCAGTCTGATGACAACTGAAAACTGTAATTAAAGGTGGAAACCAAATCACTGCTGAGCTTGGATAGAAGGTAGGACTAAAATTCAGAAAAAATGAAGAGGGTAAGATCCATTTTTAAGCTGGCAGTGGAATTAAAGGAGCAAGTGCAGGAGAAAAAAATGGATGAGGAGTTTGGTGGCAGCAGAAAGGAGAACTCAACAGTGAGTAATAACAACAGAAACATATGATGAAAGCAGCACAGGAATTAAAATCAAGAAATGAAAAACAGGTTTATTACATATTCTGAAACATATATAGTAGGAAGAACATTAATTCAGTAAGCAAGGAAACAGAGACCAACAGAGACCATTACAACCAATGAAGTGTTGTGCCACAATCACAACTATATTTATAGCCAAAGTATAAAATAAAACTTTGTCAGCAATAGGAAACCCTTTTTATGACTCTTAAAGTACACAGAATCTTTTTTTTTTTTCCCAGACAAACAAGATACTCAGGAAGAAGAAAAACTTTCAGGTCAAAAGTTGTGGGAAAACCGGTTCAAAAAAAAATAGCATATGCTCATGTAATACTGATGAACACAGATAAAGGCTACAAAACTATTTATTACAAAGTAAGGAAAGGAAAATTTGCAGAAATCATCATTTCCAAAAATCCATAAGGAGCAAACAGGACAGAGAGCTGAGAAGAAAGACCTGCTTTTGATTTGAGGCAAAATTAAGAGTTAAAAAAATATTCAATCCATCACATCTCTAAAATAATCACTTGGGGTGGGTTTGGAAAGTTAGTTATGATATTTCAGTGCTGAAGGATTAGTCACAGCTTCAAATGGAATTAAAAAAAAATCTGGTTATGAGATCACTGTTCTCTTAGATAGGCAAATATAAGTAAAATTCTTCAGAATAGGCTATCAACCTGAAGTCCTTCTTACACTGTATAAATCTGACCCACACTGTAGTGAGATTACACTTCAAAATGGTAAAACCTACATACCTTGTAGGATAAAAATGCTACTATCTTCTTACTTATCAAGGCAGTTTTGACTTTGACTCACGATTTGGAATTTTTGTGGCCTAGGCATGAACACTGCAGTGGCTGTGCAACCCACTAAGTCCCCACACGTGGGAAAAGTGTGAAAAAAAAATGCAAGCAAATGCACTGAGCAGTCCTCAAAGGTCACCATTCCTCCCACTTAAATGTTTCCAAAACTGTATCTCAGTTTCTCCTGTTGCAAATTCTTTCACCTTCCTGGGCTTCAACAAGCTCCACAGTTTCCTCAAGACAAGAAGATACTTGAAACCAGCAAAAGACCATTTTCCACTGATCAAGAAGGAAAGAAGCAGAAAACAGACTGACTTCTTCTGCAGAGCCAACCAGGAGAATTGCTTCAGGTTCTCAACAGAAATTCACTTCCTTTAAAGAAAGAAAGTCTCACTCCAATGAGAGAACAAAATACCTTATCCCTTGTACTGAGCAGCATGATATTCTTGGTTAAATTTAGTCCCTAGAAAATGGATAAAGCTCACAGGAGTTGTTTGCTGTGGAAAGCCATGACATAGAATCACACCTGACCTTTTTATTTTGTAGATGCAGGATTTTAAAGAAAATATTACTATATCATTTAAAAATGCAGTGATCCCTTTAATGAACCACTTCTACAAAATAAGTTAAAAAAATCTAACCCTGCAAAGAGCTGTTGTAACATCCACAAACAACTGCAGCACGGCAGCTGTGACCGTGTCCTGTTTCCAGTCTGTGGGATCCAAACAGGAAGCCTGTGCTCTTACCTGATTGAAAAAGCAGCCAGTCCCTGCGATTTTAATCAACCTAAAGCAACAGACATTCTCCTTCTCTTCCAGTTTCCTGGGATGCTTCCTGGCCCATTCAGGAAAGCAGTGTGGCGGACAAGCTTTTTAACAGCAGCATTACCTTCATTTTCCACATCACAGCCTGCCGCTTGCCCTGTTTCTGTGTTTACTTTTGGCTCAGGTGTGAGAGCGCCGGCCGGCCTGTGCTGTGAAACAACAAACCCCGCCTCTGCCAAGGGTGGTTCGTGAGTGCCAGCCTCTCCTGCACACCTCAAAAACCTTCACACTACTTTGAGATGAGCAACAGCAGAAAGAGATGCACCAGGCCACCTAAGAGATGTAATTATGCAAACCTGTATAAACTTGGCAGCCCACCACATCAGCCTCCCAACCTCCACCAGTCAGGATGTCACCATTTACAGAAAGCAAGGCTTCTGGGGTCCCCCCGTCTGCAGTTCTGGGAAAATGCCTCAGCCTCGAGAGGCTTTTGAAACAGTTTTGAGTTTCTTCTCCTCTCCATAAGGAGAATGAAGATGTAAAGAAAGATGAAACAAAGGCCAAAGAGCAAATTCCACCTGTTCTGACACATGCAGCAGCTGAACTAATGCCCACGAATCTCACAAGAGCAAGAGACAACAGAGACACAACTCCCAGCCATTCTCTCTGCTCTTCCTCTTGTTGACTCTGCAAAAAAATGCATTTCTTTTCCGGCAGCTCCTGCCTTACCAAGTGCATACCTGATTAGTTCAACATAATTTGAGCTGAGCTCTTACTCCTGTATTTGCACTAAGCGAAAAAGCACAAGGCAAGTGGATCAAAGGTGAGGGCACTCTTTGTAGCTCCCTGCACTACAGTGGCAGCAAATGAGGCCTCTTCAGTTCAGGTCTCATCCTACAGCCCATCTTTGAAGTATTTATCAGTATCTTTTTAACATGACAGATTTTATGTCCGTTGCCAGAAGCCTCCATGTCCCCATAGTCAAACACAGCACATCCTGTAGCTGCTGTTTTCAGCCCCACATTACAGCAGTTCAGCCAATGCTGAACACTCAGACACCCTTCCAGGACACCAAATGCACAATACCAAGGATAACAAATGCAGGCCTCCACCCAGTTCGAAGGATCAGCAAATAACCAATTATACTCCTCAGACAAACAGAACAACAGCAAAGTAACATTAAGAGTATTAAGAATACCCCCACTTCCCAAGGAGGACTTAGATTTTTGAGGGAAGTTTCAGAGCAAGAAATTGAGATTTTCTTTAAGAAATATCTTGTACATATTTCTTCAGAGCATTTAGGGGAGTAAGGTAAAAGGGGCACTCAAATACCCAGTTTTTTCCCCATTCTGAGACTCTGGAAACGTTCACCAGTTCTCAGGATTTTCTCTTCAATGGAACTTCTTCTCCTGTGCTACGAAATCTGAAAAAGCTTACATATAACACATATCCAGGTCCCTGCTGTTACCTGCATGTAATTCTGCAGGGCAGAAAAAAACAATGCACATCTTATTTTTAATAATGCTATTTTATTAACTAGTGAAGAAAACAGCAGCTCAGCTACAAACTGGTAACAGCCCATAAGTATATTAGTCTCCACAAATCAACAGCAAAAAGCCTTGACTTCATTGAGCTTATTTCATGTTTTCTTCTTCAGGCAAGCAGAAAGAAGCTCTCATTGCACCTGAGTGGAAGGAAATGACTCACAGCTCTATCAAGAGCTTGCCCAAAAGCACAGGCATCTGCCTGGCACCTCCTGGCAGCTGACTGGTCTTCAGCTTCAGCCAGCCCCACTGGGGTGAATTCACAGGCATTAAAGGTTCACAGGTGCAGCCACCAGCAGTTGGCTGATAAAGAGCTTGTGCAAATACTCCTCTGCAAGGAGGTCTTTAGATCAAAGAAAAAATATATAAACCAGCAACCAAAGTTTCTCCTGAAGCCTAAATGCTGAAAAATAGACCTAACGCAAGCCTGTTCCCATCTGTGGCAGCACTTCCACTGAAGTTACTGCCTCCCATGCAACAGCAGAGATTGGCAGCTAATTAGTGTATTTCTGGTGTCCTCCAGAAACAATTTGGCAAACTGCAACCCATAGCCTACTTTGTCACGTTTTCTCTGGTTTTATATTATTGTTTTATACCATATTGCCTCCCCTCACTTGCTGAACTGTCAGCATTGTGCTCTAAAACCTCTCTTCTCTCCCTGAAGCACCGATGCCTTTTGCAGGTTACAAGAGCAACTTCTGTTTTTTCCTTTCTAAAATAAACATGGTCACATAGAGGAAATTGTTTAAAAAAATTTAAACTATTCAAGAGTGAACAAGCCCATTGTTTGCAGAGGAGACTGTAGGGCAGCAGCACGCTACCGTGACTGTGCTATAGAGCATCCACAAAAATCCTGTGGACTACAAGGGTTTGAGGTTGGCATGTGCTGGGACAGGGAGAGGGGACAGAGCATTCTCATTGTTTAAATGTAAACAATAATAATAATGGGGTTTTGTAACTGATAGAAGGAAGCAAACTAATGTGGAAAACAGTTGTTATTACTCTGTTTATGATTCCTTGTTCCCAAAAAATATGCTGGGTTACTTTGTAATGCTGAAGGGGATAAACTGAGGTGACCTGAAACTGGGCAAATGGCTAAAACCCCATCTGATAAAATGAGCTTGGGAATACCTTTTCTCTTTTTTACACTGGAAGCATGGCAGAATGGAAAACATTGGGTGGAGGATACGTAATTCTTGTGACTGTAAGATTTTTATCCTCAAACCCCCAGACAAGTTCCAGCTGTTTAGGGATTAAACACTGCCAAATGGTGGCTTAGGCACATTCAGGGAGAAACCTGTTACCTGAGTCCAAGAACATGATCCCCAAAACAACTTCCTGACACCTCAAAACCTGAAAGTTCATTACAAATGTTTCTAACACACTCAAGTTCTCTGCATACAGTCTGATCTGTATTTAGACAACTGAATATAAAAGGAAATTTCAAGGGCTGGGCCAAACCTACAAGTCCTTTTTTTGGCAAAGAAACAGGCTTTATTGGGAGCCACTAAGACAGTGCTTATGTTTGTAGGCTTTAACATTAAATGTAGATAGCAGCAAACCTCCTTTAATGCTTTCAGTGAATGCAGAAGCAGAGGACGGTTTTGTGCTGAACTGGAGGTGCACATTACTCATACTTGGGAGCATGCTAACCACCTTAGAACACCCCCAAAAACTTGGAATCTTGAAATTTTTTTCCCAAAGAATTGAACCCCAAAATAACTCTCTAAAGACAAATGACAACATCTGCAAAAATTATTATTACAACTTACCTTGCAGACAAAGAACATAATTTTCAATAGCTGGAAGTTGGAAAAAAAATCAGAGAAGGAACCAAGGTCAAATGATGTCAACCAAAAGGGGAAAGGTTTACACTGAAAGCAGTAGACACCACCTGTAGTGGCACCTGAAGTCCTTAAACAGTCTTTGATGGCCATCATGGTAATGACACAAATCATTCATTACCTGTGCTCCACATGCACAGTCAAGTTAAAATGTCTGAAGACACTACTAGAGATTTCCATGATAGAAGCTAGAGAGTTTGAAAGGAGACTTGAAGGAGAGCTGTTTTCTCTCCAGAAGGACATGTTTCGAGTTTCTGTTTCAAAAATGCAGCCATAACAAACAGTATTGGAAAGGTAAAGTTTCTCTAATGTAAAAGGATAGAGGCAACATCTTGAATTCTTCATTTCACATACTACCTCTCTTTAGAAACAACTGATGTTTTAAACCCTATCCACTTTCTCATTACACCTTTGGAATCCACCAAAGATGGTAAGAATTATGTGTTTGGCTAAAGCAGAGAAAATGTTTATTTTTCAATCATGATGTCTTAGGAATGAGAGATTACTCTGCTCCACAGACTCAGTGCATGAAACAAATTCCTTGTGTTTCATGAAAGGTAATCTTTCACATAGAAGACAAAAATGAAGGCAATATATATTGCATCTTTCCTTCAAATAAAAGCCTGAAAAGCAAGTAGCTCCTTCTCCAAAAATCGGACGACACAGATAAATGAGTTATTCCATTAGCTCACTGCCAGAGAATCATATAAACTCTAAGTCACATACTGTAGAGTTTTCTAAAGTGATTTATCAGAGAAATAAATCAAAAGAGGGACTCATTCAGAAAGCTACTCACCACTAACACAACTAAGCAACTATGTTAAACATGTCCATCTGAAACTCCTAATGGTTCTCAGAATATAGCCCTGTCCAGATTTAGATTACTGCAGGTAATTCACACATCACAAGAGCTGTTGTAATCCAGGACAATTCTAAGACAAATTGTCATAAGAATTGTACTGGACACAGTTTTTTAAAGTGTACTCTTGACTGACCACTCACACCTGAAATTACACCTTCACTTCGTCCCAACTGCTATCATTACAGCTTCACTTTGTCCACCAACTGCTATCATTTGTTAAGTAGACACAACTCCTTACTAAAAGACAACTGCAAGCCATTCCCACTGAGCCCTTCAGGATCCTCGTCTAACTCGGTCCCTGGACTCGCTTTTTTGTGACCTCTATTTAAAAACCTTCCAGAGTTGACTAGACACTTTGAAGTTACAAAAAAGGGTAAGACTGATAATAATCAGATGAGGCTGAGATTCACTGCATGCTGTCAACAGTGTAGGTGGAAAAATCTCACATTTTTCCACCTAGGGGGTAAAAAGGGAGAAGAAGGAGCCCCTACAAAAAATTCCCAGGTCTTTCAGTTAGTTCTTTGGCCTTACTCCAAGAGGAAAGAATGAACTTACTCAACAGCCTGGTCCCTCACCTTCAATTGTGTGCAAGTTGACAAACTCACAGTCAGTGACACCAAAGACTGCTGACAGATACTAATGAAGAATAAGTATATGTGAAAACCAGAGCTGTCAGCAGCCCTTGGCTGTTATTTTCAGAAAAAAACCACCAACCAACAAGACTGCAGGTTTGATGCCATACTAGAGTCCAAGTGCAAGAAACAAACTGTGTATGATGCTGGATTAACTACTGGCTAAAATAGAATTTTTGGTGTGTTTTTAAGATCACTGAGCAATAAATGAAACACACAGAAGTTGCACTGATCTCCACTTCCTGCTTTGGAAGAAGATGTAGCAGCTCCAAAATAAGATAAAATAAATAAGTAAATACAAGCATTAGCTTCAGTCAGGAAGTGCTGGAAATCTTCAGTAAACTTTGATCCTTTTGGCTTTGGTTGCCTCAGCACGAGGCCATGTGTGTTTGACCTTTTCAGGTAGGCTTAAACTCTGAGGTTAATTTGAAGATCATGTGGGATTTCGTTAAACACTGTAAGCATACACAGTAAGAGGAAGTACTGCAAACCATCCTATTAGGCACGACTTCAGCAGAACTAAACAGATTGCAACAGCATGCGAGATTGGCAACTTCTTGGAAGAACAATGAAGAGGATAATGGGAGTAAATAAAGCTACATCCTGGCTCCAGGACTGGTTCTGCCCAGAGAGTAAATACGTACTTGTTGACAATTCTCCATGTGGAAAAGCTAAAGTATAAGAAAAGTAAGTAATTTTTACTCTAAATTATTGAAGTCTCTCAGATTATCAATCAAGGAAACTTTAAGTTCTTTTTTTCACTATTGCTTTTTTTTTATTTTTAATATGTTCTTCAGTGGCCATGAAAGCAGGAAAAATATAAATTCCTACAAGCTCACTGCCTACTATGGTATAATGTCTTATATAGCTACTGCCTTTAATTAAATGGGCTTTTCAAATATCATTAATGGTCAGGAAGAAACTTTTCCCTCATTTCAAGAATCAAAGGCACAGTTAGATTTTGTTTTCTGAGGATTCATTTTACATGTATTGAAGTAATGGAACTATTTTTCACATTTTTTCCTCCATTCACATGCCAACCCTTAACGTCACACAAGAACAACGCTTAGAAAAGGTCTGTTCCCTGTAAGAAAACTCAAAGGCAGCTTAAATCTTAGCAAACAGGGAAAAAGAGAAGCTGAAGAGGTCCAAGGGAGCAGGCTTATGGAGTTCAGTCAGTGTGGATCTATGGAAGAGAAGCCTAGAGGGACAGTCTTGTATTGCCCTGGTTGTGTGTACGTGTCTCTTGCTCATTAGGGAGACTCTTCAAAGTCTTTGTTTTCTTGGAAGAATTGTCATCCAGGAGCATAGAAGTGGTGGCCTGTATAACAGTATCCCAGAATGCATTCCTTCCTGTTCATGCACACAGCTGGAGAAGTAACATTCTTTCCTCGGAATTAAGGCAGCAAAAATTCGAAAATAGTAACTTTTACAACAGCCTAATTCAGAATTCTTTAATTTTATTTAAATTGCCTTTTTAAACACAAAAAATAGGACATAATAAGCAATTTCAGGAATCTTGAGTAGAACCAGTCTCACAAATCTTCTGATAATGTCATCCTGTTTGGATATCTATCTATCTTATCTATCACAGCATGCATCTTAATGTGATTGTAAAACACATTTCTCAAATTGTGCACTTCCTTCACTTTTACTTTTTAACACAAAGAATAAAGATTTTAAAATTTTAAAAAAGGCAGAAAAAAGAGTTTTAAAAAAAGGAAGCTAAAGTCTCTCAGATTTATAGGACAGGCCAATACAGACACTTAGGTGAAGGAAGAAAAACATTTGCTGAATTGGTATCTGGATAGTAATAACCTCTTTATCAGACAACATATACTGAACACATCCCTATTAAATTGTATGATGATGCTCTGAAAATTATTTCAGGGAAGAAACAGTTCACTTCTGATGGACATACTGCTTGGGACCTTTTCTGTCTTCAGAAGGATGTCAGATGTGACTGGTTTTGCTGATGTGCTCACTTTTCAAAAAGTAACATGCCTGAGCCAAATAAATCACTTAAGTACATCACAGTTATTAAATGGTAATAAGTTTGGGGAATGCTATCTGAAAAAAAAAAAGGTCTTAAAAACCTTATATGAAAATTTAAATTCTAAAATACTTAATGTTTTACTTCCTTTGGAAAAAGGATTTTAAAATAAAACCCAAATACCATTTACCACTCAAACTCTCCAGTGATGTGTTTTCTATGAACAGTGTGTATTTTCAAGAATCAATGAGCTAGCAAAATTTATATTAAGATTCTTGAAATACATGGGGGTTTTGGCACATATAAAACATGTTTAAAATGCTCCCAAGAGCACAGTTGCAAGCCACACACCTTACACACCCCTGACTTAGCAGACTACACAGGTCTGTTTACATTTACAAGATCTAGTAGTTATTATAAGTTAAGCCAACTTACCCTGCGCTACAAAGTCCAGCCATGAACACCATTCTGAGAAAAAATAATAACTCTTCATTTCTGCTACTGAAATTCCTCTCTGATTCATCATCAGAGAAGAAAGAGGTCCACTTTTCCCTTCCCCTGCTCAGAACAAACTGCCCTGAGAAGGTAAGAGCTTTTGTATTACCTGAACTTTGTTCCATAAATACAACAGGTGGCATAAAATGACTTTACAGATATATTTTCCTCCACTAATGTCATTGTTCTTGTAATTATCTCTCTAATTATAGAGTTCTCCCCTTATGACCCCACCCTGAATATTTACAGACTGCTGATACACCCAGTGTCTGATACAGTATATATAAGCATAAGCCCTAAGCATATCTTCTTTCATGTTAGCCTTTAACAAGGCAAAGCAAAACTGTTTTTCAGGCAGATATTCACAATGGTATCTGGAACTAGTCATATTGAATTGCTCACTCACAGCTTATCACCTCTGCTATGGATTCACACCTAGCTCTCTTCTCCATCTTTCCGACTGAAAAAGTCCAAGAGCATCTCAAGCAGGACAGGTCAATCAGTCTCAAGCACAGAAACCCAAAATCTCAAATGAATCCCTTCTCAACATCTTCATCCAGCCAGCAAACAAAGGTGTGAATGCAGCAAACAGTAAACACAGCCTTACTCACCTGGACCTATCTCGTGTGGAGACCAATAGTAATGAAGTTGTTGTGGCAGACTTCAACACTGATCAGAAATGTCAGTGTTTGCACAGGCTCCAGGCAGGCTTTGGCTACACTGAAGCCTTCAGGTACTTAAATATTCCTGCTCTCTTTGTGTGTTCGGTCTGACATTTCCTGCATCCACACATTTTGCTAGCCTGCCTGTAAGCTAATTCCCTCTCCCCTTAAAGAGAATGCCCAATATCCAACAGAAATACTCATACAGCTTCAGATGTACCACATCTGCATCCCCTTGCCTGACACAGATGATGCAAAAGTGCTCTTCCTCCAGAGTCTTCTTCACTTTTTGTGGTGGATTATTCAGGTTATGGATTAACCAAGCTCTGTCTGACTCAGTACAATACTCTGCTAGTATGAGACACCCACAATACAGTGCTGCTCACTGTACCTTTGCACAGAATTCTTTGGACTGGAGGGACCCTGTGACACAGTCAGTCTCCTCAGCCACCCATGTATCATGCTCCTAGAACCACACACGAAAGCAAACTGCCCTAGAGTTTCAGTCACCTTTGTCAGAAAACCAACCTGAATCCAGAGTGAAAAGATGCAGACTCCAGAATGCCTCCAAAGATACTCCCCATCCATACCATGCACAGCACAGACTGAAGACAGATGTCTCTGGCATCTCCACTTGCCAGACTCGTTCTACAGCTCTCCTTTCAAGCTGCCCTACTGTTCCCATTTGCTTAGAGAAAGCGAGAAGAGGGAGAATCTCAAAGCATGGTCTGTGAGCCCATCACAAAGGGCTCACAGCACCTTGGCAAATCTCCCCTGCTGAGACAGGTTTCCCCAGAGAAGGCTGCCCAGAGCCACAGCTTCCCAGGGCTGACATCCTCCACAAACCCACAACTGCTGCCCCACCTGCTTGCAGTCAGAGATGAAGAAGCTCACAGAACACACACAGTCAGGGGTGGATTCAAAAAACACAATGCTGTCTCACAGCACTCACTGTACCAGCCTGTCCAGGCAGGAGGTCCCAAACACCTGCATTCCAAAGAGCAAGGGTCACCAGAGCCAGGGCTCAACCAGGGTGAGTGGATAAAGGCAACATAGCCTGCCCTGAGTAAAAGACACCTGAAGAGAACAGCGCAAAGAAGATTTGGCCAAGGAGGACAGATCCAACTGCCGATGAGCTGTAAGTAAATAAAGTCTGCTTTGTTAAAATGAAAACAAAACAGAGATGGATTTGATGAAGAATGATGAGTCTGGAAGCCAGCCCAGCTTCCTTTATTAAGGTAAATAAGGTAATGCAAAATCAATATATGAACTAGGACATTTATTGTTCAGTTAAAGGTTTCTATATTCTATATTAAATATTTTAACATGCAGGGAAAGGATGAAGTGACAGCAAAGCAAACATACTCTCAACAATTTCCAGAGATGCTAGTGAAGAGAGAACAAAGCTTTGTGAGACTTGGGACATGGCAGAGTGGCTCAGCTTTGTCACAAGAAGAAGAGAGGTGCATACATTATGGGATTCACAGAATCACAAGCACATTTACCATGGAAATACATTCAAAATGTATGTCACCAAAATTGAGATTTCATCCAGTGTAGCTACAGGACAGAAATGCTCCCAGGCTGGAATACCTCTCCCTTTCCACAATCTAAAACTTTGGCTCAGCTTCTGTGTAACACTTGATCTGCAAGTGCCACTGAAAGCTGAGGTTTGCTACCAGGAAGGTGGGAAAACTCCTATCAGTCCAAAAGGCCATAAACCAGCTTTGACCAAAACAATGGAGTAATTCTTACTGGATATGTAAGGTTAACATTAAAAGCCTATAATTGCTTTCCTACTGTCAACATAAAATGGGTAACAGGAAGGAAAGGGAACAGAATTTTTGCATACTTGAAGACTTCAAACAGAAAAAGCTGCCACATGATCAAAAAGAGCTCTGGAATAATAATAAAGATGGGTGGGAGACAGAACAGACAGCTTCCTACAGAAACATACTATTTTCTGACTATACACACACCTCTGAATAGTGAAAGCAAGATGTAAGTAAGACATGATTGCATAGCATTACAAGATCTATATTAAGGATCTTGGTCTAAAGGAAACTAGGCAAAAATTAGGACTATTATCTGTTAGAATGTGTTAAATATATCAAATTTCTGCTTTTCTCCTATTGTAGTCAATGCTTTGCCTACACTTTGGATTAGCTCCAAGCCATTAATGAATGGCCAGCAGGTGCCTGAAACTCATATCATAAAATATTTGGTGAAAGTAGTGGCTTTCATGGCTACACCATGGACTTCACTGCAGTGTGAGCGCTACCAAGTGATAGTTGAATCCTACAGGAAAGTAAGGCCGAAATTTGAGGAGACCTTGTTTTGTTCTGCTTTACAAAATGGCATCCCATATGGTTAACATACTACTAAATTTTTCCTGATTTTTCTTTACTGTTATTAACAGCAATTTACATCAAAACTTTTTCTAGTCTCAGCTGAATAGAATTAATTGTTAGACTTTGATAATTTGCTAGTAAGCACTCCTAAAGTACCAAATCTTGGCCTCACAAATACCCAGAACTGGTAAGTCAGGAAAGGTGATATCTTTACATTTCAGAAGTTATATTAAAAAAGTTTATAAAAAGCCCTTTATAATTTTAATTTCAAAGACAATAGATAACGAAAGACTCAGTGAGAATAGTACAAATGAAGGTGCAAGAAAATAAAATCACCAGAGAGGCACTTTTCTTTTGGTATTTTTTTTCTAAGAGTAAATGTCAACATCAAAGAAAGGAATGCTGAAAAGTCTTGAAAATTAACAAAGGTAATTTAGTTTATGTTGATGTAGGTTTCCAAATTCATTTAAAAAGAAACAAAAAATGTCTTTTTCCTTTTTTTTTAAGATCATAATAGATCACTGTTCATAAAAAAACCCAAGAAAGTTTTAATTAATTACTGGAAGATTTACTTCAGCTTATCCTATCCAGTCAGGGTTAACTTATTTCAGAGAAAAAAGAAAAAACCGAAAATGTAGTTTTACGAAACACAAAGATTATATAATTATCAGTCACACTAACACATACAGTATGAAACAGATTTTGAGACTGACTAAGTGGTGGCAAGTCCTAAATTTAGTACATTACAGATGTGATCAGAGGCTTCTTGATTTTTTGAGTACAGTTATAAATATTTTCTTTTGAGTAAGTAGGTATACCTTTTAGGAGAAGAATACTCAGCAATGTTCTTCTAGAACATAAAAGGAGGGCCAATGTAAAGCATTGAAATCTATGTTAGATACTGTTATACACCTGGAAATGCAAGAAAAAACAAGGTATAAAGTTTTTCTCCAGTAGGTACTGGTGACAGGGAGTAATTACCATCATGAGTAACACCTAATAGCTTATATTGATAAAAATTTGTGTTTTTAAACTGTAACAGTTGTTGGACCCCTGTATGAGTACACCTTCAGAAAAAACCCCACTTGTTCCTGCAAGAATCATCAGTTGAAAAAAATCAGTAACACAAATCCTAGGCTGCTTACTGCTCATATTAAACTCACTTGCTGCTCCAATTTAGTTGCAACATTCTGTGTACACACACATAACACTATAGATCACGTATACATTCACCTCACCAGAGCATATTTGATGTGGGTTACTTCTCGAGTGCCTTCTGCCATGTTGGAAGAATCTTTGTAGAATCCTAAAAGGACTTTCATGTCCTTCCCTTAAAAGGCGGCGTTGAGACATGGGTGTATCTTCACCAAACTATTCAGCAAAGGAAATAAAAGATACCCTCTTTAGAATTACTCTCTTCTAACACACTGAAAGATACCCTGATTTTTTTTAAAAATGTCAACGGAGTGTGAAATTTCTTTGTCAAATTCAGATGAGACAAAAAATGATGAAAAAGGCCACAGTTTTAAAGCCCTGGAAGAGGGTGCAGTGCAGTTATTTGAATTGTATATGCTTTTCTTCAGAAACCAATACCTAGTCCCAATAGAAAGGAAAAAGAAAGATCAGTTGCACTTAATGGACTGAAAATACCAAGGTGCTTTCTGCATGAAGCTGTAACATCCTCTCAGTTCCATGCACGCTGCACCCAGCAGACAGGACATCTCACCACAGCTTCAGTCTGATCAGTATGAATAAAGGAGTCACAGCTTCCCACACAAGCAGGTCAGACTAGCAAATGACATTTCAAGAAAATAAAAAAAAAGGTGCAAAACTGTCTCTTTTTTTTTATTGTTTTATCCAAAATAACTATATCCAAACTAACAGCCCGGTGCTGTTTAGGATGAAGGAAAGCCCCCACAAAACATCCAGATTGTCAATGCACTCCAGCTGCGCAGGGAGGTCCAACGCCAGAGCTCATCCCAAGCTGCTGGTACAATCACCTCCTTCTTCACATCCTTCTCCTTAACGTGAGGGATGTTCAGCTGTTGCAAAGAAAGTTGTGAGGTTTCTCCTGAAGGAAGGCAAGTTGAATGTCCTTCTTTTAACTTTACAGTCTTGCTTGTAAGTTCACAGCTCGGCGCTCCGAGGACAGAAATCTCGCACTGACGCTTGCTGCATTTCCTACTTTGTCTCAAGCACCTGGTACTCCTCAGGGACAAGTGCCATGCTCATGCCAGCAAAATAAAAGAAAATACCACTGTGAGTACAATGCTGTCAATTAGAAACTCCAGTTCATTTGCCCGAAGTTAGACTCCCATCATCAAAACAACTCCTTTTCCTCCCCTGTATTTGAACAGAGGACTGAGCCCTTCAAAGGCAGAGCCTGATTCCAGAATACGTGAGCAGAGAGGTCTTGAGAGAAAAACCTAGGTCTTCCTGGGAGTTAACAAACAGCAAATAGGAAGGAAGGGAGTGGAAATGAATCCCAGCCTTTCTTAAAACATATCAGGAAACCCTGCACTGTCTGTTCCCCCTGTCTCTTTCAGTGCAGGAGAGAGGAAATTGATAATGCTGCTTTACTTGGCAGTCAAGATTTTCCTCTCAATTCTGTTTAACTATGTCCTGTATGGTCACAGATATGCCAAACCCCAAATATATACCACGAACATCACCCTGAAGAAGTGTTTTAAAATATGATGTATCATCTATTACTCTGAAAGCAAATTCAAAGAGACAAACTTTAATTAAGTCACATTGAAGTAAATATGAAATACCTTACTACAAAATATTAGTTTGCATACACTGTGCTAACAGAGGAGAATTGTTTCAGTGCTAGCTGGAAGAGGTTCAACTTTTGACATTAAGTCATTGACAAATGTGACAATCCTGAAATGTGACAACCAAGAAAAAAATATTTAAAAAAAATTAAGAACAGATGAGTTTCATGCAAATATCACTTGTTTTCCAAATTCATTATATCAAGCAGATGGACCACTGCGTATCCTGGAACAAAGGCCTTCCAAGCTTATTTAAGTACTCAGAAATTCACAGGACAGAAGGACGGGAAAACTACTTCATACTCAGGGTTCAAACAAAAGAGGGATTGAGGTAAGACACAGCATCCATATTAGGCAAAATTCTGCATTTTCTTGTGCTGCTTGTCACTGGGGGTACAAAGCAGCAGTTCTGGCCAGATAAAGGGTAACAACAACACCCACAGTACTGCAACATGTTCCTTGCTCAGTTTCCCAGTGGAGGCACCAAATGTGACCAGGGCATGCCTGTGGCAGTCTGTCACCCATCAGGGCTTCCCTCCTACCTGGCAGGATAACTTCTTGTTTGGGGCTTTTGGGGCACACCAGCCTCATGACCTAAGGACCTGTTCTGACAATCCAGTGGGACAAGGATAAAACTACACATCTTCTTTCAGCAGCCAAGCCTCACTAAAAAATGAGGCAGATAGAGTAAAAGAAAATGGCCTCAGGCTGTGCCAGGGAGGGTAAGATTGAATACTAGAAAATATTTCTTCAGAAAAACATTTGACAGGCTGCCTAGGGAAGTGGTTTAGTCACTATCTCTGGAGGTATTTAAAAGCACATATATATGTGTTTCTTGGGAACATGGTTTAGTTGTGGACCTGCCAGCACTGGGCTAGTAGCTGGACTCAATGATCTTAAAGGTCTTTTTCAACCAGAATGACTCTCTGATTCTATGAAAAGTGACTCTTTGTCCCAGTGTTGTTTTGAGCATGTGATGACACCAGTGGCACATGGTGGAAACCTCACCAACAATTCATGTAGAGAATTATTACAAGGAAAAAGGATGTTCTCCTTTCTTTCTTCACATATCAAATGCATGCAGAAGATTGATGACTTACACTATAAAGTTGGTAAGTACACACAATCCTACTGAAATCTAGCCATTAGCTACATCCCTGTCCTCAAACAAGCTTTTAATCTTCTTTCAAGCACTCAAATTTGTGCCTAGAAGCAAAGAAATTAATCACAACAATGGCTATGGTAGTGCACAATCAGAAGGAAACAGATGGTGTAATACACTGTTTTCCAAACAGCAGCAGCTTCTATCTCCAGGAAAATAATCTGAATATTTTCCCCTGCTGCTGGCATTACTATTACAAAAGCTTCTATTTGAAGGACATCTCCTCTGCTCTGTAGAACATAAGCAAATTACACCAGAGTTTATAGACAACAGTTTTCTTTGAGTATTAGTTGGCAGAACCAACTAGACTGCACCTAGCTCTCCTTTCACATCACATAAACAGTAACATTCAGTGGGTAACACCCCTCCAATTATCTTTAAATGACTGCAGACAGCCTGATTGAATCAACAAAATTGTGGCAATGAAGTAGGGCTTATTTTTCTCATGCTTCATTGCCAGGTCTGTTTCTGACTGCAGGCAGAGTGTTGCACATTGACAACAAGCAGCCACACTGATTTACAGCTGTACAGTCTCCCTGATTCTCAAAGTACTTTAGAACAGTAATTGCAAGTTTTCTTGGGAATCATTAAATTAAGATGCCATCACTTTCTTCACCACTAAATGTTCCTACTGCTCCTTTTGGTCTTTTTGTTTGTACAGGGGCCTTATCCTTACAGGACACCTCAAAAGCCCTATTTGTGATTTTTCCTCCAAATCCTAACAATTATTTACAGGCTCTTCCTTACATCCTCACATTTGATGTGATGTTGAAAGATTCACATTGAGGAGCATGTATCCCTCCTAACTGTACAGAGCAGGAGGCTCTGGCAGCAGAATCATCACTCTTCTAGAGTTTCTTCTAAATCTATTCAATTTCTCCACACTTTTTCATATTGTCTGATAAGCCACTGCCACTGGTGTTGCTATTTCTCCTAACGTAGACCTCGCTTTTCAGGGAAAAGAGTACAACTCACAGACGAGAAACATGGCAGTTCTCACACACTTCAACATCTCACCATGTACACAGGGCGCAAGAGTCCAGCTGTGCAAGCTGTATCTTCCTCTCACCCACTCTCTTCCCCTGGAATTCTGGCAGGTAGGAGAAACTCCAGTATCAGCAGTGCCTTCACATCCCCAGTAAAAACCCAGAGGGCTGCAGGACTGATCTCACACAAAGAATATAAAAAACTCTGAAAATCATATAGGGAATTGCATCTACTATACACATAAGCAGAGCTCAGAAATGACTGTTTCTTGGATCA
Source organism: Chaetops frenatus (assembly GCA_013400775.1). NCBI lineage: Eukaryota > Metazoa > Chordata > Aves > Passeriformes > Picathartidae > Chaetops > Chaetops frenatus. The sequence goes on from VZTR01000776.1 coordinate 125,015, forward strand.
GTTTCTAAAAGCAAATATAAGGGCATATACAAGATAAATCTTGTCATGTGGATCTTTCAGCATCAGCACACTCACAGCAACAGAGGAAATGAAATGATGGGGAAGAAAAGTGAATGTTGTTTAGACTTTTCTCTTTACATCATGTTTCATCAATTACGTCCTGCACACTTATTTGTTTTGTTGAGAACGGTCATACAAACAGAAAGATAAATTAGATTTACACTACATTATTATACAAACTAATTGTTTTGCACACATTAAAATGTAATATACAAGTTAATTCTAATCTGAAATGTAAGTTGTTTTATAGAGTTGAACACCCACATACCATAACAAGTTGGCACGGATTGGTGTTATGCTTAGTCTGAGCTTTTTGGTAAGCCTAAGTAAGTGTTGAAATATGGCAAGTTGCTTGTGTTGATTGCTAAAACTGAAAACAAGTTGTCAAAGATTAATCCATGCCAGAGGCCAGTCACTAGGCTAAAAAAATAGAGTCAACTAGAGGCTGATTTAAAACGAAAAAGAATGCGTAGCTGAGATGTTAAAGATACAAAACGTGGTATTTTTATATCCACAAATCCCACAAGGCTCTTGTAGCATGAAAATGCTGAAAAAACCTGTCTGAAAATTCAAGAAATAAATCATTATTCCATGGATTTCTAGATTATAGGAATACAAGAAAAGACTGAATCTTCCTTTTTCAGTGTGGATGAGATTAATATAAAGCTTAGGTACAATCTTTTGCCTTTATTATTTTTATGCTTGTTAGGTGTGCTTTATACTTCACTTTCAGGCTACTCTAGCAGAACATTCTACCAAGAAGTTCAAAAAGGGATCCCATTGAGTATTCTAGAGAATCTGTCATCTGAAACTATATTTAATAAAATACCATGACATATCAGCAGAAGCTGGAGTGGGAAGAAATCTCAGAAATAGGTATGAATGAAGATATACCTGGATGAACCTAAAAGCCACTGCAAAAAAACTCAGTATCTCATAAAAGCATAGACAGTGATAAACGTTCTTAATATTTTGATGTTGATTTATTAAGGGCTGGGAGTTTAAAGAATTACTTGGTATCACAAGAAATCTAGACAGAAACCCTGAATTAAGCTACAAGAATGAGTTACAAGAGTGAATTAGGTTAGTTGTCCAAGCTTAATCCTAACTGGATGTATCTGCTCAGAGAAAAACCACGACTGTAATAAGCATCAGATGAATATAAGTAGATCAGGACTGAGATAAATGGACAGCTTGCATTCTATTTATACTTGCACATTATGCTGCTGAGCCACTTCTGCCAGTCTTCTTTTACAGCAGAAAGATCTCTCAAAAAAAATTAAACTAAAATAAATCCTAAACCTTATTCAGAGTGTTTCATAATTTAAATGTACAGTAACAAACAAACAGAAAATTGTAATATATAAGATTAGGGTTTCAATATTCTGGAAGTGTTAACATTTAACTGTCAAGATAACAAAAAGCACTTAAAGCCTAACATCTGCCCCTCTAATTTAGGTAATCTTATATTGCATGTCTGAATTTCCTGAGGGTTAGCAAAAAATGTGACCCATCTCAAAAAGAACAAGTTCCTTGATTAGCAATAGAAAATACTCTGAAAATCACAGTGGATCAGAAGAATAACCAGAGGAGAATGTCTCTTTATTATCAGCCAGGCGAAGTCAGGTTTAACATCTAACAAGACAACATGTCCACTTTGTCTTTTAATTCAAGTCCTTACACTTTTGAAGGCAAATAGCAATCAATTTCAAAACTTCAGAGCTGTTCTAGGAAAGAGTAAGGAAACTGTATATACACTGACAAAGACCAGGAGGTCAGAACATGGGGAGATCCAGTGCCAATGCAAAGCAACAGGTAAATGTTACTGTGATATTGGAGCTAATTATGCAACTGCCACCACCAGTTCATTCATTTACTTAAATTCTACCAAGTAAAATGACGAGAAAGGTGACAATGACAGGCTGTGATTGACCAGATTTGTCAGAGGTATGAGGTCTACCTTTCTGATCAGAAGTGAAAGTATGTGAAGAGGAATCTGCTTCCATAGGAAGCTCCTGGGAATTATTTCAGTCCTAAGCTTGATGTGGACCCCTACTTTCACCCAACCACAGTTCAGCACTCGACTGCTGCTGCTCTGTGAGCCCAGTGCAAGGGAGGGACGAGACTACGGCAGGTGGGGGCCTGTAGAGAATGGATTTTCGCAGCAAGGGAAGGAGAAAGAAAGTGATGGGAGACCTTTGGTGCCTGCACACTATGGAGTCACTGCAAGAGGAAGCTGCTGTTGATAATCAGATAAAACAACTGGCAGCAAAAGGAAGTGGCTTGAAAAGGTTCATCAAATACAGGTTTATTGACAATGTCCTATAAAGATACTATAGTTTCAGGCTTTCCAGCCATTCCCTGCACATACACCCTGAGGCACAGGGGTTGTTGCCATCATGTACCAGCTAATAATCAAACTCAGGCACTCAGGATAAGTAGCTGACTTAATATATTGAGTTATGCTAGTGAAAGCTCTGTTCAAAAATCATCTGCATCTAATAGGTGTATATACATGCCTATGCAAACACATATGCATGTATAGAAATGAATAACAAAAGCCATCAACACTGACTGACCTTCCAGCGAACAGCTCTGTGCAGAATGAGCTGGGGAAGAGAGAACCAAAATTTGATGTTGGGAAAACCCTAGCTGGCATTTAGGAATCTTTGATTATGCTCAAAATAGAATTCTAGTTCAAAAGCTGTATCTTTTAACAACTACAGCAGGTACACAGTATTTTCCCATCAGGTTGAGCTCTGGTAGAAGCAGACAGAGAAGGGGTTTGTGTCATTTACACTCTAGACAGACACTGCTGCTCTCCCCAACCGGATCTGCTGCATCTGAGATTAGCAAACAGCTCACTAATGAAACCTGCACTTCCTTAGTTTCTCTACAGGAGACAGAGCACCTGGGCACACCTTTCTCAATTGCTCAAGAGGGGCTGATTTTGCTGAGGGCCAGGAAAATGCAAATCCCATGATGTTCAGGTCATTTCCTGAAGATGATACCTTTGACAACAATGACATGTGAAACACTATATAAACCACTGCTGGATCAATGGATCCAGACAGCTCCCAGCAGGGATGGGGCATGGCTACAGCATCAGGTGCTCTCAGTAGTCCAATATACAGAGGGAAATCACTGCTAGCACCTACATAAACAGAGGATGCTGTGCTGCCATGGGCCAGGAGCACCCTTTCAGCTTTCAGCCTCTGCTACCCTAAACTTCCTTCCTCTGAAAAATTTTCTCTGTTGCCATGTGCTTTGGACCCAAGGGATCCAGTGATCAGTTCTCACACCTTCTCTTATCAGACTTCAATACTTCTACACTTTTCAAAATCCTCTCTTAGTCTCTTCATGAATGGGCTATTAATAAAACCAGAGAGCTTTCAGTTGAGTGGCTGCTTTGAAATTCTTGTGCACGCACTGTTACACCAATTACAAATGTATATGGCAGTAATCCACTCAGCACAGAAGAAGTTGTGCTATTAATACTTTACAAAGCTTGTATGCAGCTGTAAGTAATACCTTTTAGGGACTTTTCAAAAATGCTGCAAAAATCCCTAGGCTGTAAGAACTTCATACAATTTTTCTCAAGTTACTGTGAGGATGCAGCACAGCAGGTTATCTACTGCAATCTTCTGAAATGGTTATAGAGATAAATCACATCAGTGTTTGGAGGAGGAATGAGATTTTCATAATATTAATGAACATTCATTAACTGCTGATTTTGATGTGCTCATGTCAGCCTCTAGGAAAATATTATTTTTCCTGTGTACATATAAGCATGCTTAATTGAACTGGGATGAAGGGATTTCTGGTGGGATGTCCAACGGTTTCCTAGACAGTCAAAAGTTTTAGTTTGTTCAGTTAGTTGGCCTCATTCTGCTTATCAGCTACTCAGTTTTAATGGACATATTTCAAATTTTCAAAGACATGCAAGCAAATATAACTAAACACTGTGTGAGAGACCAAGGGTCTTTATGCCATCTGGAACTGCAAAGGACTACGACAAGTCCATGCTTCACTTGAGTAGTGAAAAGCTCTTTGAGAACTAAGAATCAAAAAATTCCTTCTGAAAAATTAAAATAAAGGCCATATGAGATGCAGTTACTATCACTGGGACCGTCAAAAAGACTGAGAAATTCATTCCATCTATAGCATCTTACCAACAAGCACCAACACTGAATACAGCCACAGTCACACAGGCACTTTGTCTGACCTGACTCCATAGTGCTGCCAAAAGGAGGATTCCTGCTCCCAGTGACTTCTTGCTTCCTTCATGTGGGTATTTGCATTTCTGCAGCCTAACACTGAGTTATGCACGGGTAAGTTCCAGGCAGGACAAGCAGAGCAGAGACACGTGATGTGGCTCCTGGTTGAAGAAGTCAAATATTAAGGTATGCAAAAGGGCATGTGGAAAGCTGCTGAAATTACAAGTATCTACTGATTTCCAGGTTGGGCGTATTATTTAATGAGTATTTCCTAAAATAGTACTGCAAAACATGCTTGAGTTGGGACTTCAGCTGAGATGTTCACATGATTTAATAAAACAGCACTAATAGCATAAATAATGACTATTTATGGTTGTACATTTAGAACCTGAATAAAGGCACAATGGGTAAATACATCATTGAAGTTAGAATTGCCAAACAAATGATTACATCATAATGTGTTGAAAGACACAGAGGATTTTGTGAATTAAACAGACAAAGTAGAAATAGGCAGTGATGAAATCATGGCTCTTCTTGACATAGTCATACAGCACAGAAACACTGGGGGAAGTAACATTGTTAGTATGTAAGCTACTGAGAAAGAAAAAGTCAAGACATTACCAAAAAATCATAGGTTACACCTCAGCCTGCATAATCTCTGGTGTGACTGAAGCCTGCAAAGGGTGCACAGTGTGGGTCCCCATAGCTGTAGAGCCATAAAACTGAAGGTTAATCCCAGTTAATAGTCCCTTTCTCCCTCCCAAATGTTGATCTCCTTTGTTACATTTGGATTCATAGATTCATTTTTTCCAGACACTCTAAATGCTGTCAGTAAAGAGAGGACTGTAACAGTCAGTTTTTATGTGTTCTTTTTTTATACAGAAGAAATGTTACACAGGCATGCTCTGCTGTCAATTAAGGATGTGTTTCTGAAAAGTCTGATCACTAAAAACACCATCCCATTGCTTCACTCTTTATCACCAAATTGACCTCATTAATCCCAGTTTGTTTGAGGAAGATGATGATGACACTGAAGATAGAGCTGTTCAGGAAGAGGGGCACAAGTGCTCCCACTAAAGACTGATACTGAGGACTTGGTCTCAGGGATGCAGCAGTTGGGATCTTTAAGGAGGGTGATGTGCTCCAGAAAGCTGGCATCTCTTCCAGGTGACAATTACTCCATCCACCATGCCATATATATTGTCCCTGTGCATTTAAACTATGTGTATTTTAGTCTCTGCACACGTCTCATCCTCCCCACAGAAAAAGTGATTTGCTTTCCAAACAACCTCCAGCATTTCACCTGGGTGGCTGACCAGAGTTAGCAGAGCAGGATGTTCAAGGATCAGTAGTGGAAGGCCAAACCCAAGGACAGGTTCATCTAGGGAACAGGTCCTCTCCTTGTGCAATCCAACACAAATCAGGGACTTGGTCACAGCAGCAATCTTTGCTCAGATTTGTGATGTGTAGGCCACCAGCACCAGGCACCTCTATTAGTTATGTACAGGTCTGCATGGGATACTTTCTTAATTTTTTACCCTTAAATACAAGCAGAGCATCCAGAAAGCATTATGCAAACTGACCTTCCCCTTCAGAAGAACGTATGGGATTCCCAGATATATCCCAGGAGTGAGAAGCAGGTAAGAAAACAAAACAAAACAAGCACAGATACTGCAGTTCATGTTAAATATATACAACAGTCAAATATTTCAGGACTCCCCAGCTGCTCTCAAATCAAAATAAATCCAGATCAAAACCGCAGTATCAGAGAAAAGGCTGTTACTGAGTGCAGAAATTTTGTAGAATACAGGTTTAACTTTGGTTTATATACCTCTTCATTAAACCACAAATTATACTATGCTCTGCTTTGCAGCTACATGCCTGGACTTTGCTGCTGTTCTGGATACTAATAATATCTTGACACATTTCCCTATGTACAATAATTTAATTTTCTTTAAACATTTAAAACAATCTGCGACGACTACTACAATATACACTATATAAAAATGGCAACAGAAAAAAGCCCCACAGTAAGTAACTGAAAGAAACAACTGGCTGCTATGAAATTTGACACTAATTATTTTAAGTTGCAAGACCTAGAAGCCCTCATAAAGTCACTGTGCTTTGATTTATTAAAGATCCATTTACAGTGAGCTGCAAAATTTTCTGCTCCGCCACAATGGCACTGGAGAACTTGTACACCTTGCTGAAAAGTTTTAACCTGCAGGAAAACTTTTAACACTGCAGAATACCACCAAAATCCACCAGCCAGAGAGGCAACAGGTCTGATGTGCCCTGTCTCTGAACCCATGGACACAGGAGACTCCTGAACACCTCCATCCTGGATCATCTCCACTGCTGGAGGCATTCAAGACTCAAGCAAACATGGATAAGTAGATTGGCTTTGAGCAGGTGGTTGGACTAGATGATACCCACAGAAGACCTTTGCAATCTAAATTATTCTATAATCATCTGGTCCATTTAGCTCCCTCACTGTTATCTAGTTGTGTTCACTGCTTTGATTCCCACAGAAGAAAAGGGAACAATTTTCAGTGTTTAATTTATGCTGGTTGTTTCAATTTCCCAGTGAATTAATAATTTAGCAGAATTTTATCTTCTGCATTTTAGAGTTATGTGAAGAGGCCAAGTGGTAAAGTAAAACATTAAATTATTTACACGTTGTACACACATGCAGGCAGATAAATGGTGCATCATATATTAAACAGTGGTTAGAAAGTACAGAAGCAATAAGCATGACAGCTAAAGTCCTTTGTCTAAGGACAAGAAAAGTAACATCCAAGTCTGTTGATTTTTTTAGGCATAAAAAGGGGCTAAAGCAAATGTACTTAAGGTAGATCTAAAGTTTGTACAAACTTCAGAGTTACCAGAGTAAGCAGTTTCTGTCTGCAAATGAAGGAATGAGTCTCCATTGCCCTACTGGGAAAATTCTTCACAAAAGACAATTAAAAACCTGTCCCATGTTCTAGAAAGATGGAATTGAATAAATCACAAGTGTGCAGAACTGTCAAATGTTGGCAGGTGATTACGTTATCACAGACTGGGAGAATAAATTACAAATTAATTTGTAATGGGTGGACAGTGCTATAAAACAATAAAAGGATCCTAAATCTTTAAGTCTCCAATTACCAACCCTATTCAGTTTGCTTGAATAAAAGATTAGGTCTTCTTATTTTTGTGCTCAAGAAATAAAGAACTAATATTAAACTGCTGAGTTTTTATACAACTCCAAATAACCTCTACACATGATGAAGACAAGGACTGCAAACAGAATTCCTCATAAGTCAACCTTTCTAAATGTATTTACTTTCTTATACACCCAGCTGAACAACTTCCTTCAAATAAAACTTAACCAGAAATAGGTTTGAAAAATGGAAGTAGTTTTGAAGTACCATGCTCTGAGTATTTTCTACAAAGGAACTGCAAAACAGAACAAAATACCACTACACATTTTTCTCCCCCTGTAACTTCACATTTTTCCTGAAAATGGATTTTAAATACATTTCTTTCTTAATGTGCATATATTTTACACAAAGACCTTCTGTTAAAATTCATCTGGCTATCTGAACCCCCCTTCCCCCGAATGCACACAGAGAGACATAGTCATTAAAGGATTGGCAGAACAAGATCTCCTTTCTTTTCTGAAGGGGGCCCTACCAACAAAGGACCTCCGAAAGCAGACTTTATTGTTAGGTGCCGGGTGATGCAATCTTCTGTGGCAGTGAAGACCTTGGATCTACTTCCTCCATGTCCCAACAAGCAGACCCATCTCTTATCCACCCTGTATTAGCATTCTTCTACCCTCTGTTTCTGACAAACTGTTCTGGCATGTCACTGGCTTTAAGCTCAGCAGGAACCCCTCTGAGCACCTACAAGTGCTCCACCAGAGCCAGAAGGCAGTTTTCCATCCATAGGGTGTTCAGCACATAAACTCTGGTGTAATGACAGCAAGTGAAGGGGTTAAACACCTGCAGCCTTGGAGCTCCCTAGAAACACTCAGTCTGGCCTGGAGCTCACGCCTTTCCCTGATGCAAGCCCCAGCCTCCTCTCACTGGCAGAGAAACCACCGGGTGTGGGAGGTAGAAGGTTCCTCCCCAGAGAACACGTGGCTGCTGGTACAGGGTGAACACCAGTGTGGGGAAGGCTGGCCAGTGAGATGCAGCAAAATGGGAAAGGAGGCTGGACAAACAGAGTCAACTTCTACTGAGAGGAGACACTACAAGGAGGCCTGTGGAAGGAAAGGAACTTGGTACTGGGGACTGAAAAGGAGTTAGGGCAGAGGAGATAGAGGCGCTGGGAGGGGAGGTGTGGTGTGAGGCTGGGTGCAGCAGATGGACCTCAGGCAGGAGCCCTGAGGAGGGACCTGCTTAGGACAGCAGTAGTGGGAGCAGAGGCCAGGATGGGAGTTAACCTCGAGGAGAGGGAGAGGAGAGGGAGAGGGAGAGGGAGAGGAGAGGAGAGGAGAGAGCAGCTCCACCATGTCTCCAACATGCAAAGCAAACTGCTCTGGCTTTGCCAGAATGCCCCTGTGCTTCCAGCTCAGTGCTGGGGACTGATCCTTCCCTTGGAGCAGCTGCTTTGCTGCAGCGTCTCAAAAAAAAACAGGCAAGGAAGACTTGGGATCATCCTGCTCATATTGTATTGATACAGAAACATTCCCTACCATGCAGGTGGGGATAGAAGGGGAGAGACAGGAGTGTACATGTGCAAACAAGACATCATAATAAGAAATAACATAACTACAGTTTATTTTGGCAAGTTTTGATGGTTATGGGGTGCAGTTTTTAATAAAGTATAAAACACAATGCCTTGGGTGAGAGACCTGCTCTTTCATGATCTTATAGATCAGCAGACAGAGCAAAAACCACAAGGAGCAAGCACTGGGCAGTCATACAAACCTAGATGTACCTTGTTTCCTTTTCAGAATAAATCTAATGCCTCAATTCCATGATTTAAGGCACTTTTCCAAATGAAAGAAGAAATTCAAGAGCTTGAATATATTCTCACCAAACTGCAACACAAGAATTGATAGTAGAGGTGAAGTATAAAAATATGTTATCTCTCATATTAATTTTGCAAGTATTATAAATTAGCAATGAAAGTTAACCATTATATGACAAAATATTCTCAGATAACATTTAAAACTAATAATTTAGCACTGAAAAATAAGTTTATTATGGATATAGTCTTCTAAATGAAAAGACAACCATCTAATAAGTATGTTTCATATCAAGGCTAGCAAAACAATAGCTGCCATAAAATTGTTTTTTTTTCTCGGACAGAACAGGACAAATGGCAAATCTTAACAATATTTGTAACTCAGCAGATGGCTTGGAAAAAAATCAAAAAAGGTATCTCATTAAAAAAATACTTCTAGCTCTTCTTATTATTACAGCTGATTGCTTACACATGCTTCAAAGTTGTTACTAATATAATGTACATTTTGTCTCTTGTTTAACCAATGCTGCTTTTCAAACTTTTTTCTCTGATTTTGGACTCAGCTAAGGCAAAACTGTAAACTGATAAAGTGAACCAGGAAAAGAAAGATAAATGAAAGCCGCAACAAAATGTCACTTTTTAGACTCAATATGTACACTCAGGTTTCAGCCTTGTGCCTTCCCAGATCACCATCCCATGACATTTGTTTCTCTAGACATAGTGCAAGGTGAAAATGCAAAGGGAAACACAGAGCCTAAGTCAATCACTGGTTGCACCTCCATTGTATTTACTCACAAGGTGAGTTAAAAATGTGACACCTGAAGAAATTCCAGTATTGGTTTACACATACTAGAATCTGCATTTCCCTGTAATTTCTAACTATACAGTTTTGATCTTCAAAGTAAAATACTGCTTAACACATGTATTTGTTTAAGAGGTGTGAAAAAATTAAGAGTTTGGATAAGTGGTACTATATGAAATGTAACTATTTCTATTTTTCACAGCAATCAAATAAAATCCTTTGTGAAAACAAACTGTTTGCAGATGTTACACCTTGAAATACAGCAGTCCTTAGTTACAGGCAGGGGAGAGAATGAACAGGAATGTCACACATTTCCATTTCATGCAAACTGGAAGACTAGGAGCCTGATACTCCACCTACTGAAATGAACTCCAAGATAACCAGTGAGCTCAAAATTAAATTAAATCTTGACAGAAGCAAGCATCAAGAAGTGAAAAGACTGTTGAGAAACTGGGCTTAATGGGCAGTAAATCCACGAGGATCTCTGCAGAAATCAAGTACCCACACTATGGTAACAAACAGATCAAGCAGCTTCTCTCTGCTTTGCCAGTCAGCAAACCAACAACCATAACTTCCAACACTCATTTCAGATTTGAAGTTAGCCAAGACAGTAAACTTCTGAAGAGATTATTGTACTTGATCCAGTTATCCACGAAACACAAATTACAGGAAAAAGTCACAGGAGTTTCACCATTTCTCCTCTTAATTAACTGCAGACGGCTAGTGAAGAGTAGTCACACCCCATCCCTGTTCCTCCAGTGCCATGGCCATGTGTTATCACTGTTGTCCTGGTATCAGCTCAGATGATCTCAGGATGAGGCAGGGCAGGCTACAGATATGACAGTGAACACACTCCTCTCTCCTCAAAAAAAAACCAAAAAGGCAAATTTCTGTTTAATCAACCACCAGTTTAATGGTTCAAACAACTGCAAGGTACCCATCTCTCCCCTGATACAAGGGAAAAACCATGAGAAGCCAAAGGCAAGGGAGAGAAAAAGTAGATCTGTTTGGAAAGTGGCTTGGGACCAACTGTTTTCAAAAAGCTTTAACAATTAAAAAAAATATTAAAAGTGGTTGCTTTTGTGGTTTTTGTTTATTTGGGGTTTTTTTAGGTGGTCTCGTTTATCAGGTAGCAGCAACATGGTTTATTAATAGCAGTCAAACTGCTGCTTGACTTTAGAAGCTTTTGTTTCTGGAAACTCTAGTTTTGTTGACTGGACATCTAACAGCTTTCAGAACCTAATAAACTCACCAAAGGTTGACTCTACGCCATATGAACACAATTTCTCAAAAAACAGGGAAGAAAAGCTACAAAGATGGAAACGAAAAGATTGGAGCAAAAATGCTCTTTAATGTCTTAACTGTTCATGACATAACTTTGGGTTGCTTGCTGACAGAAGCATCTGAGGTGAGGAGTAGGCCAGGTAAGAGCCCCGGATTTGCAGGTTTACACGGAGTCATCGCTGACCCGACGCCTCCCAGGCTGCCTCCGGATGTTGCCGGGTGCTGCAGTTTCCCTGAGCTCCCAGCCCTGCCGTGCCCTGACTTTATCAGGGGAGGAGACGCACAAGCACCAAGCTCAGCCTCGCCCTGCTCCCTGCCATCCCACCTCATCTCTGGGAAAGCAAACCCAGGTGCCTGAGTGGGGCAGCAGCCACAATAGGACTCTCACCTCTGCAAGGAGAGGAGCAGAGCTGCCAATAGATACCATGGGGCACACACCCCTTATTCTCCCGAATGAGAAAAACTGCTTGAAGCGCACCGGCAGTACTGTGCAGTGATGTGCCTGACCTTGTTTCTGCTGGGAATGTTCCTCCCTGCCTCCCTCACCCATTCCAGCACTCTTGTCTGATGTTTCTTTTTCTGCTGTGTCAAATACAGATAACAAGTTACTCGAGGCAGGGATCTGTCGAGAGCAGTATAGCTCATCAGCGAACGGTTTGGCAGGCTGTACAAAAAATGGAGCAGAGCAAATGACCAGGCTTTAAAACAAACACAGTTTCATTTATTCATAGCTTAATAACTTACTACTTCATTGCTTAATGTGTTACTAGCAATATCCTTCAAAAATCAGGCTTTGACCCTCAAAATTTCTTTCTAAAGGCATAAATAGTTCTAAGTTCTTCCCTCTGCAATTACAAATGCAATGGTAATACTAAAAGTCTGAGGTCTCCAGCAATTAATGATGTTATAGAATTAAACCTGACACTTCTAATAACGTTTTCCTGAGTACTTTTCAACTCCAGTAAATTGTAGCCAGGGCAGCTGCTTGTGAAGCACTCTGATCTCCATGGGATGAAGCATCCCTGAGGGACAGGGTGGCCCTTGCAGGCTGTGGAGAGGCAAGATCTGCAAACCCCCAGCACAGCACCCAGCCTGGCCCTGCTCCCTGCACAGGAGAGCAGCACACAGGTGGCAAGGCTGGTTAAGGACCTCACAGAGCCTCATGAACAAAATACCCCCCTGTAAGGCTAACCCACAGCTGATCTGCTGCCAGGGGCAGGAAGCAGAGAAAAGGCTTAGGAAAGAGAGGAGAGTGGATGTACATGTCTTGCTTCCTTTTCTTCCAGGTGCATCTTTAAAATTGAATACTATAAACTCCATTTGTTGCTATTTGATGACACAGGTCTAGCTCTCTGTACCAGCCATGCATCACATGTCTCACATGTGAGGGAAACTTGCAGACTGGTTGTCAAACCAGCAAGGCTGCTGGTCCAGGGTGGTGGTGAGAGCGAGTGAGCGGGGAGGTTCCTCTCTCTCTCTCTCTCTCTCATAGCACTGCCTGCTCCTGCTTTCCTTATCATCAGGATGCACACCAAAGAGCCACCAGCCACGCTGCAGCTCAGGGAATGGCCACATGCAGAAAGTCAGGAGCTGCTTGATGGGACAGGATGGGAGAGGAACTCCTGAGGGACCGTGGGGGAACAGGAGGGGCTTCTCCGTGATCCAAGTGCCAAATGGTAACACCCACATCCCTTCCTGCCTTGGCACAGGAGGACACAGGCCACATCAGGACTGTCTCAAATACCTGTATTTCCCTTCAGTCTACTCTTGGATCTCTCTCAACTCTCACCCTCCTTCGGGGATAAAATTTAAATCCTGCCTCTTCTCACCAGTTCCAGCAGGAGTTCCCTGCAGCATCACATGAATGTCAGGCAGAGTCTTTACTGAGTTCAACCCTAGACCATTATCCTGAAAGAATCATTGTGGGGTTAGAGGGTGTTTAAAAAGAGTATCAAATAAAGCTCAGAGCAATTGTTCTGTTTCCATGTTTTAAAAGGCATGTGGTAGGATGCTGCCAAGTTTCTTCTTGATTTTCTGAAGGCTGGCTGGGAACTGTTAGTACTACTTTAACTTGGATAATTGCTAAGCACACCTTGCAAAATTAGCCATGTAGTATTTAATGCATACCTTTACTCTCCTTATGCAAAATTATGGCAGTTCTCTGTGCCACCCAGAACTTTTTAATTCCCTGTTAGATCTTCAAAAATGTAAACAATTGCTTTGAAAAACACCTCCCACTGCCACACTGAAATAATTCATCTTCTGTCTTCATATAACAACAGAAAGGAGCTGTTTCTATTAATATCCCTCTCCCGCTCCAGGCTTTGTGGTCTCAAAGAAATTCAGGTATACCATTTTCAAAGGAATTGACTTTGAAACAATAATGGCACTGAGGTCAGACACAGCTTGCAATGTCCTTGAGAGGCAAGTAAAGCATGAGCTGGAAGTAAGAAACACTGAAGAGTCTGAGCAGAAGGAAATTAAGAAAGTATGGAATTAAAAAGCTAAAACTGATGTGTGTTGGTTTTTATTTTTTCTTACCTTTACTTCACAGGTGATTTATCTGATGTGTTTTGGGGTTTTTTTCTGTCAGCTGTTGGTAGCATTTTGAAAACCATCAACGACTTCGGTGACATCCTTTTGATCCCTCCACTGCAGTCAGATGCTATTTGCCTCTCTTTACTTTCAAATCTCTAGTATCACAACTCCAAGGTACCTCCCACATGTCACCTGCAGCCTCAGCAGCTGTTGCACAGAACCCAAAAATGGAATTTTTGACTGTGGCTGTCCTCAACAAAATCACCTGTGCCAGGATCACAGTAAATGTCTGGGTCCTGCGCAGACTGGAGCTGTATCGTAATTAGAGCCTGGCATGCACTCAAGCATGAATTAAGTAATGATGATGCATTTTCATTACTCTTGTGATTCTGTGAATATAGGTCATATTCCATCATAACTATTGAACACAAAGCTATTGTTTTTCAGACAGTGTATTTTGGGGACCCCGCTTCATGCCCTACTAAATGACCATCTATGAGCAAAACATCCAGAGAATCTTTTTATACCCCTCATTTCTGCCAGCTTTCTGTTCTCATCCAAGCTGCATAACCAAACACACCTCTTCTGCTTCCTTAACCCATCTTTCTCCTTCTCCCATTGTCAACAGTCCTCAAAGTAAGCTGGAAAAAATCCTTCCTCAAACACAAACACGCTTTTTTATCTACTTTGTCTCACTGAATGTTTGTGTGGGACCAATAATTTTGTTTTTAAGTATTACAACAAGAATAGAGTATTTTATATAAATGTACTTTGCCATTACAAATATGCTGAAAGGCTGAGTAAAGCGTCTCAAAAAAGTGAAATGCTAAGGAAGAAAGCATCAAGCTTCCTTTTATAAATCCATTTGGTAATAACAACCAAGTTCCAGACTCGGCTGGAAACCGAAAACAAAAGCCAGCAGAAGAATTACCTGGTGTTTGGAGAGAGAAATTAATGTATGTATCAGGAAGAGGATGTAAGATGGGTAAATTTTGCCCTCCCACACCCGAGACACCTGCCTGAGAGTTCAGGCACTTCTCAGAGGCAGACAGGGAATCAGAAAAACCCACTCAGCTTTCACCTCACCACATGAATTACCAAACGAGTCTCTTCGCCGCCGTAAATCTGAAAATTGCAAACACTAAGATAACGGAAATGGAGAGTAACCAATTCAGTTACAAAGATTCCACAGCAGCAGGATACAGAGCCATAAGGAACATTTCAGTTTGGCAGGGCCTCTCCACAGCAGTTGCTTCAGGAGGCATCATGCCTGTGGTAACACACGCGAGGTAAATGCAGAAAGAGGAAACAGATCAGTCCCGCAATGCACTGGTTCATTTGGTCCATGGGCCAAAAACTGATGCAAGACTGGTTTTACAAAGCTCTTGTTCAAACACAGGCATGTGATGTGAGGTAACCTAAATGACTGGCAAAGGAGCACAGGGTTACCAGGAGAGAAAAGCAGCAGCCCAGGACAAAATAGTGACCAAAGGAAAGGGCTTAGTCCATCCCAGAAGCCAGACACAGGACCCTTTACAGAAAGGCTGCAATTTATCATTTGATATTTTTAACAATGAGGGCTGTAACCTGATTTTTAAAACCAGCTACGTGTATTCTCATAATTTTCTATTTATATAAATTATCTTGGTGTTTCATATGCAAAGCCACCCTCCCTTTAAATTCATCAGATGATAGGCAGGAATTGAAAGAAAAGGAAGATACTTTTCTGGCTCAACAAGAATTGAAACTATAAAAGAACTAGGACAGTCACTTCTCGGTGCAAATTTTCTGCCTGCCACATGAAATGCTGAAGGCAGAAAGACTTTTAGTAAAACTGTCACTTAGTAAATGCCTCAAGCACAGGAAGGGTGACAGCACTCACAGCCCTGAAGTAACAGCACAGGTGAAAAACAGGAGCTTACTTACTGCACAGCAGTGCAGTTCTCAACTTGCCAAATACCTGTTTTCCCAGATTATCAATTTTAAAAAGGCTGACTGCTGCCAAGCAGCATTACACACCTAAATCTTCTAAACCTGGCAGTATCACGCTGCACTGTGCTTTATCAGCTTGCCACATTCTACTAGGAAACTGCCTTCCCCTGTGTCCTCAAAGGGCTTTAACTGCCTAAGGCATCATCACACTCAATTCTACCAAGCTCAAACACCATCAACCTCCATGTGAAGGTAGAAATGTTTGGGGATGGCTATCACGGGGTTTCTCCGTTTCAGCTTTCTCCCATGCTGGAACTCGCAGACAGCTGCACCTTTTGTGTAACCAAGTGTAACATTTCTTCATTGCAGCATGGGTTTCATTGTGCCTGTCTCCCTGCTGCTCCAGGGAACCACGTGGGAAGCCTGACAGCCAGCTCCATGCCTCTGGAACACCACAAATCAAACAGCACTTCCTATCAGTCATCAAAAAATTTAAAGCATCATTACAAAAACTCAAGAGCCACAAAAAGAACAGCAGAGACAGACTGAGGATATAACTAACATGCAAGACTGCGGTAAGTAGGGGGTTCTATTGCCTAAAACTGCCCACACTGTGCAGGAAGTCAACCTCCAGGATGGCGATTCCATCTCTACCTGCACCCAAGACTGTGTGCTCAGGCTGACTGTTCCACAAGGCATGAGTAGCCTGCACCCATGGTGCTGTTAAAGGCATTGTTAAAGGCTGGACTTCCAGACAGTTTGCATCACCACAAAGCTGCATTCCTGTGTGTGGTGAGCCAAGTGGCTCATGGCTGAGCTATGCAGTTGTGGGGATGAGTAACTAGAGAGAGGTCAAAACAGCTAACACGGTATTGCAGGGTTAAGTCAAGAGATCTACAAGTGATTAATCCATATAAAAGCATTCAAGATCCTGTTCCTTCTGTTTAAAATGAGAGCTGCTATTTAATTGGACAAGACAAAAGAAACAATGGAACTAAGCCAGATATTGTAAACCACCAGGCTCAAACTTCCAGCTGAAATGCAGTGTTTCAGATACTGAAAACCTTAAGAAGTTATTGGAGCTGACTCACAAACAACAAAATCTGAAGTAGATGGCTTGATCTTCTTCATTAAATGAAAGAGTGAGTGACCCAAATGCCTCTTGCTCCCAGGCTTTGGCCAACACATCAGCTTAGAGGAAACACCTTGAAGACAACACAGCCTGCATTACATGCAGACACCCCATCCCTGCTCTGTGCTGTTCCTTTTCTGCAGAAGTTCCCTGTTATTTGATATGCATGAGGTAATCTTGCAGTTTGGCTCTCTGTGGTTGGAAGTATGGCAGGCAGCTGTGCCAGGCACTCTTGCCAAGAAAGTATTCTGAGACACCATGATAATAAAAATGCATCAAAGGAACAGGTTTTTTTCTTCTCTCATATCACTAAGTACTTAAATCCAGGCAGGGCTTTCCCAGCTCTGCAAGCTTTAAGTATATATACCCAAAGTCCATAAACTGAAGAAGAGACTGACAAATATGCAACTCGCAATCCTCTGAAAAGCCATTCTAAATGTGCCATCATTTACTGTTTAATACCTATTTTGTCCCGAGTCTGTTGAAAGATATCCGCTCAGATAGCAGTTTTTCTACTGTAGTTCAGTAACTGCCACTAAAATCACTGAAAGACTGGGGTAGATGACATAAGAGAGGTTGCTGACAGTATCAAAAATTGCACATGGATATGAATATGAAGTCAAGTGGTTGGTGTTGTATGTAAAAAAAAAAAAGAAAGAAACCCTATTGTGATGAAATATTTTGGGACACAATCTTTAAGCAACAATAGCTTGGTTAAAAATAAAATGTAATCAACCATAATATTGATCAAAATATTTTTCCTCAGATTCCCAAAAAGACAGGTAGCTCCTTTTAATAAGGATGAATACTGTTGCCATCTCTCAACCTTACTCCCACTAGTTTCATTAGATTCAGCTGTTTCAGCAGTAAAATAAAGATTTTGATTTAGGCCAGAATATGCTAAGCAATGGATGCCATGCAAGTGCTCCCAGGAGGTGTGACAGTGCATCCTCATAGAAAATATGAGCAATCCTCTGCTAACTGCTTAATTGTGTCTATTCAAGTGCAGCTCCCACCTTTACTTTCAAAATTTTAAACCTCATGTCAGGAAGGGCATGCCTACTTTTCCTACTTTCAGCAGAAAAACTGAGATGAAGAGCCAGCAAGTTACTATCAGGCAGAGGCATTCCCCATTACCACTAAAGGCCACCTTGGGTGCAGTGGATGTGCCAATAACCTGCAGATTTCAGAGCTCTCACGTGCATCTCTCCAATACTATCAGCTCCATAGAAAGCTGACAAAGTTGCCAAGTAGTAAATCAACGCATTCATGCTCAGACCTGCCTGCTTGCCAAATTAACACAAGCATACAGAGCACCCTGCCACATGGAGAAAGACGAAAGACTTTCTGGGTTCCCAAACTTGAAAATCAAGCGAACCAAGGACAGAAGCTACAAGGGTAAGAAAGAGCAGGCAAGCTCACTAGAGTGTAGGAATGGGGAGGACACACAGAACAGGTCCACCCATCCTGCCTGAGGATGTTCCTGTTTGTTCTTGCAATAATCCAACTCACCCCAGTGATTCTGGGTACTTGGAGATGGTGTGCAAGTCCCTTCCTCCCACATCTGTGCCTAATTTGTCAAGACAGGTGAGCCAGCCTTCAAAACTTCAAAAGCTTGCCTGTCAAGAACAGAAAGCCAGGGAAATGTAATGTAAAGTTTGGATCCAAATTGTGCATAAGACTGAAAAGTGACTGAGGCTGAAATGGCTATGGGATGCTACCTGTACTTAAAATACCAGCACTGCATACATATTTACTGAGGAACCACATTTTCCTTCTTTGGTTTGCAGATGTTTCTTCTTTCTGCAGAGCATTAAAATTGTGTTTGAGGAGAGGAAACAGATGGTAGCAGTAATAGTGGCACTTTTCCAAGCTGGAAAGGAACCATTATAGTGGGGCTTCCACAAGCTTAAGGCTGAGAATGTCAGATTTGTATTGCCTGTTTGCACGAATTAGACATCACGTCACTGCAAGGCTTCCACATGATGCAAATGTAGGGTAGTGACTGACGCTGAGAGCTGGTGGTGCCTTCACAGTTTCTGTGTCAGCCAGAGCAAAGGGAGTCCTAAGCAGAACCCCCACGGCAGTCAGGGATATGGACAATGCATCAGGTCCCAGGGCAGAGCTATTTATCATCTGGGGCTTCAACCTCTGAGCTACTGTTCCACGGGGAGGGGAAGCCCTGCCCATACACAGAAATTCATGGAAGAGGGTTGAATTTAGCACAGCAACAGAAATGAAGAAGAAAAGTTAAAACTATCTCCAAATGAACAGAAATTATGCCACTATCCATCAAAACAATAAACGTGGACAAAGTAGGATTTTGGGAATTACTAATTATTATTATTATCAATAATAATTTCACAGGTTTTTTTTTCTGAAATAATGGCACAATTCTAATGGAAAATAAAACAAACAAACAAAACCCAAACAAAAATAAAACAAACAAACCCCTCCCCCCAAAAAAACCCAACAAAACAAAAAAACACCCAGAGAATTTCTTAAAATAATTTCTGCCTTATATGGATTTATATGAGAACAGCAAAAGCAATTATTCTGGTCATCTAAGTTCAGATGGCCATTTGATAGAAAGAGGGTGGCTGGGAAGGCTGAGGAGCATATCAGGGAAAAAATAAGAGACGATTCCATGGGAACACCCTTTAGAGTTGTTGTGGAAGGTAGGGCACAAGGTTATTTTGAACTGTGGAGCAGGAGTCAGAGCTGGAATATAAAGCAGATGATAATATTACACTAGGGAGCATGATTTTGGTAGCTAAGTATGTCCAGAAGCAGAAAATAATGTATCTTTAAGGTGTTGGAGGATAAGGTGAAGGTGAAGAAGACAAGAAATAATCAATCAAAGCTTTGCCAGCGAAAGCTGTTCAGATTCGTGAAATGTGGCAGAGGAAGGCACTTGGGGGATCCAGTGAGAGGATCACACATTTGTAAGAGAGCAAGGAGAGGTCAGTAACTTACCATGGGGGCTGGGAATGTGAGTAAATCAGAATTTGGTCAGAGCAGAGACAGCAGGACTGCTAGGGCAAGTGCTGGTGTGGCAGTGAGGGATGAGTGGCCCAGAAATTTGTGTGAGTGCCAGACTGACACAGGGGGCTTGCCAGCAGGAAAGCAGCCAGAGGCACGAAGGCTGTTGCGGTAGAACAGTGAAAGATTACAGCCACACCCAGATTTACCATTCCTAACCTCAGGCATTGGGAGATGCCAGCTTGGGAGCTGAGCTACTCCAGGCTTCCTGGCCCTCTGACCCAGTCATAGGAAACACCAGTGCATCTCAGAAGGTGGAAAGACTTTCCTTCTTAACATGCCCCCTTCTTTCTGGTTGATGCACAAGGATTTTAGGAGAATTCCTCTTCTGACTCAAAAGCTTAAAACTACATGGCAAAAATCTCAGCCTGCCTGCAGTATAATTCAGAAAAAAACCCACAAGCTAAGGAGGAAAACAGTTTGTTTTGGTTTTTTTTTCTTTTTACCTAGAATCCTACAAAGGAGAAAATCCCTTGATGTCTGCAGCTGGACAGCTGCACCAGGGGGAAGCCAGGGGAACCTCTGTATTTCAATTACTCCTGAGCAGGGAGCTATTGAAAAAGTCTGAACATGATCTTGGGCTGGTAAGGAAATCTTTGCTTACAAAAGGTTTCTGAGTCAACAGAACTGCTGTGAAGCCAGAGGATAACCTGACCCAAGGACAGTGTACAGCCCGAGAATGGGAGACAGCGACAGAGAAACAGTGTAAGCAACCTGAAAGCAACGAGGGGGGGAGGGAGGGGGGTGAAGGAAAAAGGAAACCTGCAACAGTCGCCTATAAATACAACCACTGGCTGCAGACAAGTGCTGCCTTTGGCCTGAGAATACCCACACAAGGATTATAATAGAGAAGAAGAAGGAGAAGGGGGAGGAGAGGGACAAGCCAAACCACATGAACATGAAATTGGCTGTAAAGTAAGCTGCCTTTTCTTTCTCTCTCTCTCTCTTTTTTTTTTTTTTTTCCCTTTAAATATTCAAGTTTAACAAGCTAAATACCAGCACATGGTCAGAGCTGCCAGCAAGAATGAAAACAGCATTTGGAGCTGTTGGTGGCTTATGTGAAGGTCACAGTGTACCTGCAGCTGCACAGCTGAGAGACAGGCAAACCTCCCACTCTGGAGGCTCCCCCTCCTTCAGTTCAGGAAGAAAAGGCTCCCACCTCCCGAGCCAAATCCACCATACATTCTTAAAATTTATCTTGCCTCAAAAGAACTAGATCAACATTTTCATGAGAGTGGAAAAAGTAATGTACAAATTACTAAAATAAACTGCAATAGACAGTATGCCCTAGCAAATACCAGACTGGCTTTCTTCTTAAGCATTCAGAAAATCAAAACAGGAAATTAAACAAATATCCAGACATTTAATAAAGACATATTTTGAAAACAGGAAGATAATCAATAGGAAAAACAAGGAAGGAGAAAATAGTGTGTATGTGACCTTTACTTGTAATTTAATGCTTGTTCTTGTCAGATCAAATCTTGTTTCCCCCCTAAAAAAATGTTATCAAGAAGATAAAATACCTTTTTTCCCTACCCAAGAAAACAGAGGCAGCTGATCTGTTCATTCCATATTTGTCATTTAATCTATGTGTTCATCAGACTACAGCATCAGCCATCTTGCTAATTATCTCCTTCCACCACATGGAAATTGAAAAAGATGAAAAAGTCACCCTTAGGAAATAGAAGACTAGGAAAACGGGAAGATAAATTCCAAGTTTTGATACTGCAATGAATAATACCTTATATATTCTGTATTTTCAAATCACTTTTTTGCCTCACACAACAAGAAGATGCAAGACTTTTGTAATCTGTCAATCAAGAATACAGGGCAAATCAAACAGTTTCAAAGGATGCAAAAACCACCTCTCTTGTCTTTCCAGGTAACTTTTTATTCTGAAATATGTTCACATCTCTGCATGAGCAATAGCCAGGACAACACTCCTAGATCTAATCAAAGATCATCTTATCGTGCACTGCTCCTTAGTTCTAGTTTTGAACACACAAGCATTTACATTTTCAACAAATAAAACAATCTCAGAAATTTCCATACTCTTTCTACAGGGCTAAAACCATTTTAGCAGATCTGCTCCCATTTTTATTCTATACAGATGTAAAACTACATTTACCACTATTAATTCATGCAACTCTTCATTCTCATGGAAGTGCAATTTAGATCCACACAAAATACCGGCTTGCAGTGCTTACTGTTAGCTGAGCTTTTCACTGATTCATATTAGACCCGTTTCACTAGACAAATCTGTAATTCCCCCAACTTCAGTGCAGCCGAGTCAGCTCAAAAGGGAATCAAGACCCATTTTGAGTATAAGACTGAGCTAACAGCTACCCAAAACTACTCAAAACGATGTTCTAAAGCATGCTTCAGGAATAACTAAGCACTGAAAAATGTTAATTAGTGTTAATATCAAAGAAAGTTCAACCTGCTGACAAAAGCTCTTAATGTTTTCTTCCCTATTGATGAGAGCATGCATAAAGAAAGCTAGTCAGATTGCCAGGATTTTCTGTAAATCCTACAAAATCACCAACAGCATCCACACAGCACATTATTTAAGACCAGCAGCTCCTCCTACCAGCGCACTGGGAAACCGCATTTAATCTTTGCATCAATTCTTCTAGGGCCATTTCTTCAATTTTCAGCCAGCATCTCATTCTCAGATAAAACAAAAAGAATCCACAGCAAACATGCCCGCCCTTGCTCAAGGATTAAAGGAGGCAGGAGGGCGGAAAAAACCCCCCAAACCAGCCCACTACAGCAGCGCTTCGCAGCCCTGCATTTCAATCGCTCCGCAGGGATCCCGTCGGCACAAAGGGAGGCAGGAGCCCGCGTTCCCTGCTGGCAGCGCCGGGGCGAGGCGGGCGCCGCTGGCAGCCGGAGCCGGGACTGTGAATGAATGGCAGCAGGAGCGCTCCGAACTTCTTCTGTCCCCTCTGCGGCGATTGGGGCTTGCCCGCAGCGCAGCCCCCGGCTTGGGGCGAGGCGAGGCGAGGCGCGGAGCAGCCGGCGCCGGGCAGGATGCGCTGCATCCCGCGGGAGCAGCCGGGGCTCGCAGAACGCCCCGTCCTCACCCACGTGAACGCCGGGGCTCCTCCACCTTCCTGCCAGCTCGCTGCCGGGGTGAGGAGCCTGGGAAGGAAAACGCCTTCCCCGCTGACAACGCCGAGGAGACCCCGCTCTCACCAGCCCGCGGGATGCCCTCCCGTTCGGTTGGCAATGGTCGTTTTTGAAGGCTGAGGACTTCAAATTTCCTTTAAACGCTGTCGAATTTCTTTTAAACACAGCTGTCTTCTGGACTCTCTGGAGGAGTTTGTTTAAATGTCGTGTCACAGCAATCATATAACTGCAAAATCCGTATTTCCACAGCAACTGTATTCCCACCTTAGGGAAAGGGGTTTTGGAGCCAGGCTCTAAGGACCTCTCAAGGTGTATGAAGTATACACAGCAGAACGGCTGCAGAAGGCAGCCAGGAAAACCAATGCTCATAACCAGTAAACTTCCACTTACTATAGAGGGTACAGTACCACTGGAAAACTTTCAGGGACACAGGACAACCCGCAAGACTGGAAGCAGTACAATGCTTCTCTATGCAACTGCTCCTCATAACCGATTCTCAGTGCTTTTATACAGACTGTTTTACAAGTTTGAAACTATGATGCTTTTAACACTTTTCTTTTTAAAGATCATCTTGATGCCTACTAAATCTCATTGCTGGCCCGTTTTTGCTGACGGTCAGCTGAACTCTCCCACTGTTCTAATCATCCTATTGGTTTTATCCTCTCATTTGTTAAACCATAAAAATAAACGAATTATCCGTGGCTAAAAGAAAAAGGGATGTTTTTTGTTATGTTTAAAAGGGCTGTGCTGTGTCATTTAAGATTCTTTTCTACAGACTGCATACAGCAGGTAAAAACAGCAGCCTTTCTGAGGAAAAGAAGTGGATACCTATGATGATTTATTCAACTCATAACTCTCATTAGAGAGGGCATGAGCTAAAAAAAAAAAGTTTTTAAGAGGACCCATCGAACTATCTGGGCTTCCTCTGCCAATAAAGTTAATTTAGATAATTAATTTACTACATTAATTTACATTATTTCCACTCAAAATATGACAGGCCCACAGCAGCTCCATGCATTATATATGACCAGAGCCATAGATGTTTCCATTTCAATATAAATAGATATGACAAAATAAAGCCTTCACTCAAGCTTTTTCATTAAGTATTACCACTGAAAACCAGGATCTGTAGGAACTTTGAATGCAAAAACTATGTTGTTTATGTGACTGCCATTTGAGACTGCATTTATGCAAAGGAACAAGTGATGGGCAGCAAGACCATAATGACCAGACCAGGTTCTGGCCATTCCAGTGGTGACCCAGGAGGAGCAAATGCATCAGAAAATGTGTGCAAGTCTGCAGGTGCATTTGGATATATCACTGAGGCTTGTTTTGAAACAAAAGCTGTGTGACCATATTTCATCCACAGGCAGCCCAGGGAGAACTCCAGATGTCAGACAGCCAATGGGATTTGTTACTGCAGCAAGTTAAAGGCCTAAGTCATTTTTGCACATGCAGAACACTGACGTTCACTTGTAAGATTACACAATTTCCTGGTGCAGCAAGAAGTGCAGCAAACTTATTCATTCAGAAGGACCTACTGCAAGATGCCGGTTCAGTCCCAGTTTTCCCTGAGTATCCTGCCTCAATTCAATAGTAATTCCGTATTTCCCTTGGAGAATCAGCAGACTGCTTAAGCTTCCCATATATCAAAGGTCCATCTTTCCATGGAGTTTCCCAGTGAAATAACAAATGAAGACAGAAATGTAGTGAAGAATTTTACACCAACCAGTCAACTTTCAGAATCACAAGCACACAATAATCTATACTTGTGCAAAATGAATGGAGAACCCTAATATGTTAGATAAACCTCAGTCACACCAACGATGCCACTTTATATATTCGCTTTCTACACCTTCAAGCAAATTCCAAATGTGCAAGGCATGAGCAGAGCATCCACGTGAAAGGTTTAGTTAGCTGGGCTGAAAGTTAGTTTACCTAGAAGTGAGTTATTTGCAATTATGTACTTGTTTAATCATGTTCTTTCATGGAAATCAGGCAGCCTTATCTTCCTGAGTAAGAAGCTTTGGCATAGCTTCTCTGCTGAATGAAACAGAGAGTATTTTCAAGATACTTAACCAAATGTGGGATGACAATCTCTGCTGGTTTGAAACAGGATCATCCATGGTTTCATGAACAACCTTGAGTCAGACTAAAGAAACAGACCTTAAACTAAGTAAAATCAGCTCTTAACAGGAAGACCTGACTGAGCTTTCTTGCAACATGGAAGAATCCAGAATCTGACCATGAGCTACCTAAGGAATCAAAACAGTCCTGAAAACACAACACTAGTATATCTCAGGGAAAAGCAGAGTTCTCTCTCTCGAAGTTTTCACTTGATCCCCACACCCCTGCAGATCATCATGACAACCATGTTATGGAATTAAACATGCCATTTCAGTCCCACACACCTCATGCCTAATTTTGATAGTAAAAGGGCTGGTACCCAGTTCTAGCACTGAGAATCTGTAAATACAATAGGAAACGCTGTCATTTTTCACGTATGATTATTTTAAATTTTTTGTTTTATTAAAAATTCAAGCTGCTTCTGGAATTCTAATTTTTAATTTCTGCTAATGTATTACCTTTAGCAAAATACCTTTACCAGTTCCAGAAAAGCCCCTGCTGTACCATGAGAATTCATAAAGAAAGTTGAGGAGTACACAGTCTTTCAGTTCTGTCTTACATGTTTAAAATGCATTGGAAACATTTTTTCTCAAATGGTCTGCACTCCTTTTTCTTTCAGTGAAATTGCAGAGATAAGAAAGGCGCAAATGTATTACGGAATTTAATCAATCAATTTCCACGGCTGCAGGGGTGTAAGATTTGACCTGATTTATATTGACATTTTTCTAAACTTCTATTAGATTTGAAAGCCTCAACAACGTTATTTTTTCGTTCTATTCTCCACTTTGCTCTGGTTTTGGCTGTAGTCTTCAGCAAATCCTGTTCAAACACAGCAACATCACACATCTTTAATTTCCAAACAGTTTCACCCAAGTAGGGTTACCTAGTTTTTCAGGAAATTGTAGGTATTTTGAAAATGTTCCAGAACACACAGCTATCCACTCGTGGGGGAGCCAAACTGGTAACCATAAGTCATTAACATATAATCATGTAATGAATTTTGCTTGAGCAAAAGATACTTTCAACAATACACCTAAAAATTTCTTTGCTAACTTTACGTTGATCTCCGTAGCATCAGTCATCACTGAGTTCCAAAATTTAATCATGTGCTGTGTGAAAAACTGTTTTTGTTTAAAGTACCTTCCTGGAAATTTTCTGTGTGCCCCAGTTTCTCTTTTGTGAAGCAGAGGGGGAAAAGAAAAAAAAAAAAACAAAACAACCCTACAGGAAATAAACACTCTCTTTTCACATCCCCAAGCCATTCATGACTACACAGACTGCCACTGTAGGTGATATTATGTCTCCTCCAATTGCCTGTATTCCAGACAGAAAACGTCCTACACTAATTACTTCCTATTTGTATAAAAGCAACCCCATACCTCTGATGGCCTTCACCATTCCTCCACGTACACTAATTCTACTCTAACAAAGGGAACAAAACGGGACATGAAGCAGGCACAGCAGAGATTGCTCAGTGACATAAGGACTTTGTTGTTCTCGGTTTCCCTCTCAGCAGTTTGTAATGTTTTGTTTGCCTTTCGGACCAACACTCAATGTCCACGGAGCTGCTGCTGTTTTCAGGGAAATACCCACAGCCAGTCAAGGTCTCTCAGTGAGGGTAACAGCTTAGCTTACAGAAGAGCATTTTCTTTCTCATCTGCATTGCGTGTACAAACAATTTCACCTTCTCTAATGATAACCGCGACTACTCAGCACCACCAATGCATCCTCCAATGGTTTGCACTCAGCACCGAATTTTACTATTCTGAATAAATATTTTCATATATTTGCAAATTGTCTCTTTCCATGCTTTTTTCCATTTCCAGTTCATTTAGGATTATGCTGAATAGCTGGAACCCCTGCAGAAATCCCTGCTTTTTCTCCACCAGTAACTCCCCCTCCACCCACAGGAAACTGACCACCTAAAGCAACTCTCTACTTCTTATTTTTCAGTCAACTACAAAAGGGCTTCCAGTTTAGCCCATAGGAGCTTAGTTTCTCTACGAGCCTAAGAGTGGCTGCAGCAGAAGAAAAAATGACGTACTGCCTATAAAGTAGCACTACAAGAAATGAGAACACACAGAGGTTTCCCTGCCACGGCTTTGCACGGGCCCTGCCACATCGCTGGCAGCAAAGGGAACAGGCAGAGCATATGGATAGATGTGCCTGTGCAGCTGAATCCCCTGCCCAACATCCCACACAGCTTCCTAGTGATACCACATGGCCAACATCAGGCAGCCAAGTCCCCACGCTGTTTTCAGGATGGCCCCAACGCCACATGGCCCAGAACTCCATGGACTGTGTGAGCAGAGAAGCTGCAGCACCCACAGCACCACTGCTCGCCAAAGACACTGCAAACATAGCCAGGGAGACTTACCTAATCTGGGCTCCTGCAGAGAGGGAAGAGACCCATTGAATGTGGTTTTCATAAATTTAGGTCCTCTCAGGTACTAGAAAAAACTGCCACATACACCCAATGCACAAGGGTGATACTGATCCCCAGCCTTAAATAAAAGGGAAAGGAAAGGGAAACAGGACAGCTGATATGAAAGATCCAAACAGAAAACGCGTTTTTAACATTTGAACTTCCTCTTGGCCTGAGTTCTTCCTTCATGAAGAAAAGGGATTTTTCCCTTTTATTTCCCTGAATGACTGAGTTCTCTTGGTAATCAGCCCAGTTAGGCTTTATTATGTAAAGCATCTGGGATTTGAAACTGGGATTCATAAGCAGAGATGGCAGTATTCTGGTTTTGGCAACACCTCACTCTTTCACAAGGAGAAAATTGTTCCTAGATTCACAATCTCAAGGAATACAGAGAACTTAGCAAACACATGGAGGAAGGAGGGGAAACAAAAAATCAAAGTTTTCCTTCTTAAAAACTTGACACTCAAAACACTCATACAAAGCCAGAGTATGGGCAAGATTCATTCATACAGGAATACAGACCAAAGAAGGTTTCAGATGTGCAAGAGCAGTTAACGGAATAACTCCATCAAAATTATGCCTTGTTTAATTAATATATTAATTTACCAAATCTCCATTAAGTCCTCGGTGTCCTCTCAACCTCAATAAATTTTCCTTTGAAAAATTAGGTGCCATACAGAAGAGGTCCTAGCAGCTGCTCTCCAGGTTCCCTCATCTGAGATGTGTGATACACCCACACAGGGACTGGGCTGAGATGACACCCAGATCACACAGTAGGGGAAAAGCTTCACCCTCCCCTTCCTTTTCCATTATTGCTCAGGCCCATGGCTGAGAAGTAGTAAAAGACAGATGAAATGCAACATACCCATCTCTATTTGATTGCCTTTTCTCCAATTTAGCCCAATCTTGCTACAATCCAGCCCACACGTACTTTTTTCCCCAAACAGCTTTCTTCTTCACCCAGCAACTGCAATCTAGCCTCTCCTGAAAAAAAACCAAACCAAAAACCAAAACAAAAGCAAAAAACAAGTACATAAAGATTAGTTCTTAAAGCTTAATCTAGTTACTGACTTTCCCTATTTCATTTCTTTCATAACCTGTGTCTCAGCTTCACACTAGAGTAGCATTCCTCACACTTCTGTGAAATTTTGTAGTAAGGCTCTTCAGCCTGAATTAACTTAAAATGATTGACCAGGTCACAGGTTGCAATACTTCCTAGCATAACAGGCAGGGCCTTCTTTTTCCCCAGCCTCTCTTGCTTGGATGAAATGTCATCTGAATCTCTTCTACTGGTCTGCTGTGTTTCCAAAAAGTACCAAGTTTCTCTGTAAGAGCTTCATTCAGATTTCTTCTTCGTCCTTTTTTTGCCACATGGAATTAAGTAATCATTGTAGAGCCAACAGCATTGAAAGAGTTTATTTAATTTAACACCTCCAGTTGCCCCTGCTCCAGCTAAGGGGTGTTCCAGTCTTTTCTTCTTTTTCAGTCTGAGGAGCTAAACTATCCAGATGTGCCCACAGCTGCACTCCTCTAAAAGCAGGCATGGCAATAAATGAATGAATGAATGTTGCCTTTTGCCAACGCAGTGCCAAGTAAGGACCATTTTTTTCTAAGCTTACTGAGATATCTTTCTAGATGAAGGAAGTACTTTGTGTAGGAAGTTTGGAAGATCAAGAACAGGGAACATAAAGGTGAGCAGGGAATGAACTAGCTGCAAAAAGGAGTAATATGGAAAGAAATGAAGCATCACTGTTATTTCCTTCATTAGGGCACTTCCACATGTATGCATATTAAAGGAAAGGCCTCACAAAGGACCAGCCCCAACAGAAATGAAACCACAGTACTTTAAATGTAGAAAAATAAAAAAACTGGATGCCACAGAGCTCTTGTTTTAGGAGATCAGCTGCTGGTACCATGATAATTAAACAGATGGTAGAGTATAGATGCAGAGATTCCACAGTCATATTCTACCACAGACTTAGTATTATGTATGCAAATGCTGAAATTAAATGGATCCAGAAAACACACACCTTTTGTCTTCTGTTGTTAGGGTGATTTTCTTTTCAAAGGAAATGCTGGATGAGGGGTCATAAAATTAATTTCTTCCCTCCAAAATTGTCTGTCCAACATTTTTTTAGAGCTCAAACCTTTGAGGTCTCCTAAAAAGTATTAGGCTTTAAATCAAATGTTGTCTGTGTTTCAGTTTTCAGTATTAAAAGTCTAAATTTTATGACATGCCCTACTTTGTAAAAATCCTCATTTCAAAAGAATGAGCTGCACAATAAAAGTTCAGCAGGTCTACCATTCAAGTCAGGATTGATTTAAAACACTCAGGAAATTTCTCTGTAACAAAAAGTGATATATAACTGCCACATATAATTGTTAATTTTACATACAATCAATGATATAAAAAGTATTCAGAATGAGAAAGCAGGGTTTTTCCAGGACCATTCAATTTGATTACACAGAACAAAACTGAAGTGCTTACCCCTGAGGAACAGGCTGACAAATTTTAACACAGATAAAGGACACTGTAGAAGGATGTCAGCTTTAATTTGGAACTTTTTTAAAATCACAGAACCATTAGGTTGGAAAGGACTTTTAAGATCACTGAGTCCAACCATTAATGCAGCACTGCCAAGTCCACTGCTAAACCGTGTCCCTAAGTGCCACATCTACACAGATTCTAAATACCTCCAGGGATGGAATGGGAGGTATCTTAAAACTTGACTGCCCTTTTCCACTTGCACAGCTTAGGAAGTAGCATTCAGTGGAGCTTTAGGGTGACAGAAAGCTTTTTCCCTTTTTATAAAAGGAAGTAGTGCAGTGCTCAGAGAAGGCACAGAGGACATGGGAAAATTCAGTTTGTAGCTGGTCTGGTGAGCTGCCCACCTCTGGCAGATGTGCTGCCCCAAGGCTGCTGACCCTTCCACACTGGGTGCTGGCCTCCCTCCTGGAATGCACCTCAAGCACTCTTAAGGACTTGGCTTTCTCTTAATGTAAAACAGGATAATTTAAGAAATCTCAAAAAAACATCTAGAAACAGGAAAGTAATTTCCGACAACCACAATGACATTTCACGGGCAGTCAGAGGCCCCAAACATCTGAGATCTCAGTGATGCTGCAGAATGCTCACACTCCTCACAGGTTCTGCAGTGGTACTGTTGTGTCCTTCAAAATAGAGCTTGAAAACTTCTCTCTGTTTCCTTAACAGACCTATTGCCCTATATATTTTAATGCAAACAATCCTCGGGAAATAAAGTAGCATTATTTTCTTATTTTTTGTTGGTAGATGCTTAATAGAGCAGATATCATCAAAAGTGGCAGGAGATTCCAGGCAGGAAAAGAAATACCTCTAAAAACATGTTTTGCAAACAACTACAACTTTTTCATTTCTTGACAAGCAAAAATCACTATATCCAATTTACAATGATTTGTTGTATTGGGTTTTTTTGACTAGGATATGAAATAGTGAATACTTTCAGATGCCCTTTATTTTCCATTTAATATTCTTCATGGAATTTGGTACTTCTCAAGCAACCAAATTAAACTGAATTTTTCTGGGAGATGGGCTGCAAAAACCCTCAGTAGATGAGGGGAAATGACTGTTCTTCAGTTTATAGTTATTTTGCTGCATTATGGTGAAACTGTCAAAAAGAAAAATGCCATCTAGATTTCTTTATATTGTAAGCCATATCCAAACCACCATTTCATGCTTTATTGAAACAGCAAGATTGAATTTTTGCTTCAATGGGCTTATGCAAGTACTACTGTTAGTTTTCTTGAATGACCACAGTTCTGAACTGTTACTGCTTTGGAAAGAAAAATATAAGCAAGAATGTATACATTTCCTTGTTTCTTTGATTACATACCACTGTTGCTTTTTCTTATTGTCCCTCTTCGACTCTTCAGTATTATTTCTAATCCATAACAAGGATTCTCTTGTCAGTGAGAAACCTAATACAATGCTGGGGATTTTTAACTTAAAATGCAGTAAAATTAAGTGCTTTTTGATTAAAAAAAAAAAAAAAGAGGTTTCATGGGCTTCACTTCCAAATAATTTAAGCTTTAAAATTACTAGATACTTTAAAAAAATATCACAACCATGATCAAGAGTTGGCCCATAAATCCACAAAGATTAATGCAGAGGGAAACACTCACAGGGAGACTCATCCCCAGAGCACAGTACACTATTTTCTATTCCAAGGCAGGAGACATTTGTTTCTAACCCTACCCCGGTGCTGTCAGGTCAGCTACAGAAAGTTATTGGTAATTAATCTCTAGGATGCACCAAGAAGTGCAATCAAAGTATCTTCAACACTGTTATTTTCAACAGTTGCTTTGTAATCATGCTGCTCTTGCACTGTACTTGTTTTCACTGTGCTATGCCACATTTTATATGATCTAAAAGTCTGAAGTGAGATGTCCACAAATTTTCATGTTTTGTATTCTTGCTGTTTCTCAAATGCTTCAAGTTTGCTTTTGCAAAATTTTTCTGTCAGCGTTCTTCTCTTTACAAGATCAGTTTCAACAGGCTGTAAGTTACTCCTTCAGCTGCCAGCTCCCTCCCAGAGCCTCAAAACATCAGTGCCATGGCAAAGTCTGAATCCCTGAAGAAAAACACTTTCATCCTCTTCACCATTCCTACTTGTGCACCCAAGAGGAAGAACATTTTTGGGGTTGAATAGTGTCACTGCATCAGCAGAGCACAGACAAGCAGCAGGGAGAGCAGGGAGGTTGGCATTATGAGCTGTAATTTAAAAGCAGAATGCCAAAGGGCAGCATGAAGAGGCTTAAGGATGCCAGATACCATGGAAGGCTGAACTTGAAATTTCATCTGTACCAAGACCAACACACATGAAAAGAGAGTCTCTTTGGCCCCTAGAGACTGATCTGCATTAGCACCCCCCTAAAACCCATTTACTTCCTTCCAGATCTCAACCAACTCTTTAGAGAAAAAACAGGACAGCCATTAAGGAAATAGTCACTTTTGCATCTGGAGTCCTTAGCACGGTTGGATCTGTCATTGCCAGCATCCCCTGGGACAAAAGCAAAAACCATGAAGTACCTTTGCCTGGAAGGCCCTATTCTGTAAAACCAAAGAAATGCATAACCATAAACAACTTAACAAATAATGATTGAAATTACATCATCAAATACAGAAATCAGAGATTCTTTAAGTATCCGAAAGTTTTCCATAGCACAAAGTTACATGTATAACCTGTTATTCTACTTCATCTTTCTAAGTATCAGATTTCTCATCATTCTCACATGTATGTGCAAATGGGATACCTTGTAGAGTAATTACCAGTGGTGCAGCAGGTTGCAAGCAAAGAGCACTCAAAAGCAGAGTAGTCTTAGATGGTTTTTTATTGCTTTCATGGAATGAGGCAGCATGCTGTTTAAGAAACTCAACTGTTTGCTTTACAATAGAAAAAAATTCTAGATGAATAAATATATAAATATTCTATATTA